>NQII01001938.1:50819-249141 GCA_002778355.1 Clitarchus hookeri | reverse complement strand
GTTATCGTAACTACTGCGCACAAACTAATCCTGCGCCGTCAACATCCAGATAAACTAACCTCTCGTACAACAAAACGGCGCCGGAGGAACTAAAACTTGTCGAAGTCGCCTGAAAAAGCTAATTAATGCTGACGCTTTAACAAAAACTCCAAACAACTGACGTTCGAAACGAAACGACAACTTTACTCCTGATAAACGTGAACAGCAGACGTCCGCCCGATAACCTACAATAGCACACGTCTGCTCGATAAACAAACATGGGAAATGAACCACCACGGCTTTAAACTTGAACCCGATTAAAATATTACGAAGCTTTCCATAGCTTCATACACACGAAAGAATTTTACACCCGTGTCCCGAAAAATTAAGAATATTGCATCATAACAATATACGAGCTAGCTTGGGAAGATTTTTTTTATTTGAATTACTTGTAGCATGTAGAATTCAATTATGTTTGCTATGTTTAACAGTATTAACAGTAAACACACACATTCATTTCAATTCTTATTAAAATTTCAGTTTAATTTCGGAGTTTATTTTATTTTTATATAGTAAATTTATTTGACTTTCTGTCAAATATGCTACACATGTTAACAATTCACACTTTCACTTCACATTTATAAAACATTTTAACTTCTTTTAAATTGTTTTCCAAAAAAATTCTGATGGAATTGGATACTTCCTAATTATACAAATTATTTGCAAGATTTTAATCACAGATAAAACACCACGAGTGAAATGTTTCAATGAAGCAAGCGGCTTGCCAAAACTGCCATTACTCCTAATTGACAATGCCAGTTGCCATCCTTCTGAGGGCATGTTGGTTTGTGGTGGAATAAAGGTGATTTTTCTGCCGCCTAACATTATTCCTTTAGCGTAGCCTATGGGCCAAAATATGTTGCAAAAATTAAAACTGTCGTACAAAAAGGATGCTCTTAAGTACACTAATTGAAAACTATGATAATTTGCTATATATCCTTCAAAACTAGAAAATGACAATTAAGGATGTTATTTACTGGGTAGCAGTCTCGTGGGATAGTTTAAAAGAACTCCTCTTAACAAAATCTTGGCGGAATGTTTGGCCAAATCTGAAAAATGTTCTTTGACTCGTACAACATATCCCGAGATATGAGCAAGCAAATGATAATGATGTTGATTGAGTGTTACATGAAAATAAAAGTCATAATTTGTTAACGAAGAGGAATAAATTGTACAGATGGTGACGCAGGAGTTTGAAAGTAGAAGGAAACCCCAAGCAGCCAGTGTCTCACACAGATACTGTGGCCTTCTTTGATCTCTCCCTATGCTATGTCAAGATGCACGCCACAACTCAGCCGACTGACATCAAGTTTTTAAGATGCTGGAGCAATATTGCTTCGACAAGCAGGTTTTTTTCACTGCATCAAAAAATATAACTGGCTTTTTAAAAAAATAAAAGTAGGATATAAGTGCATAAATTAGACTGAAATTCAAATGTATGTATGTACACAGTCGTATCAAATTATTATGACCACCTGTTAGAAGTGCCTTCTGTAGCACGTAGCCCATGACGTGGGCTGGTGAAGCGGGTATATAGTGTGACTGACAGGCTGGCTGTACACAATGCGCTTCCTGCTGTCATGGGTAAGGGAAGCGATTTAACAGAGTTGCAAAAAAGGGATGATGATCATCTTTCGGGCCAAGAGAGGCAGCATCTCGGAAACAGAGACGTTTGTGAACTGTTCATGTGCCTCTGTGGTAAAGGTGATCGTGAGTGGATGAATGGCACCATTGGGAATAAACGTTGTGGAAACTGCGGAGCTCCACGCACCATTGATGTCCAAGGTGAACGTCTACGTGTCACTGATGTCCAAGGTGAACATCTACTACGACGGTGCGTGAAGGCCAACCGACAATCTACAGTAGAACAGCTCACCGTTCAAATGAACCAGGGGGCATCTAGACACATGTCTACCGCAACAGTTTAACAAACGCTTCTGCAAATGGGGCTCTGGAAGTGACTGCACCCATGCTAACAAAGGTGCATCAACGAAAACGACTGGAATTTGTTAGACAGTATGACGACATAGAATGGAAGGATTTCAGCGTCTCCGGCAAGAAATGTTGGAGAACTGACACCCTGCATCCATTGCTAGGCAAACACAAGGTGGTGGAGGCAGTGTTATGGTCTGGGGAATGTTCTCACGGTATTCTCTAGGTCCCACCATCCGTGTGGAAGGCACTCTTGATCGTTTGGTTATGAATCCATCCCCGGCGATCACGTCTACCCATACATGATGATTGTCTTTTCTCGGAAGGATGAGATCTTCCAAGTTTGTCCCTGGCCCCCAAACAGCCCCGCGCCGTCTGTCTCCTCTGCCATGCACCCTTCAACAGTTGTGGGACGCACTGCAGCCAGTATGGCTCCAGATACGTGTGAAGACCTATCAGCACCTGACTATTCACCGCCAGTCATCCAGCTGCTGTCCGTGATGCAAAGGGCGGTTACATGCATGCAAGTAGGTATATATATGTGTGTATGCATCACAGGCCTACCACTAATTTGATTTAATACTTTAGTTACTTTTTGAATCCTTATATTTTATTATGTCTTATTATTGCATTATTATTAAGTAAAAAATACACCTAGATTTTATTTTTAAATATTTTTTTTTGTACTGTGCTCATTAAGTTTTTGGTTTCGGATTAACTTGATTTTTGGATTAGCGAGACACTACTGTATTAACAAATTTCAAAGTTAACTTGAAATTTGTTGCATGGTTTTATAAATATAGCACACACTGCTAAAATGTTTAGATGGCCGTCACCATTTTGAAAGTAAGAGTCTGATCTACCTAAAACATATAATTTTTAAATGCCTTTTGTATTGCAGCGTGGTTGCGGAATTTGATATGAATCTGTAGATCCCCCCCCCCTCCCGAGATAAAATAAAAATCTTAATTTTTTTCATGTGGAGCTATCTTACAAAATGGGAGGCTCTGTGGAGTCATATTTCACTGTTGTATTTTTGCATTGGTTTGTAGATTTATTTTGAAAATAACTGTCTTATCTATTCAAATTGCACATTTTTACATTGACTACGACAGTATTTCTTACTTGATGGAAATCGGTTCACCCAGATGTGATGTAAAAAGTTTATTGTTTTGTGTAATACTAACTTCCAAAATGGTGAACCAATAACAATATCCTTATCTAATTACAATGCTCACTATGCACTCTGTGAGCATACAAAATTGGTTGCAAAAATAACATAGCATCCTAAATTTTTTTAACATTGCCATTTTGAATATACACATACTGTATAGTCGAAAACACTATATATATATATATATACACTGAGGCGACAAAAGTCATGGGATACCTCCTAATATCGTGTTGGACCTCCTTTTGCCCGGCAAAGTGCAGCAACTCGACGTGGCATGGACTCAATAAGTCGTTGGCAATCCCCGGCAGAAATATTGAGCCATGCTGCCTCTATAGACGTCCATAATTGTGAAAGTGTTGCCGGTGCAGGAGTTTGTGCACAAACTGATTTCTCAATTATGTCCCATAAATGTTCAATGGGATTCATGTCGGGTGGTCTTGGTGGCCAAATCATTCGCTGGAATTGTCCAGAATGTTCTTCAAACCAATTGCGAACAGTTATGGAACAGGGCGCATTGTCATCCATAAAAATTTCACATCATTGTTTGGGTACATGAAGTCCATGAATGGCTGCAAGTGGTCTCCAAATAGCTGAACATAACCCTTTCCAGTTAATGACCAGTTCAGTTGGACCAGAGGACCCAGTTCATTCCATGTAAAAAAACAGCCCACACCAATATGGAGCCACCACCAGCTTACACAGTTCCTTGTTGACAACTTGGGTCCATGGATTCATGGGGTCTGCGCCACACTCAAACACTACCATCAGCTCTTACCAACTGAAATCGGGTCTCATCTGACCAAGCCACGTTCTCCAGTCATCTAGGGTCCAACCGATATGGTCACGAGCCCAGGAGAGGCGCTGCAGGCGATGTCGTGCTGTTAGTAAAGGCACTCGAGTCTGTCTTCTGCTGGCATAGCCCAGTACAGCCAAAGTTCGCCGCACTGTCCTAACGGACACGTCCGTCATACGTCCCACATTGATTCCTGCAGTTGTTTCACGCAGTGTTGCTTGACTGTTAACACTGACCATTCTGTGCACACGTCGTTGGTCTCGGTCATTAAGTGCAGGCGGTCGGCCACTGCGTTGTCCATGGTGGGAGGTTATGCCTGAAATGAGGTATTCTTGGCACAGTCTTGACACTGTGGATCTCGGAATGTTGAATTCCCTAATCATTTCCGAAATGGAATGTCCCATGCGTCTAGCTCTAACTACCATTCCGTGTTCAAAGTCTGTTAATTCCCGTCGTGCGGCCATAATGATGTCAGAAACCTTTTCACATGAATCACTTGACTACAAATGAAAGCCCAACCAATGCACTGCCCATTTATACATTTTGTATGCGATACTACTGCCATCTGTATATTTGCATATTGCTATCCCATGACTTTTGTCACCTCTGTGTGTGTGTGTGTGTGTGCATATATATATATATATATATATAAGACAGATACGTACACGCGTGCACACACACACACACACACAGATAGTTTGGTGGGATTCGGTCCACTGGTTCAAAAGTTTTTAGGGGAGATACACATAAATGCAATACTTGCTGGAACAACTAACGAGCTCCATGTTATTCTGCCTACACTTGATCCATTTCTGTTCCAGCGTGGTCACATAGATGGCCCATAAACTCACTCTTTGAACTATAATTAACCTTTCCACACTGTTCACATCCCACAGAATGTTCTGGATGGTATGTTGTCTGGTGAAGGATCAAACTGCTTTTCACCAAGAATATCTCTCCACAATACCTGCAAGGAAACACTGGCTCGTGAGACTCCTGGAATGAACACATACTTTCGGTCAAGAAAGTTGATTGTGGTTGAGATTCTGTGGGGACAATGTCCTCACTGTCTACTTTCACACTACTGTTGTGAGCAGCCTTCGGTGGTACGCTGTTGAGAAGTTCAGTGCTGCTAATATTTTCACAGCCATTCGGCTCAGCTTGGGCCACATCCATAGGCTTTTCCTGAATTTCCTGTATTCTTATGGTGGGAGTGGCTGTATCAGCTGACAACGGCACTGATGATACACTGTGAAAATAACCATGACAAACACTTAATATTTAATACAATAAATATAGTCACAATGTTATTGTGTTATTAGCAACAGCATATGTTTTCTTTTTCTCTCCCCCACCTTAACACTTTTCTCTCTTCCTTATTGAAATGGCTTGTGAAAACAAAAATACAGTCGGTTCACAGTTAATTTAACACATCTGTAAGCTCTGTTTAGTTTTTCATTTCAGCCCATCATGGGCCACTCTGCCAAATGTAAAACATTAAGGACTACGGACAGATCTTGCAGCATGCAAATTTCCCAAAACATAAAATCAAGAACAGAATATGTACTTGGCCCCCACACATTTTACTTTGGTGTACAGGAAAAATTTATTTCTTCATAAATTGTTTTGACATTTTAGCAGGAGTGTGGCACTTACACAAAGGATCAACATAATCATATTCTTAGAAGTTTATAACATACAGTATGTATTACATCTTAAAAGCAGCAAAACCTAGGGAAGTCACACTTTTCTTAAAATTATAAAGCTCAGTATGTTAAAGCTACTAATATTTTGTTTAGTTGAGACGCCAGCGCTCGTTGCGCTAGACATCTTAAGTACTATCGACTCTGCAAAGTGGCTTGCTCTATGCCTGGCTCAGCTCCCTTCCTTTTTCCTCCCTTGTTCTCCCTTCCTGATTTCCCCTCCTATGCATCACCATTTCTTTTGTTAACAGGGCAAGTTAATATAAGTGGTTGCACTACTTGCGCACCGTGTATTCTACGCCCGATTGTCGCCTGCACAAGTGTCTGAAGGAGCAGCATATGTTTTAAAATTGTAATTTAGCCATCCTTAGGACGTTGGCATTGATGAGGCACTTTTTAATTTACTTTGTTGCCTGAGAAGCCGATGCGGTTGAGCAACATGAAACGGTGAGTCGTGGTCGCAGGCATCCTATTAGTTGGGTCAATCTGAATGTTTTAATATTGTATGGCATAGTTTGTCTCTCTTAAGCATGCAGTGATTTGGTGTTTTATTATAAATCGTTGTTTTGGTCGCCAGCCCAAATTTGGTTTCGGTTTAATCTAAAACTCTAGCTTTGCTGTGTTTTTTCTGTTCTTTAGCATGTCGTGTATAGTGTTTGCTGCCCAAGAATTTTTCCAGTTTTTTCAATATACTTTGCATCCACGACTTACGCATTGGGCTTAATTAATCAATTTTAATTGTATTAGTTCTTTTTCTATTTTCATTGCTGGAGTCTTGATGGGTTATTTGACTGCCTCCACCGATAATTTATTTTTATGTAAATTTTATTAAATGTATTAATGTGTTTGTTTTACGAAAGGAGGCTTTACCGGACATTTTAGGATGTCCTTTTTTTAAATTGCTTAAAGTTAATACTCTTGTCAATATATTTTGTATTATGCAAATTTAAAAAATTTTCAATTTATTGTATTTAAAGGTTTTTCAATTTATTGTATTCAAGTATAATTGCTGATCACGTTTTAACTATCATCAATTCGCCTGAGCAATTTTATGAATTATCTCTTACGTTTGTAATTTCTTTGTCAAACTTTTATTATTGTAAAATTTGGGATTTTGAAAATGTGTGAGAAATTCAGCTTTAATGAATTGTAAGAGGTTGAAATCCCTCTATTTAGTGCTATCAGTAATTGTAGACATATTCTATCTAAATACAAGTTTAAAAAATTTGTTATTTGTGTATTGGCACAATTAATATTTGCGCAACTCTACTAATTTTTTCTCATATTTGCATTTCATATTTGTTGCATGCAATGGCCGAGGTTGGATTCATTTATGCTTTGAAGAAAGACAAACTTGTCAATTTTTTGCGGAACCTCGAGTACGACGTGGACGAAGCCTTGACTGTAGGTGAGCTGCAACGGATGTTTGGCGTAAACAACTTCCAATGGCGCAACCCTCTGAGCGAGTGGTCCCGGTGAGTGTCGCCAACGGCCCACCCAAAGTAGATAAATTATTTCTTGTCTCCCTTCAAAATCTTTCTCCTTTGACATCCTTAGACCCGGTTAGATTTTGCAATTCTTTATTGCGGTAAATAAAATAGCCAGTCTGTGTTGGAGTTCTGAGGATAGTCTCCTAAAAGCCATTGCAATCAAATCTAAAGGATTTATTTCACAGTTGCTTCACAAGGAAATTATGTTGTTAGAAGGCGGTACCTTTGTGGGCTTTGTTTCCCCCGCACGTTAAGCGTCAATGTAAACGTTACTTTATTTTTAAATTTCAAAGGTTGGGTGAGCCTATGTATGAGTTTGTTGATTCTATTTGTGCATTTCATGATGCCTTATGTTTACAAATGAGTGAGTGTCATCATTGACAATTTGGCCCCCCATGTATGTGCGCAATAAACGCTGTAGAGGTTCAAGGTTGCCTTGTGGCCTCTAGTTAATACCGTGCTTGTTTTCCACCTGCCGTACGAGCCGACCGTCTGGCCGAATTTTCGATATACAGAATGTTGAGCAATGCAGCTCTTCTGTGCGGTGCAGTAATTGTACAGCTCAGGGACACGTAGCTAGAAATTGTCAACACAGCAGGCGTACAATGTCCGAGAGAAAATGTTTCCATTGCGGCGAGCTCGGGCACCTGAGTAGATCCTGCCCTAGGATGGTAAACGATTCGTGACTGAAAATCGGTGTGAGTCTTCCAGTCAGGGTAAAGATAAAGTCTTGCGTGCTTGATTGACACTGGGGCTACCCATTGTCTCTTAAGTAATTCTTTTCTGAAACAACTCTTGGATTCCAAGATAATTTCCAAAGGGTGTGAGTGTGTCATATGTATGTCTGAGAAACATTTGTGTATCGCTAACGGCGATATCGTTTAGGAGTAATGTAGTTGTGAACCTACATTTTAAGATCAGTAGGTTTTCATGGACGTTTCAGTTTTGGGTATTTTCTCATTTGTCACATAATATTTTAGGCCTTGAATTTCTGGGAAAGATTAGGGCGTCAGTTAACCTCAACAAATTTTATTTGTCTTTTGGGTTTGCTCCAAACATCAGGATCGGCTTGCAAGTCGACGCTGTCCCGGATGTGTTTTCTCCCTTATTGGATAGCACGAGTTCTGCCACTGATTTTCAAGTGTCTGCTTGGATCAAATGAAGGAGGAATTTAGTGATGTCATCTCTTCACGCATTGGTAAATGCGATGTTGACTGATGATATTCTGATGCACGACCACCAATAGTAATAGTTCCTTCAACATCAGATTATTGTTCACTGGGATTTTGTGTGTGTAAAAAGAAAGTGACAAATATTGTTTGGTGGTTAACCATTCCCTGGTAAACAAAAATATTCATAAGGATCCCTTCCCATTGTCTACAATTGATTGTGCCCTTCAGAACTTGGGTAAAGCCCGTGTGTTTTCTGTTTTAGATTTGAACAACAGTTTTCACCAATGTTTACTGGATCCTTCCTGTAGGAAGTATATGGCTTTTAGTACACCCTGGAGCCAATATGAATTCACTCTCATTCCTGTGGGTTCCAATTTCGGTAGTCGAGCCTTGTCACGTGTGATAGATCATGTTCTGTCTGAATTAAAATTTGTTTTCTACTACATTGATGACATTATTGTTTACAATGATGATCAAGATTCTCATTTGTCCCATTTACATTACATGTTCGTCAAAATGAACGAGGTTGGTCTGACCGTAAATCCAGATAAAGTAGCCTTGGTATCGAACAAGGTGAAATTTCTGAGATTTTTGCTCTGTGAGGGTTATTTGAGGATTCATCCTGACCGTATGGCTCCTATATATTGATCTTGAAGGGTGTACATAAGTTTTTTGGAATATTAGGTTATTACTCCCATTTCATTGATCATTTTTCTGAACTGGCAGCACCATTACATTTCTTGAAAAAGAAGGGAGCAGAATTTCATTGGGGTCAGGAGCAGGAGTCGGCCTTCTCTCTGCTTAAGGAAAAGCTTGTCTCTTCTCCTGTGCTTCATCTTTCGGACTTTATGCGCAGATTAGTCATTCAAGTTGATGCCTCGTCACTGGCTTTAGAAGCTGTCCTAAGCCAGCGAACAGAGTTGGGTTTGGTGCCTGTCGCTTTCGTGAGTTTCAGTCTTTCTGAGACAGGACAAAGGCTGGGAATCTACGAGGAGACTTTAGCATGCATTTTTGGGCTTGAGAGAATCTCATTGTATATTGAGCATGAAGAATGTGATCTTTACATTGGTAATCAGGCCTTGAGTTGGGTCCTTAACCACCCCCCCAACAGCTAGGCAAATTGGGTCGCTGGGTGCTTCTTGTGTCCAGGTTCAAAGTGACCTGACTAATGGTGGTGTACTTCCTTATGAGTTAGATGATGGTATTTTGTATTTCATAGGTAAGAGTGAACGTGCTCATAAAATCGTTGTGCCAGAGTCACCGAGACCTATAGTATTGTCCTACTTTCACGATTCCGTGTTTGGCAGACGTTTTGGTGTCAGCAAAACTTAAAATAAAATTGCAGTTCATTAATTTTGCCTGGCCTAGTCTTAGGCGCGACATATCTGTTTTTGTGCGTTCATGTGATCTGTGTCAGAAGTGTAAGCAGGCACAGCATGCTAATGTTGGGCAGGCTGTGACGCAGATTCCCCAGCCTCCTTGGAGCACGGTTCATTTGAATATATTTGGTACTTTAGTTAGATCTAAAAAGAGTAATATATGTATTTTAATTTTGCTGGATACCTTCACAAAATTTGTTATTTTGTTGCCGTTGAGAAACATGAAAGTGTCATCTATTGTTAAAGCTCTTACTGATCAGGTGTGGAAGGCGTTTAGTGCTCCTGTTGAAATAGTTATAGATAATGCCAAGTATTTCCTCTCTAATGTTATTAAGAACATGAATATTTCGCTGGGCTAAAAAGCACTTCACTTCCAGTCCGTACTACCCGAAGGGTAATCACGTGAAAAGATTCAACAAGAATCTTAAGGCCTGTTTAACTATTTTTCATAATCAAGATCATACTTTGTGGGATCAGGATTTGGATTTCATACATGTGGGATGCAATAGTGCTTTACATGATTCCACGGGAGTTCCTCCCTCACTCCCATTCCTTGGCAGTCCGCTTAGTCACCCGTTACTCAACATTTGGAATATCCCCCCCTTTTCCCTCTCACCTTGGTGACTCTGACCGAGATCGCTTGCTTGAGGAAGTTCACCATAGGCTCGGGGCAGCAAAGCTGCAAGTCACAGCAATGATGGACCAAGGCAGGTTACCTGTTAGTTTTAAGTTAGGGGACTTGGTCCTTTGTAAGAATTATATGCTGGCAGATAAAGGAAAAGATTTAACGGGAATCTGATTCCAAAGTTTGTTAACCCATTTAATATGAATTAATTTTCAGGTCCTAATACTATTAGTCTTGCCTCGCCCAGCTCAAACCGATTGTTTAGAAAAGCACATGTTTCTCAGTTGAAACCCTATTTAAAACTAAATTAATTGTTTAATGATCATGTTTGTGCCAGTAGTTTAGTTGCTTTGTTTATTCTAATCTACACAGATTGTTTCCCTGGCCCCTTTCCCTTGCAGTTTTGTTTTCCTCTTTCTAATCCATAATTATTTTGCAAGCTTCTCGTCTTCCCACAGAGTCGAGATAAGCCCACCTGCCGCCGCTGTCATGCAACTGAGATGTGGTTTGAGTCATCTGCTGGAAGAGGCAGAGATCCACCTGGTTCCCCCCCACCCATTCTGCTGTCAGCTACTGTGCCTTGTGCTCGAGAAGAGACTGCTCTGATGGCACTGAGTGGTATTCCACCTGGCTGCCCACCATCCCCGGAGATTTCATCGACTACATCGTCATTACAATTTCAAGATGGAGCTGTGATCACTCAAGAGTGTTTTATGAATTGTTGCTGAACTGTTCTATGTGAATTTCTGCATATAACCTGGAAGTCTATGCTATTTCTGAACTTTTCTACAATTCTTTGTGTCTACATACCTTCGTTCTTCTGTATTGGTATATCCCTCTATTTTGTGCTACCAGTAACTGTAGACATATTCTATCTAAATATAAGCTTTAAATATTGTTGTTGGTTTTAAATTATTTGTGTAATGGCACAAAGTAGCTTGTATTCTATTGAAACATATGTAGTAGTCAAAAAACATTATGATCACGTGCTACTACTTGAGCAAAAACCATTGACCACCACTTGCTACTACTTGAGCAAAAACCATTGACCACCACTCACTAATACTTGAGCAAAAACCATTGACCACCACTCACTACCACTTGAGCAAAAACTGTTGCCCACCACTTGCTACAGCTCAAATTTTATTCTGTATACAGCACAGATTTTTTTTTTAGAAAAAGTGATGTTAAAAATGAGAAAGTATGCTTACATTTTAAAAGTAATATAAATGAATTTATTAGTCACTTATAACTTACCTCTTACAATCTGGTTTGGGCATTATCCTTGTAGGAAAAGACGAGTGCAGCATTTCCATGGCCATTCTTTCCACAGCTGAAAAATAAGTACCAAAGCTTAAATTCAATAGAAACAAGCACCATATGAAATCTTTTAGTGGAGATTTTAATGTCTTGAATGACCATTTCATTCTGCAAATGCATAGCCAAGTTAAATTTTAAGTCGTTAGAAACCAAAAGACATTAAAATGTTATATAGCATTCATAAAACATAAAGCAACTGATTTAATGTACCACTAATTCAAACATTCTGTCAGTAAGATGTTAATATGCCAACTTTACAGACAGTGAAGCAACCAATGTTCATGTTGAATTAGATGCTATACCAGCCAGCAATTTTTTCAAAGGTTGATTTCAAAAGAGCTCACTTTACCATGAATATCATATACCAGTCTTATCTAACTCTATCACCAGTAGCTTCAATCACCCAGGGCTAACATAGTACAGCCTTTAAATTCACGTGCCTAGTATTTGAAGCCTGAAAAAAACCTATCTTTTTTAATGTCCTAAAGATGCAAATAGAATCAAGATATCTTAATTTGGATTCGATTTTCAAATTAATGCAGCAAATTCTGTAAAATGTACAATTTTCCTTGACAAATTTTTTTTTTGCAAAGTGATCTGCCATTTTTTATAATTTCTCGCAAGAAAACAAAAAAAATGTGAAAGTATGAATTAAAAGTAAGTAGAATAACTAATTGGCAACCCTTATGATATGGAATGGGGAATTCCTTTTCTTGGGGTTCAATTGCTCGCTCATGCAAAAAAAATTCCTCCGACAATGAACAAGCCTGCAAAAACCTACTCTTTTCCAATAATTTTGGCAATCCATACATTTGTTATAGTTCACACTGTGTAGCAGGATTTATTAGCATAACACTGTATTTTAAAGTGGCTACACACAAAAACCTATCTCATACCTGCATCAGCCTGTGCCTGCCTCATCTTTTCTGCAAAGCGAGGCTTGAGGAATACGGTGGGAACGGCGCTCCACACCAGCCTGCTTCTCGTGCTGTTTGTGAACATGTCTTCTGTGAAGTGCTCACTGCAGAGGAACCTACAGTGTAGTATGTTGAGATCCAAGTGCAGAAGGTCTTCCCGCTCTGCATTCTGCAACCACTCTGCAGCCCTGCAACAAACATGTTGTACAAGTGCACCTCGTGTCGGCAGCCGCATTAGTGAAATAAAACGCTCAGTACTAGCAGAGCAAACTAATCTTCACAGCATTCAGCATAAATTCCAGGCAATGTACGGCTGGCAGCGATGTTCACATAAAAGGAGGTTATTTGCCTTTGGTTGTGGGCAGTTCTCCCTTAGTGAACAGCATATGCACAGCTGCTTCAAGTCTCCCTTGGAAACCAACAACACTTTAACTTCTCTGGAAACTATTTTAAAAAGATACATAAAATACCATTTTAAATTTAAAAAGTGGTTTATAAAGCAGCAATTTTGCTTCCTTACCAATGCTTTTATTTTGCTTCCTATGAAATATACATATATCCACAAAAGTTTGGAATACCATTGTAAAGTGTTCTAGGCACTGCTGCACTGGACTTCCAGAACTCATACGGAAGAATGTGTAGGACTGGCATGTTTTGTGCCAGTTTCTTAGGCCCATACACATACCCCTACTGCTGTCATGCATAGTACATACTCTGATACCAACACAAAATTAATTCATTTTGCGTTCAGTTTGGCACTGACATGGCACGTAGACGAATAAAAGAGTTCAATAGGATCCAGACAGCGGCTGTACTTTTGGCAGGCCATGCACCGCAATGTTAAACGTCACACAAAATAGCGTGTCCAAGGTGTGGAGAGAGTGCACACACACGGACAACATGCATGATAGGCAGCGTAGTGGTTATCCTCATGCTGCACCACCACACTAGGATTATTTCCTTCAAGTGGGAGCTCGCAGGTACCCAACATCAACTGCCCAGGCTCTTCGATGTGACTTACCTGAGAAATGGAGGCTCTTACCGCTGATCGAACAGTGTGCAAATGACTGCATCAGGTAGATCTTCAATCCCGAAGGTTAAGGAATTGAGCTTATCGACGTACCTGGGCTCTCACCCATTATCATTGGATCACTGCAGAATTGCGAAATGTGATGTTTACTGATGAGACCAGGATTGGTTTGCTACCTGACACCAGATGTACTAGGGCATGGTGACACACTGGATGACACCATAGTACAGAGTACAGACATATCCAGGAGTCCATCTATTTGCTGACGGAAGTGCTATGTTCTGGACGGGAAAAAAGGTGGGACGGCACACACCTTTAGTACCCATCAATGGCACATTCTCTGGCCATCTTGAAGTTCTAAAGACGTCATGTTGGCAACCACTTCATCCTAGCCAATCGCAATGCAAAACTTCACCATATTGTAGCAGCATGTCAGTATATTCAAAGAAGCAACATCAACAGAATGGACTGGCCTGCACTGTCCCTGACGTTGATGCCATTGAGCATTGTGAAAGTGGTAATTTCAGGGCGTCCCAACCCACCCAACACTCTCCAGGAACTTACTGCAACTGCCATGGAGGAATTGGATCTTACCCCAAGAAAACCTTGACACCCTCATTCAGGGCATACCTCACAGGATGGAAGAACTCATCCACATATGTGGAGGACATACCAGTTACTAACGTGGTTAAGGGCGTAACTGTTTGCAATGGTTTTGTTTCCAAAATGCAGGCTTAGACAAGAGTGTGTTTTGTTTGTTGTTTGTATTGTTGTAACTACACTTGCTTAGTTGTTGAGTGGTGAATAATACTTACTTTATTCCAAACTGCCTGTAAATACATCACTATATAGTCAAATCTGGCATTCCAAACTTTTGTTGAAGGTGTGAATGTTCTCTGAATAATTCTTATTGTTGGATATTTTGCTTTGTCAATACTTATTGATATTACAAATAAATTACTGACTAAATAATACATTTTTTTTAAATACTGACACATTGAAGTTTTGGTATTATCGACATCTTCAACATTACTGATTCTCACAACATCAACATTATTATAGGTGTAACTGAATTTGGTAATGTCAATATTAATATGAACAATACTGATATTATGAAAGTGGGCAGTGTTATCTGTGTAAGTGATACTATTGGTATTATCTACATAATCTAAATTGAAGTTCTGTACAACTGATTTTGGGTCATACTGTTGATGGGACTTACATTATCAATATCGCAAACATTAATAATGTAAATGGTATAGTCCATTCACGGTTACTTCCAACTTTCTGAAGCCCTGCTTACCTTCTACTTTCAGGCTATTCCTCCGCCTCATGCGAACAAAGCTTACCCTAGTCTAGAAAATCACACTAAAGGGCAATGCACCGTATACGTGCGCACTCAGTTTAATACTATTTTGCATGAGAACTATTTCTTACCAGGCACAACTAACAGATCTATTTTCTCCCTGTATTTATTCATATTAATTATAAATAAAAAATTATTATTTATATATTAAATATAAGTTGATGCGTGATGGTCCAGGGACAGGAACACATCAACGCCTCAATAGAAGATGTTCTTAGTTTGTGCTAGATCAGACACATAAGTAAGAGGGGTTTACAGGCCTTAATGCAGTGGGGTCTGTAAGATCTGGCACTTAGTCTTTATGGAGTTTCGGGCGGGTAGGCCGCCGGCTAGGCACGAAGTTGATCTGTGATAAGGCTGGTTTGCGATTGCAGGGTTTTGGCGGGGCCGCTGGCTTACCTCCCACTGACAGTCAAGGGGTGCTCGTCGACGCTGGTCCAATGTTGGGCCTCCTGGCTAGGCTGGTTGGTGGTGATGGCATCTGTTGGATGGCTCGGCAGGGAGACGTGTTCAGCGGCGGCTGACGGGCTGTCGGCCCACTGGTGATGGTTGATATGGAGCTGAATCTAGATTGTTGATGTGCTCGACGCCTAGGTCTATGGGTAGACCTAGGCGGAGGATCTCGATGACTGGGTGTACAGTCCCGGGGAGATTCATCAGGGGACCAAACAGACGTCTGGGGGGAACTGTGCGGTGAGGCCTCGACAGTTGGCGGGTGGCGTCGGCTCGTTCCACAGGGATCAAAAAGTTGAAGGCAGGTGCTAATGGTTTAATCAGGGCTGGTTTACCAGACAGGACAGCAGCTGCCCTCCTATTGCTCCACTTACTATCCCTCCTACGGGTGAACGGCATTTACCAAGGAATTAGATGCTATGGTACATTTCCGCAACAGGGTGGCAGGCAACAATGACCCTAGCTAGAGTGGGATTCGGAAGGGGTAGATCCTTCCTTGCCAGGCCTGGCATTCCCTGCGGAGTGTTTATACGCGGTGGAGGTAGTGGGTTAGCTGACCAGGGGAATCTAGCCTCTTTGTTGTGTGTCCTGATAGTGGTTGTGGCTCTACCATACTCGTGCACCAGGTACCCTTACGTGCCTGGTCCACAGTATGAGTGGCCGTCTAATGGGTTGTGTTTGCTGACATACGTCCAGTCCTTTTTAGAGGACGGGCCGCAGTCCTACACTAAGATCGGCAAATAAGTTTTAATTCCACGGTTCCCTGCCTCTCAGTTGTGGGGTGTCGCTTACAGGGCATGACTAAGCACAATACACACAAAAAAGAGGAGATGGCTGTTAAACTGGAAACGTGTTTTATTCTCTCTAGAATAAGACACTGTGTCCCGTACTCTCCTACTGTAACCAAGGCTCTGATCAACTCTTCGGAAGGAAGCAAAGACAGATGAAGGTGCCTGTTGGCTTGAAGGGTGAAAATAAAGAACACAGAGCAACAACCATGTAGCCGTGATAACAACTAAACTCTAACTGAAGCTAAGTGGGTGTCTTGAAGGGACCTAAGGGGAAGTAAGGGGCATGGGTGTTGAGCTGAAGATCAACGGTTGGTCTCTAGTGAGGAAAGTGGTAGAGAGCAAACAGAGCAGAGAGCCTTGGCACGGCTAGTGCGAAGGCGAGCTGCTTATGTGAACTGCTGTTCTGCAGCGGTGCAGTGAAATATATTCCCTGAGCTTAGGGGAGGTGGGGGTAGCTCCTCCCTCTGTAGGCAGAGCCAAACACTGCTGCCATATCTCGGAGTGGTAGGAAGCAGGCCACCCTGCTATGCGGGATTGCATCAACAGCACGAGCTCAGACACAGTCTCATTGGCGTAGTTTACTAGTATATTCCCATTTCATGGGGTTTTATTTAAGGCGGGGGCGATTTAATATATTCGTCTTCCGGGTGTATTACAGTCTCCAGGCATCCACCTAATTATACGAGACGTAATGTTGGTTTGGGTGGCTGCAGTTCAGGGTTGCATCATTTGTAGACACGTGATAATGCGTCGTTGCAGCAAAAAAAAAGTAGTCTATACATGCATCACGCATCAAAGTAGAAGTTCAGTTTGACCAAAAGTAAGCTGCTGTTATGTTAACATAAGTATAAAATTCTTATGATACATGACACATTTAGCAAACAACCAAACACGTAATGTATGGGGTGATTTTTCTAAGTTTTGATTCAAAAAGTGTGAAGAAACCGTGAATAGACTGTACCTCCCTATTCCAACAACAGCTAAGTACATACCACACTTGTTGGGCAAATATTGTTGAAGTATTACGAACACTAAAAAAAAGTTTTTAAAATTTTATTTTGCTGTGACATGTTGTGATTCCAGCTTTACTCATCTTTTCTAAATACTACAGCAAGCACACTTTAAAAATAGCAGCAGTGTAAACACAGACATGAAAAGTTTCAAAGTAAACAAAAAAATACAAGGTTATGCAAGGAAAATGCAAAGAGGTTAAAAATTACAGTGTTACAGATTTCATTTGCACTTTGCACTTCTTATCCAAAATACAAATTACAAGTTGTGAAGTCTCTTGGTGAAATAGGGCCCAGGTTGTGAAATCAAAATTAATGCATGAGCATCTTGCTTACAGTAAATCAGTGCACACATTACAGATCGACCAAAGTCTAAACCAACAACAACTGCACTAAGAGGTGCAATATGTATGAAAGTGAACTACTAAGCATTGGGAACTTAAAAGAACATGAGTGTGCCAAGAAGACTTGGAGTGACCAAGGAAAACCACCAGAAGAGAGATGTTTCATTATCCAACAGGAGTGAACACAAACAGAAATATATCTATATCTATCTCTATCGCTATCTCTCTCCACAATCTGGAGACATGCAGAGGATTCAAAAGAGATGAACCCTGCTCAGATCTGCACCACTGCAAGCAAACTTGCAGAAAAAGACTGATTCTCATCACTTGCTTTCGACACCATTCCTTGATCAGCAAGGTCTCCAGAGTTGCCAACTCAAAATCTAGTCATATAGAGGTCTCATGCCATCTATAAAAGTAAACGACATACAAGATGTGTATGGAGACAGCTGGGATGGCAGGTTCTGTCATCAACGGGTCTGTACCTTTTGAAGTGGCAGTTGCTAAAACTATTGAATAATCTTTTATTTTTCATCCCACACTTTTTAAATACATTTTGGTGTAATTTTCTAATGGCACTTTTATTCTAGTGTCATCTTTTGAATTTCCATTCCCAAGGTGGTCAGATTTTATTTTAAATTTTTAAACCAAGAATTTTTTTCAACATTACAAATCCAACTAAACTGAACCCATAACCCTGTTAAATTTTATTGTAAAAATAATTTTGCAATTTAAAACTGCAACAAAAACTTTACTTTCACTTCATGGCAATGCACAAAAAAAAACTGCACAGTTTCTGGCATTTAAATTGCACAAAAACACACTTAATGAGGCCTAACCATAATGGCATTTCAAATTTTGAAATACACTCAGTGATATGTTGCAAATATTTTTATGGTGAGCCACCTACAGAAAATACTGAATTATCCAATTCATGCTTCCTGTTACTAACATGCTAAGTCTGAAAACAGTAAAATTATATTAGTGCATCATACAACATTAAAGTGCAAAGAAAACCAGAATTATTAAGAGTTTATAAAAATAACCCTTTTCTCAAAAATCTTTAATTTCAAGTGATAAGGGAGCACCCTTGGTATTTTACCACCTCAACCACCCATTCCAGAATTTAAAATTCATCCTTATCCAAGTGCAATGCTAGTTCTATGCTACGTCTATACTTAAATTAATTAATAGTTCACCTGTTTCTATTCTTTGGAACTCTAAAAAGACTCAGTGAAGGATTATGCTTTGTACTGTTGTTGCACCACCGAGCTATGCAGTAGTTACGTCTTGCATTTGTGCTAACGTTAGCTTTCTTGACCAGTACATCAGCAACTGAAATATTGTCGCCAACAGTGGAATGCGGAGTGGAAAATGTTTTCACTTTCTCTGCCGCACTTTTGTCGATGTACAGCAGTACTTGGCCATGCTTGTCCGGCGATGAGACAGCTTTCTGGCTGCTGCCATTGCGAACAGTCTTAACTGTGGGCTGTGTAACATTACTGGAGTCTCCAGCCACAGAGCGTGTGGGCGCCTTCCCTTGTCCCTTGTCTGCAGTTTCCTGGAGACCCACATGCACTAACATTACTACAAAACACTTAGCCGAAATAAGATCACTTGCATTTCAAAAGTAAAAAAAATGTAACAGCATCACTTGCATTTCAAAAGTATAAAATGTAACTACAAAGTTGAAGCTGGATTTCCTTTAGGCAATGTGAAAAGTTCAATGATAATCTGTTAAGTACTATAATGACACGTGATGTTCCCATCACTCCAGGAATACTGCTGTAGCCAGTGGGTGTTGTCTCTTCACACCAGTCTATGAACATACTTGTTACCTGGTTTGGGTGAAGTTTCAGTGTGCATAAATAACTTCTGTACAGCAGGACAAATGTGCAGTAAAATTTAAAATTTTTATATTTTGATACCAAGTATCTTGCTTGTGTTTTCTACCCTATACATTTTTTCTTACATTCTGTGTAGCTAAATTTACGCATAAGAATATTTCATTTTATTTTGGCCCAACTAAATATTTCCATGCTTTCCACTTTGCTGGAAGCTGTGTCTGCGGAGCTGTCTGCTTGGAATGCCAGCGGTCAGGATGAGCTTCGGCTGTATTAGCACGGTGGAGTAAGAGTGTGGTGTTGGATGGCATAAAAACTAGGGTGGCCAGGGTATACATCGCCTCTCCTTAAATTTAGAAAGAGGTGCCAGAATGACAGAAAATTGGCATCCAACTGTTTTTGTTCACAGAGATACATTGATAAATTGTATACAATCTCTAATAAACTCTACAAGGTTCCCACTATTTTTAGCTAAAACATATTTCAAGCACTTTCGAGGACTTTTTTCTAAACTTTAAAGACCCTAAAATGTTCTAGAATAAACCCAGACACTCCAAAGAAAGTTCATAAATGACAACTTACCTTTCATATGAGATTTCAACACAGCATCTCCCAAGCCGCCTACATCAAAATTTTTCAAAAAAAGTGAACACCTTGCTTTTAATTAATGGTCAGGCACTTTCAGTAACCATAATGAATAATTATTACAAAATAACAACATATAATTAAAAACGAACTTTCCTCCCAGCATTTTCACAGGATACACTTGAGAACCCAGGAAAATATGCTCTCAAAAAATGGCACAAAGCTTCAATAAAACCTGTTTTTTTGTATCATAAATTTTCCTGTATATTTAACGATCACAAATAAACACTATAAAAATTAAGCACTTTCAAGGGTCCTTGATTTTTTAAAATACTTCAAGGACTTTCAAGGAGCATGGGAATCCTGTTATGATGTACTATTTCTCGTACTTAACTGCAGTACATCTTTGCTTCTGGGTTATAGACTTTTCTCTATCTTCTATCTGGCATGTAATTTAGGTTTTAATTGCACAAGATATTCTTTTATATAAAAAAAAACATTTCTTAAGAGGAGTTCATGACTCTTGTGACACCACCCCCTCTGGCTGCTTCCCTTTACCTCCCCTTAATACTGAGTTTGTTCTGGGTCATTTTGATTTTCTCTGTTACCAGCTTCACAACTGCAAGCAGGGGCACCAAGAAATGCTGCTTAAGTGTTGGCAGGCTTGGAGTGCTACAGTAGGCAGGATGTAGTTGCTGCAGCATTATGTGAGTGATCACTTTTCTCTTTTTTTATATTAATTTTTCTACTACAGCCTTTCAAATTCCAAGTCTCAGTAAACTTCTTAAATTTATTTATTTTTTTCAAATTTTTTGGTTTTATCTAGGGTGTGGCTCTTGACACGAACATGTCAGACCTGGGATGCAAAAATGTTTGCTAGTGGTTAACAGTTTTGCTTTGATTTTGGTTTCTGGTTGTTGAGCATTCCATTAATCTTTCTGAAGTCTGTGAGCCTCCATTTCTTCCCACTTGACAAATACAACTGACTGAATTTTTTATACTTGACACAGTTGGGAAGCTTTTGCAAAATTTGTGTAATGAGTTTTTTGGTCAATTCTGCTAAAGAGCAATTACATAATATGCTAAATGTCAAATCACCATGTTTAGGGAATTTGCTACTTTGCTACTTTTTCTGCGGATGTGTACAAGAACGGTCAGGATGCATCAGAATGTTCCGGACAGGAAAGAGTGGTGACCTCTGAGTTGAAATAAGGTGGGACTGAATGGACAAGCGAAAATGACTTGATTGTAAATACTGAAACTGTCGAATAGTGAATATACAATTTTAATAGTAATTCAGTAGGTTTTTGGAAACTGTTTATAAAGACTGGATTTAAATGTTTGTATAAATTCCCGTGAAATGGGGGACAATTACGAAAATATTAGCTGTAAATAGCATTAGATAGACATTTTCATTGCGATAGTAAGTTTAAAGTATTTATTATTGGATTGATTATAAATAAATTACAAAATTATTATTAGCGCTTTTATTCAATTAACACATCCAATCTTTAAAAAACCTGGTCATGCCAAAAGTCTTAAAAAATTTGTAACACTAGTTTCAGAAGTGGGATGGAGGCATTCATTCAGCAATCAAATTGTTGGATGGAGGCATTCATTCAACAATCAAATTGTAAAATAGATCATACAGTAAGCTATTAAGTAATTATAACATTAGGCCACATAATTAGGATTGTTTTGCAGTGAATGATAACTAGGAGAATGTGTGCTGATGTGGAAGCACACTGTGCTCTAATTGGACAATTGGATAGTTGAATTAGTAGTGTTTACGAGAATGTAAATAGTAAAATAGACAGTGTTAATGAAAATGTAAATAGTCAAAATAATAGTGTTAGTGAACTAGTATGTAAAAAATACAGTTTTAATGAAGTAGTGGACAGGAAAATATTATTAGTGAAGTAGTGGACAGGACAATAGACAGTGTTAGTGAAGTAGTGGACAGGAAAATATTATTAGTGAAGTAGTGGACAGGACAATATTATTAGTGAAGTAGTGGACAAGACAATAGACAGTGATAATGAAGTAGTGGACAGGAAAATATTATTAGTGAAGTAGTGGACAGGACAATAGACAGTGTTAGTGAAGTAGTGGACAGGAAAAACAGTGCAAACAAAAAAGTGGATTGGAAAATAAACAGCATGAACAAAAATGTGGACTAAAAGATATAGAGGGTATAAGTGAGTTAGTGGACTGTGTGTGTGGTGAAGAAAAGTGAAAGTGTGAGGGAAACAGCGGATCATATTGAACAGGAAATAAGTAAGCACCCTCAAAAAGGAATGGCACAAATTCCTAAAGTAGCATTCGCAAGGGAGGCCCAGCTGTTTTGTAGTATGGGTATGCCTCAGCCAGTGGTGAGTAAAGGTGCGACACCTTTGTTTTTTGTGTTTGTGACCTGCCCTCTATGATGGACAGACATGTTGGTGTGAATACCGGTACTAGTTCAAGATTGTGTGCACCCTGAATGGTTGGACTGATGGGCAGCGGATGCACTACCTCGCCGCTGTACTGAGGGGACTTGCACCGAGCATACTGCAGTCCCTGCCAGAGAGACATCAACTGGAGTACTCCACACTGGTGTGGAGCTGCTTTACAGTGACATACCTGCGACATGCCCACAGTGCTCAACTATGAAGCCGCACCCAGCGACCAGGGGAACAACTGCAGGAGCTGTGGCAGGACATTGTACGACTCTCCCACCTGTATCTGGAGGGGTGCTCCGAGGAAGCATGCAATGTCATTGCAGTTGGCTTCTGCGTCGACGCTATCGCCGATACAAAATGTGCGGCATGCTGTACACCTGGCTGCGCCTCGTGCCGTTCAGGACGCCCTGGCCCTAGCACTAGAGGTAGAGTCAGTACAACATGCTTCACGGTCCCAATGTCCAGTGTGGGCAGTAATGCTGAGCAAAGACGACGATAGCATGAAAAGGACACTGAAAGAGTTGCAGAAGACCATGAAGGACATCACTTTCAGGGTCCGTGCTGCATAACCTTGCTGTACCCCACCCAAAAGGCCTGAGTGTTGGGTCATGTGGACGGTCAGGGCTCCTGAAAGCCAACAGCAGCAGCAACCAAAAAGGTGGCAGTGAGGTGCAGGTGAGGATTCAACATCTTTAGCAAACTTTTAAACACAGACCTTGAGGGTCAGTAATTACTGTGAGGAAGTTCTCATGTTCTTGCAAGTGCGTACAGTGAAACAGGACTCCCATACGATATTAGTGGAGGAGGGCCTCAATGATGTTTCTTGCCAGATGATTGTTGACACAGGGGCGACTGTAACTACGTTAACACCGGACAACCTCTGGTCTCCCCCTCCCAGGGTTCAGCCAATAACATGGAAGAGTGCTAATTGATTACAGTAACAGGCGAGACCACACCAGTTAAGGTAAGAGAGGGGTATGGATGAAGCTCAGTAACCTCAATATAGAGCACAATATCTACATAGCAGAAATAGAGAACCAATGCTTTTTAAGACTTTATGTGTTACATATTCTAGGGTGCTGTATCAACACTCGACTGATGGTATAGTCAACACGACGAGATTTGTCTTTATCAATGAGCTGCTTGGTAGTGTGTAGTCAATCCACTGTGTTTTAACGTCCTTGAACACACACGCTTTGAATCACGTAGTGCAACTGCAATCAAAGACAAGTCACATTGGGCAAGTTATGAATGCAACATACGGAATCTGTATGCTAACAAAGATAATTCCTGTATCAATAACAAAAGGAAAAGTAGCTAAGTAAATACTTAAACATATTTTTTCTCATAGCAAATTTGCTACGTTTGGAGTTAGTCAACTTCTTGGTGACGAGTGAGCACAACAAAATTAAAAACAAACACATTCCGTACGAAAAACAAAGACAAATTACTGGCATGTTACGAACCGTTTTAACCAAACTCATTAAAAAACACCATGCTAGATCTCATTAAAATAGTTATTTGGAGTCAAATTAAACATTCATCGTGCACTAGCTTATTTTTACATAAATGTTTACGTTATGTATATCGAAACTTGCGTCCCACATCAACCAGCAATAGATACTTGCGACTTATAAATGTCACTCGCATATAAGGCAAATTCAGTGCTCACGTTTTACTGAAACTTCCTAATAGTGCAAGTTTGCAACCAGTTTTAGTTAATTTTTGCAATAAAAAATTATTTCCCTCCCCACAAGAAAATCATTATGAGTTCCCAAAATTTTTCCCGAAGTTCGGGATCTTGCACACACCTAGTTTTTAGAATGTAACGAAACTTGCTAAAAACAAAACTACCAAATCGCGACCGAACTGAAGCTACTAAATACTAATATACTAAATGGTAAATTTGAACACGGCCAGTACAGTTTTATTTTCAGATAATATTCTGCATCTCATTTTTTCACGCACAAAATAATTTTCCAAGAGTGATTCATTTACTGGCATAAATAAAGCGATAATCCTACCAGGGTTTTAAGTTTTAAAGAGTGCCGCAGTGCATTATTCTGCCTGGCACCGTGATAAGCCTTTTTGCTGCTCGCACACTGCTGACCTTTGGCGGATTGAATTTCTGAGTGTATCTGAAGAATTTTCTGGTTTACTGCCCTAGTTTCTCTCAGCGTTACTTGGGGTGCGATGAACTTTCAAGATCAAGGCCGGCGATAGCATAAAAGTGAGACGGGCCTCCGAGCTGGGAGTTCATGAGAGCTGGGAGTTTGGGCGATTGTGCGGCCTTAAGTGATAGAAGACGAGCCAGAAGAGCAACAAGTGGGACCGGAAGTGACCAGTGTGACTGCCAGTATCGGTGCATTGAAGAGTGCGACTGGCAGGCTGGACTATTGGACTGGATGCATGAGTGAAAGACAATTCAATTGATGCCAACAGACGGACTGAAAATGTGTTAATGATGAGTGTGAGTTAATTGACTATAACCAGATACATAGAGGACTTTAATTAGAGTTGAGAAAGACATTAAATACTGTGCTCATTGAGAAATAAAAATATTATACTGTAAATAGGATCTGTGTAAATAAATTAAAATCAAATTTAGTTCTTCTATTTTTATTAATACCTCCATTCCTCACAAACTTGGATACGCCCCACCGGTGTCTTGTAACAATATAAATACATGGCAATGTTAACATTTTCGCTGATTTAAAAATTTTACGACAATTATCTGTACGACTGATTTGTAGTATTGACGGGTTGTCGTGGTCTCAGGAGCGGGGAGTAGTGCGGTTAGGTTGCGGTACAGGTGTTGTGGTACCTGTAAGGATAGAAAAGGAGTACTAGAGCATGAGATGGGTCGATTGGCCACGTGGCTTCTCCTGAGTTCACCCCGTGACGAGCCGACACCGTCGATAAAGCTGTTAAGTCCTGCCTATGCCTACCTACGAGGGTGTAGGACCCCTCCTACGCCTCTAATTAACACATGAGACTTAAGTGGCCGTCTCACATTCCAAAAACACGATAAAGCCATGATCGCTGTGAACCAGTGGGTAGAAGACCTAAAGAGTGGTTATGTGGTCGTTAAGCAGGCGATAGTGAAATAAAAACAAGAGATCACTTGCACTGATTTTTACTCACTATTTATTCCCTCCTGAGATGCACTTACACTGGTCTAGCATTAAGGCGTGCTGGCAGCCGACACAGAGCAGAAAGGCACGTGGCTGATGAAAATAATTAGTGAGTTGAGTTCCCGGCGCATTTTGAGCTGGCAGGACTGAGAGCGGCACTGCCCCCAGGCTAAGCAAAAGTAATGTAGTTAACCAAGTTCCATAATAAGTAAATAACTATTGATACACTAAAGACCGGTACAAGATGTCGAAGTGCCCGGGGGCGCGCGGCACGTGTCTACTATCTCAGCGCGTGCAGAACCAACTGGCCGAGCATAGCGGGCCCGCTAGAGACCCCTGCTCGTAAGTGCGCCAAGTGCATTAAGAAAATATACTGGCACATTTACTGAGAAAACAAATACACACAAACACAATTACATGGCACAACAAAACAATAACACTTTTATAACTTAATTTGCATGACCAAATTGAGCATAAAAAGAAATTGAATTGGTAATAAAAATTATTTACGCAACGTAATTTAAGTATGCTATGGAGCTCTCTCTCCCAGTCTGTTGCGCGTATGTTACGTTCTAGGGTGGCAGCATGTGGCTCGCAGTGAATGAGTCCACTCTGACCCCAGGAGGGGTGTGGGTAGCCATGCTCAAATACGTGATTTTCAAACCCCGTTTTTACTGTAGCACATAAAAACACGGGGCTTGTTTATGTGATATTGAAGCCCATAATTTACTGAACATTTCGCACTCTCACACTACACGCACAACACATGCAAGGAGACGTAAACAGAGCACGGAGGGGGCACACAAGGGGTTTTGTGAACACTGTAACACTGTGTCCCCCTCGCTGCATTCATTTCCCCGGCTGTATTCTTACTGGGGACATCTCTTGGCAGTATTGATCGGCCCAAATTATGACGCACTCAAAAGATCACTCTTGAGGGCATGAAAACAGGACGGTCACTTGACTCCGGCAGAACCCAGGTGGCAGCAGAGGGGAGCATGTCGCTGACGTAGGAGTCATGGAGGGGATTACAGCTGCGTTTGGGCCAACTGCCCCCCGTAGAGGACACGTTGAAGCTGCACTGGTGTAGCGGGGCGAATGGGTTAAGGGAGGCAGGACGCTGCATGCGTCAGTATTATACTAATTACTGGATGAGGAAAACAGATTGCAGGTTTGATTTGTTTTGTCCCCAAAAAATTACTCCGTAACTTAAGTTGGAATACAAGTAGGAAATATACTGTTCATAGACACTGTTTAGTAGATTCGTTTGAAAGTACTTGTAACATATATACAGTTCAATTTTTTAATCAAGCACTTTGTGTGTTCATTCCATGAAAGAGAGGTGTTGATCGTCATGCCAAGAAACGGGTGTACTTAGTTGACTTGAGTTTTGTATTCCTTATATGAATTTCTAACTCCTTGGGTTTGGTTTTAGAAGAAAACATATAAAATTAGTTTTTTCCAGGTTAAGAAATAGTTTGTTAAATGTAATTTAAATAGATTGTGTACAGTTTCCCTGCGCCCTAGGTTGTATAACTTACCTAAACGTAGCCAATGATCAACTGTGTCTAAAGCCTTCGACAGGTCGAACACTCCAAGTGTATCCTCTGACCTATCCTTAAATTCTATAACCAATTCAATGAATTCACTGATAACTGAATAAGTGTGTTTATCCTTTAGAAAACCATGTTAAAAAAAAATTAAGTAATTTAAATTAGAAAAAATAATTTACTACTCTTTATTACTTATTATGTATTCTAATATTTTGGAAAAGGAATTCAAAAGTGAAATGGGCCTATAATTTTTAATTAATGAAGGGTTGGCTTTTTTAAGCAATGGGATGACAAGCAATTTTTAAATAATTTTGACAAATGCCATTTATAAAAATCTTTATTGATGATGTGAACAAGAGGTCTAAGAATAAGTTCGGAACAATCTTTAATAATTCTAATAGGAATCCCATCAGTTCCAGGGCACGTTTTAGCTTTGAGATTTTTAATGCATTTAGTCACCTCAGAGGCTATTACAAGGCGCAACAACAACGTAGACTTAGTTGTTTTCCAATCTGATGACTTTTGAGCTGGTAATTTAGCGTTCACATGATTAGCTACTTTACAAAAGAAATTATTGATATTGTTTGCTGTATCATAAGCTGGTTTTATTAGCTTCCCATTTTCATCAATAAGTAATGGGGTTTCTTTAATAATATTTTATTTGCCATTTGTTGTGTTTATTATGTACCCAATTGTTTTAGTTTTATTATCAGAATTTTTAATTTGGTGCTTTACATTATTTTTGTTTGCTACTTTCAATAAATTTTTATATATTCTTTTATAATTTTTATAATAGTTGAGGTATTCTGGAGATTGATCATGTTTGCTTTTGTAATAAAGCAATTTAATATTATTAATAGAAGTTACAATACCCTTCGAGATCCAATGTTTATTGAAATTGGCAGCATATTTCATTGGTATGAGTTTTATGTGAAGTACTGTTCAAATTCTAAGGCAAAAATATTCATGAAAAAACAAAATTTATCTTTTACTGTATTTGCATAGAAGGCTAAGTCCTAGGTTTCACATCTCATATCATATCATACTGGAAATTTATTATACTCCCTCCTAAATGTTAACACACTATTATTTTTCAGTTTATAGCAATTTATTTTCAATAGCTGACCATAATGATCAGACAAGACTGTTAACTACTCTTTGTAAATGTTTATTAGTAATTTTATTGCTAATTATTACATAATCAATTATTGATGAACTAGTTCCCCAGTTGCAAAATCAGTTAACAGTGTCATTCCATGATGCCAAGAATATTAAAGCATTCTTGGGCATCACCAGTTCTATTGCATACATTAACATGAAAATAACAACATACAATTACCCAATGTCTAATTTTTGTTAGTTTACAGTTTATCTAACTTATTTACGAAATTAATTACAAATTTAAAAAGGCACTGGCATATTATTTAATTTATTTAAAGAAATAACTAAATAAAATAACAGAAAAATTTTACACATATAATTTTTTTGGATATAAAAATACTGTACAATGAAATACACTATGCCTAAATGTTATTTTGAAAACCTTCAACTGAAAATTACCTTATTTCTGTAAACTGAAGAGATGCCCTCCTGGGACTTCAAACAAAGCTGCAGAAAATTGTGCCAGTGATCAATGTGGTTTGCGCAAACAATGCACACAAATTTTGGTAGACAGTCATCAACATTTATCTGTAAGCATTGCGTAAATTAGACGACACACACGTATTCTTAACACACTCAAAACTTACGCAAAAGCTCTTACAAAAAATTTAATATAAAATATTTACAACGTCAACAGACTGGCATGTAGAGTAACTTGCAACAAAATTAAAACATAATTCTAATTCACAATATTTTTTTGCAAATATAGGCCAAGAGGTTTAGTTTAATTTACTTCCGTTCAGAGGAGCCAAACTTTCCCGACAACAGGTTTGTATTTTGCACTGTATTTTTTGATGAAAACTGCATAAAACTAGTTTCATCTATATTTAATTTCAAGTATGATTTGTATTAAACCACAATGTCAATTTAAAAACAAAAACTACTTCTGCTATATTACTAGCAGCTTTCAATAATCGACCAGTGAATAACAAACTAGTGCCTTCAACGATCAATAGAGTAGAGGTACTAGCACTCACATTTATAAACAAGAGGGAGAAAAATGGGGCCCAAAATAGGGTCGTGTGGTACCCCCTGATTGACTACACCTATTTCAGAATAAACATTACTTAACTTTACTTTTTGAGGTTGGGACAACAGGTAGGAAATTAACAAATCGTGAAATTTTCATAGTATCCCTCATTTTTAAGTTTTTTCTAGGCTGTACACTGAGTACACAATCGCCCACCTTGGGGAATAATTAAGCATCTCCTGTACACAAAAATACTGCTTTTCATAACAACCTCCACCCTATAATACATTAAACATACTGAAACAGTTACAATATGTCGTATCAGCATTTACCATTACAGTGGGAAATTTCAACTCACACAGCTTCTCGATCACAGTGTGGATCGTAGTCATCTATGCAGAGGATGTTATAGGGACGCTCACCAATATGCATATTGTCAGGTACCTGGCAGAATTTACGTTGACAACGTGGTGATCACTGTATCAAGTTGTTTCCCAAATTTTTCTTGCCCTACTGTCGTCTCAAAACATAGCCATAGATCTGTTATTTCACACAAAAATCTGCACCACTCTGCTTCCTGGAGCACAAGGGTAGCACCAAATCACCCAATTCATATTTTATTTCTGAAGTGTTGCATACCCTTTCATGTACGATTTGTGAAGAATAAAAGGTGGGTAAATAGGTGCTGGCCTCCTCGCTCACTATTGCTCACGCTTTAGGAAGCAGAGTGGTGATGATTTTTGCACAAGTTAGCAGTTACGTATTCCTTCTGTAGTTTTAAATATTTTAATTCATTTTACAATAATCTATAATTTTCTTCGTGTTCTTCATGTATTTTACCTCGTAACTTTTCTGTTCTTAATAGATCTGCCATCTATCGCAATTCTTACCTTCTTTAAGAAATATACTAATGCGACAATAACAATATGCTTCCGTATGAACAGTACTATCAGAACATACAATTTTTTTGTATTTGAAAAGTTTCCTTAAGCTAAGCCCCTTGTCTTCAAATTACCTTTCTCTTTTTTCGTAATGTAAATCAATCATCAACGCAATTTTATAATGTACACTTTACCTGGAAAGGTGTATACTTGTGTATTCTTTCCAGTATACACTGCCCTGCATCATTCTCAGACAACAAGCACGTCATGTTGCTTTTGCTGTGCATACCTGCACACAATCTGCATATTTCCCTATCACTAACTGACAGTTCCATTGAAAACAAGAGTCAGTCTAACATAAACAACAAAATCGCTTATTTATCGATTATGAACTGTATACTCATGGCGAAAACTGCAGAAGCGTATGTACGAAGTATAATTATACAAGTGCCTTAAAATACTTCATAGTTTAGAAAATATTTCCACTTGTCATAAGAGTAATGCCTTTTCAGGTAGCAATATATATATGGATTTAAGCGATTTTCAAACTACGGCTGTTTCCCCTATAGGTAAAACATACTTGCCGTTTTGTGAACTTACCCTGACTATTGGGCAAGGTTTTTTTGTGTCTGTACTTGACTCTTCGCACAACCTGGCGTAAATAATACAAACTACTACAAAACAAAGTAAAAACGTATTTTAACATTCTGAACTAACAACACAATAGTTTTGTTAAATAAAAATGTGTGTTCCATGTTGGTTGTATTAGGTAACGTTTATGTATGAGGAATTGTTTGGTGTTGTTGCTAAATATGACAATAATGCATTTGTCTTGTGTAACCGTAGGTGTTATAATAAACGGAGAAATAATGTTACACATTGGTTGCATCGTAGAGCAATAAAACAGCGGGTAAGAGGGAAACCAAAAATGTCGCCATCGGATATTATGAACCAGACATTGAAAACAAAAATGGCGACCACCTTAGGTACGCAATTATACCCAGTAAGTAAGCAACTTCGTGTAATTGGCAAGTAGAGACGCTGTGTGTACACTACTAGGAATTGGGAAGGTTGCAGTATATACTTAATGACATCACAGGTGGGGCGAAGTATGGACATGTATAAACTAAAAGGGAATTGGGAACATTCTTGCCAGAACTTGACAAGGTTTAGCACTAAGCCATGATACATTTGTGTACTGGCATAAACGGCATATTTTAGTGCCCAAACGGATTATCAGAATGAAGAGGTTTCCCAATTGTCTTCACTGGGTGCATACTTAAAAAAATAAATGGCATGTGCCATGTGATTGCCAGAAACAAGAGTAAATTATTTGTGCACTAACAACAGGAACACACAGGGAAAATATTTGCGACAACATATTATTTTTAGGAGANGTCAGAACTTGACAAGGTTTAGCACTAAGCCATGATACATTTGTGTACTGGCATAAACGGCATATTTTAGTGCCCAAACGGATTATCAGAATGAAGAGGTTTCCCAATTGTCTTCACTGGGTGCACACTTAAAAAAATAAACGGCATGTGCCATGTGATTGCCAGAAAAAAGAGTAAATTATTTGTGCACTAACAACAGGAACACACAGGGAAAATATTTGCGACAACATATTATTTTTAGGAGNAAAGAGTAAATTATTTGTGCACTAACAACAGGAACACACAGGGAAAATATTTGCGACAACATATTATTTTTAGGAGAAATTGCTTGAACTTAGATGTAGAATGAAGGATTTAAATTCAGATTTTCCAAATTCCATACAAAAAATTTCTCCAATTTCTCTTTATTAACTTGCCGGCAAATGTGTTGTTTCTGTTTCTTTCAAAGCCAGTGGGATGAACCAGGTTCGTTACGGAAGGAGACCTTGTTTAAATAAAAGAGTTAATAATAATGTCCTAAATTAATTTACAATAACCTCAAACAAAATTCTCTCACCTCAACATCTCACATTAAATTGACATCACTTGATATTTACAATTAATGACAGCAATGAATAAAATTTACAATTGTATATAATAAAGTAATGTAACTAAATTAATAACAATCAGTCCCAATCAACAAGTGTATCAAAATCTAATCATTTATTTGAAAAATTTTATGTCCGTATTTGACAGTTCCAATAATTCAAATAAAGTCCTGATGTGAGGTCAAGGGTGGAGAATGGTAGAGACATAGATGTACTGTTACTCGTGCAAAGTTCTGGCGGTAAACACTTACCAGAGACGTCTTATTGATTTCTTACCAGTTTCTTGATGTTGTGGGTCGTGGTCGAGTAAAACCTGTGGCTATACTGTTCTCCCATTTCTCTACGCCTCAATTGAATATTTATGAATTTCGGTACAATAGGCTGCTAGTCATGCACAGTCTCAGTTGGCCCAGTACCGCCACAAGTGCCGTTGTGAGGTGAACAGTTATGTTGGTATAAAGTGAGGTAAATTAGGACTGTAAGGCTACTCCACACACCAATTAAACACCGGTAAAAGTACATATTACAATGAAAAATACTTAAAACCCTGACAATTGCTGGTTGAGGGGGGCAGCTCCCTTAATACCTTAAAAAGGCAAAGGCTGCAAATCAAAATGCTGACTTGGGGTTTTAAGTTATTTGTTGATGTTCTGACAATACAAAGCAATGTTGATGCTCATGTAGTCTAGAAATGGACCCGGTGCACTAAGCCCGTCGGGGGCTAACGTGGGAAAATGAGTGTGTGCTCTCCGTATCTGCTTGATGAAGTTACGCTCCTGGGGTCTTGAGTCTGCAGGACATAGAGTGATGCTCCTCCTGGGCGATGAAGTTAACTTAAATTAATGTTCCAGTTGCTAAAAAGTGAAAGAAAAAAAACTGTAGTTCGTGATGAAAGACAAAGAAGTTGTTGAAGAACTGGGGAGTCGCGAACCATGTGGTCTGCTGCGATGAATGATCGCTTCGAACTGAATGACTGCCGGCAACATTTCCACTGTAAACTTACATGGTGGTCCATGTTATTTGAGGCCCATGTTTCGTGTTGGATCATGTTCCGGACGAAGAAAACTAAGTAGCCAACACCCTTTCCCGTGCATCCTATACAATCGAAATAGCATGTGACAAAGACGAGTGGGAAGTTATATACCCGTCAGACAGTCTGCCGGTTGCAGGCTATAGCACATCACCGTAGGCACGAGTAATGCAATCCAAGACCTAACAATCGATGCTGTATACGAACGATTACTCGCAGCACAACAGCTGTCTGCAGATGTCGTGGAATGTGGCGTACCAGAGAACAGCTGGCCAACTGGCGCATGGTCGATAACCGCCTGGAGGCGTGACCCGCAGGAGAAGAGGGGAACTGGTGAATATATGTTCCGGAGAAGGGACTAACGTTTGTCCTGGAACACTCGCACACCAGCTGCCTGGTGGGACATCCGGGAGTCACGCAAACCAAACGGAACATACTGGCCCACTATTTCCGGCCAGGTCTCACCCGACAAGTGCGGGAATTTGTACATGTCTGCAAAACATGTAACCACCTTAAAATGTGCCACGTCGATGGTGTTACTCAACAGCAACCCCGCGTACCAGAGAAACCCTTCTTGACCATCGCCTTGGACCTGATGGGACCATATCCCCGTGCCCCAAATGGGAACAGATTTTTATTGGTGGTGACGGATTTGTGCACCAGGTGGTGCAAGGGTTCTGCAATTTTTTTATGCTCACATGTTTCCGACTTCTGGCGTCTTCACGGCAAGTGGTTGGAAAGATGCTGACAGCCATTTAGTCTGTTGTGAGCATTCAATGGAGTAGGCCATATGGTTCGCCTCTCCCGAGCACTTCATCAACTTCTTTGTCTTCCACAAAGTACCATAGTTCTAAGTTCTTTTTTTACCGTAACAGTGTAACTTAACATAATTTCATCGCCTGGGAGTAATGCCTGTCCACCTCCTGCAGATCTACAGCCCCAGGAGTGTAAGTTTACCTTTCTATTACGTAAAGCACATGTTCATTTTTCCCGCATCAGCCCCCGAAGGGGTAACTGTATCGGGTCCACTTAATAACATGAGCATTGTCGAAACATCATTAAATGACTGTGACTTGACCAAGCTTGGCTACAACGATAAAGCCAACTTGATCTGCGGTGTTTCCAGAGTGGTGAAGTAATATGTGTGTGCNTGACCAAGCTTGGCTACAACGATAAAGCCAACTTGATCTGCGGTGTTTCCAGAGTGGTGAAGTAATATGTGTGTGCCTGGCGCCACAGCTCTGCAGTGAGCTGATGAGATGCAGGGTCGTTCGGCCGACAGCCTAGGGACTCTGGTAAACACTCCGTCATACATACGTTGCCGAGGTTGTGGGCCACCTTGCACACCTTACTTGATTATCAATAAAAAACAGTGGTGCTGGTTGTTAATGTATTTATTACCCCGTTATGTACACTCAACTATACAGAAGACACGTGGCCTGAATGGCCCGGAACTACAAGCGACCACGTGGTCTTATAACCTGAGTCTCGAGATGCACTTTTGATTTCCAATAAATAATCACGTCGCTCTCCCCCCGACACTATGCAAGTTAAATAATAAAATATATGATGATAATGATTTATGATGTTGTGGATGCGACTGGATACTATTCGACAGATGATGTCCTTGCTAGTGCTTCTGCGGCGTGGGAGAGCTTAACGTCTGTGCTCGTCCAAGTCCTGGCGATTACTGCCGGAAATGTGCGTCGGCTTCCGCCGCCTAGACGCCGCCGACGCCATGCGGTGGTACAGTGAAACATAATATACACTAAAAGATGATTATGGGATGAAAAATGATATGAACTAAATTAACACAACAAAACATAATTACAATTACACAAATACATAATAAAAATGATAATACTTATTCTACATGTTTTCATTGCACCAGCCACAGCATTGCCAAATGTAGAATGTCACATGTCTCTGGCTGTGGCTGGGCAAATTGTCTCCTGATGACAAAACAAATTATAAATGAATTACACACTGACATTATTTACAAATACACTGACGAAATAAACTGAATAAATAATAAACACTAATGCACTCGTGCCCACAAGCCTATCGGTGTGGTGCGTCTGGTGTGGGCATACTGCGGCAGTGTGTGGGCAAAAGGACTCGTGAACGTGCGGTTCACGTCAACTGGAATCCCCAAGTCAAAATTTTGATTTATAGGCCATGCTTCTGAAAGGCATTTCTGGAGCTGTACCCGCCAACCAGCCCTTCAAAGGGTTTTGATACCAGCATATCTGTCCACATCACAACGGGCATCCATGGCAGTACTGGTCTGACCGCGACTGCATATGGCTAGCAGTCTATAGAACTGCATTAATAACCCTTCAATTGAGACATGGGGGATCGAGAGAACAGCCTAGCCATCTGGGTGACTTGGCCACGAAACACAACTGTTGATCAACCAGTAATAAATCTACAATACATCTCGGGTGAGTGTTTCCCGCCAAAAATCTTCACGTAGAAGGGTGCAGCGATGATGTCACCACCATTCTCCATTTCCGACCTCACGTCACCTTTTCGAATCTCCTGGTTAATGCTATTAATGACTTAAACTCTGATCTTGAATTTATACAGATATGGTCAACCCATAATCGTTTAAAAGAGAATCCAGCTAAATCACAATGTATTTTAGTTGGGATGCGTAATGTATTAAGTAAGCTGAATTTTTCTTTGATTCCGGAAGTATTCTTGGATAGTACACCTATAAATTTTAGTACAAAGATGAAAGATTTGGGTGTTATCTTAAATAATGGCTTGTTTTGGTACGGACACATTGCCAGTATATGCAAGAAAACTTTTTCTGTACAGCACATCATGCGAGGGAGCAAAAAATTTTCTTCCGACACAAGCGAAAGTGTCACTGTTTCAGTCACCTGTTTTTACCCTAATATACTATTGTTATACGGTATATGTAAACTTAACCGATAACTTAGCATGTAAATTGAAGAGAACCGAAAACACATGTTTGCGGACTATTTTTAATCTTAAGTCTCGCGACCATTTATCGGGTTATAACCTCGCTGCGCCTTGACGAGAGACGTTCTCTTAACAGCCTATCGCTGTTTATTTTTATAAAATTGTAAATAAATATAGTCCGAAATACCCCAGTGATATACTAGTGTCACTGTTTGATAACTACAAAATCTACTCCCGTTCTAGGTCCTATAATTAACTCTCTATTCCTATTCACAATACACAGTTTTAAGTTAACTCTTTCTATGTTTTCGCTTCACGAGCCTGGCATAAACTACCACTAGGGGTTAAGAACTTGGCGTCGTTTTCGGGATTTAGGATAAGGGTCAGTAAACACAAAACCAAAAGTAACCCGCGATTCAAAAAACACAGTTAACTTTATACATGTAGTTTTTAATAGCCGTTTTGTTTGAAAAAAATTCCAATGTTGACACGGAGAGCCACTGGGCGCGCATTCTGCACCATTTTTCATCTTCAAAATATTACCACGGAATGAAGCACAGAACGTACGTGTTTGGTGTCTATGACTTTTCGTGTTGTCAACGTGTCTCAGGGGCAGAGTTGGAAAGTGACATGTGTTTAAGAAACCGGTAGCGTTTTACGGTAATGTTTATGTTATTTTATAAGGCAATGATTGTACACCCCTGAAATTTTTTTTTTACTTTTGAAGGATGTATAATTTTAATCTTGAAAAAAAAAAAAATGGTTAGGTACGATAGGTCTTAACGTCTGTCGTGTACTCTACGACATGAACACTAATTTACCATATGGCATGTTTCAGATTTAAATGTAATTTGACTTGGGAACCTTTCTTGAAAAGAAGGTCTGGGAAGTGGTTATTTTAGTAATTGGAGATATTGCTGAGTCTTAACCGAAAGGATTTGAAGTCGTCCAAAACCGTGTTTGGTCTTTGAAAGCTTAGAACATCAACATTATTTTGGGATAAAAAAAACAGTTGCTACGAAAACGTTTACAGGAGCAGAGTACATAACCTTAACCCGGAATACTTTTACATGGCAACTCAAGCAACATTTGAACCCTCCATCCTTTAACCCTCTCAAAAAGTACCATTTACCATTAAACAAAATAAACAAAAACTTCACAAATCATTTTGACTATCCACAAATACTGAACATAGGCCTGTGTATCGCACATACTCGTACCATGAGTTTTCATTGTAGTTTTTCATCATTATATTTTAACGAACCTTAACTTAGCAACTCTTTGTTAAAAGTAATAATAAATGTTTGAAAACAGTATTTTAGGTTTCTACCTATGTGCGTTGGCATGCTTTATGATTTAAGTGGCATCATTTCATTCTAATATAAACTTTTATTTACCTAACAGAGCAAACACCAACCATTGTCATTTTTTACGTTTCTGAAATCACACATTTATATCTATAATTGAACATTGGCCTGCTTAATGAAGTTTCTCAGTATATGTACTTGTCTGGTATTGTATAGCATTACAATAGATCGAAGTAAATGTTTTTAGTGTAATTTCTTTTAAAAAAATTATTATAAACATTCTGAGTATTTTGGTAATACTAACTTACTATAATATTTCATTTTAATAACAATTAATCCAAAGCATTATGTTTGAAAATTATTTTTTTTATTGTGTTTTGTCAGTTCAATTGAATTTTTATTAATGGCTAATGTTGTTAATTGTGGTTGCCAAGCAAGATATTTAAATAGATAATGTTTGTTCATTTTCATAGCCTCTTAGAATTCTGTACCGTACTTCGAAACCATACTGAAATTTATGATTTTTGAAAATGTTTTAAAGGTATTTTTATGTTGCAAAACTGATATTTTGGTTTGGTATGAGCATCTAGATCATAGCTGATTTGATTGTAGTAAAACGATATCTTTAGTGCTACGGCTCATTTTTGTACTTTTTTTTTACCACAAAAACATTAAACGAAACATAACTATTAGCTCTAGGAAAACAATTACATTCAAATCTGCACTACTCTGCTTACCAGAATGCAAGCAAAGTGAACAATACATGTTAATAATCTGTGATACACTTACAGCAGTCTCAACAAGATCGTCTAAATTATCATAATCTTGTTCTATTGCAGGAACTCTTTTAAGCTAATAATCTTTCTAAATATATTGTACTAAAACCTGCTGAAACTACCTGGTGTGAGTTTCTGTGTCTTTTATTGTCGGTGTGATGTCATTGTGGTCCCAACTAATCTGACATTGATTTTAAAATGTTGGTTGTGCTGCGTGTGTTCAGTTTTAAAAAAATTAAATAAAATTTGGTTTTGCTCTTTGAATTTCTTAATCCGTGGTGACCCAGGCCAAAATACACCTGCACAGTGTTTTCTTTAACTCATGTGAAACAGAATGTGAGAGTTATGTTCTTTTCTAAGCATACCGTAGTATTTGGATTGGACATTTGAATGACCCATATAGCGTGGCGAGACCTTTCTATCACTAGCCCTAGAATTTGTACAGCGTTTTATCGTATTTAGTGCTTAATTTGTTGCGTACATTACTAATAGTTTATGAATAAATGGATGTGTTTGTGTAAATCACAAAAGGATCCACTCATGTAGATTAACAATGGAGATCTAGTAAGGGAAAAAAGGCAGTAAATTCAAACTGTATCTTTTGTCTGATGTCACAAGTGGTTTATTTCTAGGTGTATCTATTATATTTATTTTATGTTATATGATTATGATATGCAAAATGTGATGTAACGTTTTGATTATAGTGAACTCCAGATGACTTGGAAGCTGACTTTATATTACGGATCACACTGTGGGATGGTATTGAACCATCACCACTTCATCCTCTTCTCTAAATAAGTGCAGCAACATAAAAATCACATGCACTGAGGATCCAGGTAACCCTAGACTGATAATTATGAACAGGACTTGTTTATAAGTGTTTTTAACACAGTAAATTATCAAATGTATTGGTCACCATTTTATTTTCAGTTGACAGTATCCATGACTGAAGTTATCTTCAGAGCAATTGGTTTCTGGTCAAATCCCATGTAGATCATATACAGGATGTCCACCCACAGGGAATTTCATGCGACAGGGAAAAGTCACATGGGTCAGGGAAAATGTAAATAATTGCTACATTGCAAAAGTTGTTGGTTGTGTGAATACAGGATAATGTACTTGTGAGAATGTGTGGGTAAACGTAAAGAATAGCGGCTTTTTTGAAGAAGACATAGTGGACCCACAAAAGTTATATAAATGGCTTTTGCACACCTAACCTGTTTCATATTTAGGACGGCGTAGTGATGAAATAAGCAGAACGTCTAAAATAAAATAGATAATATACAAGAAGTTCGGCAGCGTTGTTTACATCGGACGCCATGATGTTTAGTCCTGTAATGCTGTAGTAACGTAAACAAATGTGAATCGTCAGTCTCCTTATTGGCTGTGGATGTGGAGACGTTACTGTGTGCTAGTTGCAGTTTAGATGCGAGACAGTGCGGTTCATGGCGAGTGGTGTGTTGTTGCGCCAGTAAGTTGTGACGTTCGAATCGGACCGTGCGAAGACTTGTGATTTAAGTATGGAGGGTGCAAGTACGAGTGCTTCTGTGCGTTACAGTCGTCTATGTGGCGGGTGTTATTCGGATGTTTTAGCGTATCATGGTGTTTTGTCGAGTGAGGTAAGGTGCAAGTCATGCACAACGGTAGTTGAATTGGCTGAGCACAGTGGAATAGGCTACATGCCAGTAAAATGAAAATAACGAAATTTCTGTTTCAAAGGATAGAATATTGTTTCAGGTTAACAAATATCAAGGTTATTTAACATTGAATTATCAGATTATTGTATAATTCATTAAATAAAAACGTGGAAATAAAGCCATAAGTCACGTGATGGCGAACACCAATGAGAGCTCGTGACGTCATCGTATAGTAAAGAAACTCGTCGCTCCTGTCATTCCTATGTATTTCGCTCTCGTCATCATTTGTTGTTATTCTCCCGTTGTTATCTTTTTGATTTTGTGCACAGTTTTCGTACGTAGTTAGTTAAAACAAGGAATACCAAAATGGAAACTGGATTTACCAAGGCGAACAGTTTGAATTTGCCCAAAATTGATGTACTGATGCTGGGAATGTTTTTCGGAACAAACAGTGATTTCTGCTCATCAGAATTCCGGAATGTTAAGTCTTCCATGCAAGTATATTATAAGCTTCTATTTAACGAGAAATATAATATACTTTTGTGCTCACAAATAGCATAAATTTACATACACTTCTTGTATGTAACGTGATGTTAGGTTATGATTATAACCTAAGATTATAACAATGGTTATTTTTTTGATTATTAGGTACAGTGCTAATATCTGAAAAATATAAAATATTATATAGGTATTACACTTCATACATATTACACATCAAATAACATAAAATCAATAGGTACAATACATACAACTTAACTGAATAACAATCAACATGCAATGAATAATAAAAATTGTCTCGACTATTCTCCTATTGAGAGGCGTGCGGCCCTCGGTCGTGCCGTGCATGGCCAGTGATCATGGCGAGGGTAGTCCCTACCTTGGCCAGTAGATGGTGCGCGAGGGTTGACAAGGACTCTAGAGGAAGCTGCAGATGGCATCACACTGCTCAAAGAGTTTTGAAGTCTTAGAAATGCTAGAGACATGTCGTAAAGCATTAAGAAAATGAGTTTCAATGTATCGGTTGTCTTACTGTTCCAGGAGTGCATAAAAGAGTTCGTTAGTTTAGATTTTTTGTAATGCAATGCCATTTCAGTCAATACTTGTGAAATAAGCAACAAAAAAAATTTAATTTGAACATTTCAAGTGCTCTTAATCATACTGTATCGACATTCACTGAAATGATTATAATGTTGTCACCATTTCATAGCGAAAACACGTGATTTGAGGGTGATAGTTAGCGCTGCACTGGTGGAGATAAGCAGACACTGAACACACAGCTAGTGCACTGTTGCCTGCGGTATTGAGTACATCCAGCCTTGCAGTATGACAAGATGTCAAGAAAAGGTAGCATATCGACAGTTGGAGACATTTCAACAAAATTGTGTAGTAGGACTACATGATGCCACTTGGATGGTTTGACGAATAACGTCATTGTTGTATGGACACGCAGACTATACATAGTGTAGATGAGGTTATGGCTCAATATGTCAAACTACAAAATGTGAGGACAGGCAAGTCTGAAGAAATGCATTGGCGAACCTATCTTAACACCATCACACATTCTGGCATCTTGAAGACTGACACTGACACTACAATCTATTCACCAGCTACTGAATGAGGAAGCACTACAATCCGGGCATCCACTGCTCCAACTGCCTTTGACTCCACACCATCGTGCGGAACATTTGCAGTGGTATAATGAACTTCGGGAGTGGATACAAGAATTGAGTCACATTGTCTTTTCTGATGACAAGTCTTTTGTTTGTGAAGTGTGCACTGTGTGGACACCGATATGTTATAGACTGTTCACGGTAAAGTGAGCACGTTTGAGGCCCTAGTTACTTTTTCCTTTCAGCCATTTCTTATCCTTTATCCAACTTTTTTTTTAAAATAAATATTGCCATGTAAGTAATAAACACCGCACTTGGAAGATTACGTTTAAGGCTAAAGTAAGACATATTTATTGACTATTATTCCAAATGAGAGAGCTTTCAAAAGTGCTCACTTTACCATGAATAGCCTATATCAAGGTTGTACATCCCCATTTTCTACAATTTGTACAGTGTACACCCGATGGTTTTCTGCAGCAGGGTAATGTGCATCCACATTCTGCAGTCATTGTGCAACACGCTGTATGACTCCATGCCATTTTGAGTGGCTGACAGTATTGTCTCCAAAGGAGGCACACTCCATTTTTAATCTTGGGTTGTATGCTATTGTGCTGTTGTCCATTTGGTAATGTATTTTGCTCCAATGCTTATCCGTGCTTAATAACTACGTGTATTTGGTCCTGTGTATTGATCCTGTAAAATTTTGAAAGTTCCTCCTCTGTCCTTTAGTGTACGTATATGGTGATAAATAACCTTAGGGAGGACACTAGAAATCTCCAAAACATGTTTAGAAATACATTATAGTGTTTCCTAGTTTTATAAAATTATATAAAATTTGTGTAATAAAAATATTAATCCAAAATTCCTGAAAGAGAAACAATGACTTAAGTATAATGACAAAATCAAAACTTATGATAATAAAATATATGCAAAAAAATTAATGGATGAAATCTGTTAGTAAAATTGCAGAAATTAAATTTTTCTGTTGATGATTTATTGTAGTGTCACCTCTTGTTACTAGATTATTTTTTTTTGCATTCTTGCTTGTGTTGTTCATTTAGCATTGTCCAGTATCATTCACTAGTGTATTTACTCGTACTTTTGAAATTACTGGGAAGAATTCAAAACAGACAGGTGGCTTATGAAGGTTCCCATAAAATAAATAGTTTTAAACCACACAATAAATGAAATGTTGCTGATGTTGTCTATACAATTATATTATAAACATAATTGGTTGGTGTCATACCTTGCAATCTTTGCTTCTACGATCAATATTGTGCATGAAGTTGTTGATAATTGCATATAAATGTTAAATATGATGTAATCTATCAGCTAATGACACATTACATCTTTTGTAAAGTATTGTTTTTCTTTTCATTTCAGATATAAATCAGGCACATTACAATCATGTTACCCCTGACGCACAAGGATCCTGCGCGTTCCTTTTTGTCACGTATAAAGGAAAAGTGTAATGGATTGGTTCGCTTGATTTTTGCAGACAGAAACTCAAGAAACTTGTTCTTATTTTTAATACTAAATTTGTCCTTTGCATTTGTTGAACTGGCATATGGAATATGGACAAATAGTTTAGGGCTTATCTCAGACTCCTTTCATATGTTCTTTGATTGTACTGGCTTGCTTGCGGGATTAGCTGCCTCTGTCATTACAAAGTGGCGTGCAAACGATAAGTTCTCGTATGGTTACGTAAGAGCAGAAGTACTTGCCGGCTTTGTCAACGGTCTGTTTCTGCTATTCATTGCATTTTTCATCATGTCTGAAGCAGTGGAACGACTCATTGAGCCACCAGAGGTGAAGCACGAGCGATTATTTGTTGTTTCTGTTTTGGGATTGTTAGTTAACTTGGTCGGTATATATGCCTTCCAGCATGGCCACTCCCACGGCGGGTCTCACGGCCACTCGCACGCTGATCACGGCCACGGCCACAGCCACAACCACGCGCACAGCCACGGTGCAGAAGAGTTCAGTGGCAGCAACTCGCAGATTATGAAAGGTGTGTTTCTTCACATTCTGGCCGACACCTTGGGCAGTGTTGGTGTGATAGTGTCTGCTGTCTTAATGCAGATGTTTGGCTGGATGATTGCAGATCCCATATGTTCTATGTTCATTGCCATTCTCATAGCTCTAAGTGTGTTAGCGCTCATCAAGGACTCTGTGTTCATCCTGATGCAGCGACAGCCACAGGTGCTGGACCACTTATTACCACAGTGTTATCAGAAGGTGATGTCTTTGGCAGGAGTGTACAGCGTACAAGAGCCGCACTTTTGGACTCTGTGCAGTGACGTGTACGTAGGTTCTCTCAAGCTGGAGGTGTCCAAGGCAGCGGACCCCAAGTACGTTGTTAGTCACACGCACATGATATTTGCGTCAGCGGGTGTGAAACAGCTGTACGTCCAGCTGGATTATGCTCCCATGTGATCTGACCGAAAGCCGTATGGGGAGACGAATGGTGAAGATGCCAAGAACCGTGTGACGGAGCTCAATCCAGCTGTGCAGTGTGGCGTGTGTCGCCAGAGGTGGTTGTGTGCTCTTCTGTTTTTAGGCTGGTGCAGAGAATTTGTGAATGAGGTTGTGTATTTTCCAAAAAGGCGAAGAAAGAGGAAAAAAACTGACGACTGCTGTTTCAGAAACACTTTAGTAATTGTGTAAATGTTCTTTATTTTACTGCCTGATGTGGAATTTTCAAACAATTGTACATCACAAAATGTTATGATTTTTAGTGAACAAATTTTTTTTTATATGTTGTATAAACTGTGATGTTGCTGGTTTACATTCCATATTGCATTTATTTTATGTTATTTATTCTTTGATTCCACTATTTATATTAATGAATTAATATTTCATAGAGAGAGAACATTTTCAAGCACAATGTTGTTTTATTTCATCCTGCATAACTGCAGTGTGTGTGTACTGTACAAACCAATAGTACAAGTAAATACAGCAGTATAGGGCACGTTAGAATTTTAAGTATGCTGTGCATATTTTCTGGTTCTGGTTAAGTGTTGCTCTAGTTGCAGCTTTAGCTGGTCTATTTCGCTTGCTTTCTGGCAACCGTAAACTTTGATAAGTATGCTTCAACTTTTACCAGAAAAGTAATGAGTACTGGTGTTTGATGGCATCATAGTGTTAAAATAACAGTAGAGAGTATTACACATTGTGTGTGAAACAGAGGATATGGGGTGTCTCCACTAAAGTCTGTTATAAAGCTGCCATCTATGATTGAAGGGTGACACTTCACACCACTTGGAGTTCATATTGTAATCCCCCCCCCAATTCTCTCTTTTTAGCAAGATTCTTGGAACTGAACCAAAGCATACATTTGCACTAAGAATGACCAAACTAATGTGTTTATAGATTTTTGAGAAGGACATTGTAGTAGTTTGCAATGCTGCAGTGCATTCATGTAGGGTAACTTTGCATCAGCATGGGCAACTTTGATCCACATGCCCAATAATTTCAAATGAAGGCCCAAAGATTCGGTTCACTTTACTGTGTTATTTATAAATAACACTATTAACTATAAAGTTACTGCAAACTTTAAGGTGGGGGTTGTAAAGCCTTCATTTTAAATGGAAATTTTTCGTGCAAAGTTATTATGGATTGGTACAAAATTACCTCAAATGACTGTATGTTTGTTAAACTTCAGATAAGAATTTAAATTTCTGGCATAGTAAACTCAAGCTACGAGTTCTACTTTTAGACATTTATGGAAATGTAGTACCAGTTTGAATTATTGTTTTGCTGATGTAGACTTCTATGAACTATTGTGATCAAGTGTTGCCATGCTGTTTTGTGTTTTCTGTCAGCTGTTGACAGATAACGTAGGAAGGTTGAAGTCAGTCCTTTCTGCCTTGAAAGCAAATGTCCTCAGACTATGTGAAATAATCTGCATCAGTGTAAAATGCCACATTTAAAATACAATGTTAAAAATAATTATTTTTGCATTTTATAAGTGAATTTAATTTAAATGTGAAAGTTAAGTGTATCACTGGGGCCCAATTTTTGAATCTATTGGAATAAATTCGCTAATAGATTGATCCGATACTTCCATTCCGGTAGAGAGTGTCAAAATGACAAGTATGTATTTCTGAGACGAGCGTTGTGACTGTTGGAGTAAAATGTACGGGATTTTTTTAAGAATTAATATTACAATCACACTAAATCTGTTGTTGCAGAAAAATTTGTTTTAAAATACAAAAATATATTTTATTTATTAGTTCATAATCCTTAATAAGAAACTCCAATTTCCATAAAAAAAATTCTAAACTATCTTTAGTGGCGAAAAGGTTTGTAATTGATAGATATTATTCATAGTGATTTGTGAGATTTGGGTAATAACAGGAACTGGTATTCATCATGCAGTTTTTTTTTCCTTGGAAGAATTCGTACTTAACGTAATTACACCAATTATTACTAAAGCAAATAACTAAACATGAGAAAGTACATGTTCAGAGGTAACACATTGTCGCTAGATAGGGTTCACTATAATTAGGATGTAGTGATTATATTGAAGAAAGAACTGTTGTACACATTACCTTATTGTAGTGAATAATAAAATGTAGATTTAATTGCATGTTTCTGGTGTAAATATACCACTACAAAATCTTTTGCAAACATTCCAGCTCTAACTGTAAACTAAAAATTCATCACAAAAAATATTTGTCCTAAGCAAATTTTTTTTACATTATAACTACCTAGTTTATGTTGCAGTTTTAGTGCTAACTGCCTTTCACAGCTTCAGCAGTTCTTGCGATATTTATTTTATATTTCATCTGTTTCCTGCTAAAATTTACATTCATATTCATGAACCGACTTTGTTTACACAATTTTTTTTACAGATATTTACAATGCTGTTATAATTTGATATATCTTAACATACTTAGTTTATGCTCTACATTATTAATTATATTTAGATTAAACCACAAGGAGAGTTTCTATTTTCAAGTTTCCTACATCACACAATTGTACTAACCGACAAATCGCTAGAGGAATGACAATTCCGGCAGCTGCTTTGCTGTCGGGTTCATTTCAACACTTCATGGCCCGATTTCGGTGTACGATTCCGCTATCGAGTGTTCGGAGTTGCCTTTAAGCATTCCAATAGCGGAATGATGTCACTCCTCTAGAGGAATTATCCAGATAGTTTCAAAAATTGGGCCCCTGGACTTATGTGGGTATCAGTTCTGTGAATGTATTTGTACAAGTATGATTTGCTGCGTAAAAGATAGAAGTCAGATAAGATTATGCATTTGTGGGATTTGTGTTTCATCTGTACCAACATCTGCATGTCATGAGGATGATTGGTTGAGTTGCCTTTCTCGATGGGTACAGGGCCAAATTCAAGGAGATGGGGATTCAAACCTCTTATGAAAAAATATTAAGCTATAGCATACTTTTGTGTATCACTCGTGCTATTAGCCCTTTTTAAGCTCTGCTCATGCAGCTTTGTGAATGTATCTACTGTAGTGTTTTCAGAGTTATTTTTTCTTCGTAGATTATTAATCATCAGTCATCATCAATTGTCATACTCAATTCACAATAGCACAACACAACAGTCTGACTGTCAGAACATGACAAAATTTCAGATATGTTATTGCATTTTGTGTTCACAATGTCCCAACAATATCTGGGCAACAAGTGTTTTGGCTGTTAAAAAATCTAAAAATGGCTAGGTACTCATACAATATTGAATCATTATGGCATAAAACTGATGAATAAGCAAATGGTTATTTGCTTTTCATCAAACTTAAATGCATGTGGATACAATGTATAGTAAATAATGTAATTGTTAAAAAAAAGTGTGTAATTTTAACTTTTTAGTTCATTTTAAAACTAATTAAATTTTCACTTTCAATCATTAAAATATCTGGTTAACGATTAAAACTAATGTTTGTTAACTTTGCAATCGCCTGTTGGCCAGAGATAACGAAAGATATGCAAATGCCATTAATATCTTGACAAACTTCTTAAAAGTACGCAATGTATTTGACGGCCGATGGGCTACACACCATGATATACAGATAGATACACTGATGTTATGTACTGAATTGAAGATCATCGTTAGTCATACACAACGTGATTGTGAGGTAGGCGAGATGCCGCCGTCACAATCTATCGATGCAATCTACCCACTACACAAAAATCACAGTTGCTAGTCCTCGTGCGGTGTGCACATTTTGATTGTTTTTGTAGTCACTGCATGATCTTGTTTCGTGCTAAGTTGTGCTATAAGAGTTTTTAGAAGTTTTATTTTGTAACGTGTCACGCTACAAAGTTATAGCTGGCTTTAAGTTGCCACTCGACTAGCTCAAGGCGGAGTAACACGAGACTCTGTAAAATGGACGCCAATTAAATATGAAATAAAGTCAAGTTCCGGTGTATTTGTACTATACTTTTATTTATAAGTGACACAATTCACATACGATCTTCAGGTATGCAGAGTACGAACCGTTCACAGATAAACAGACAGGTGCAGAACAGCGCCACAGTCGTTTACGAATTATCTAATTTCTTAAAAACTTGCATCGCAAGAAGTAATTACGAAGGCAGGAGGGACGTTCGTTCCCTCCTGGCACCCTAGCGACCTCCCACACCGGCGGAAATAATTTAATAGAAATGAATAGTTCAAGCCGAAAAGAAATGATGTGAAAAAAGATTTAGCGGCTTCTGGTGCTTGCCGGTGTGGATGAAGCTCTTCACGCCCGAATGCGTCTTCTCTGACGGTTGTTTACTTTTTCTTTTTTAGGCGATAGACACCCTGAGTATTTATTCTGCGGGCCTATAGATCCCTTCTCCTAAGATAAGGCCCCGCCGGCGGCCGCCATCTACCAGCAGCGTCATCCAAACTGCGCTGTGTCCTGCTTAACTGCACCGTCAAAATGAAGATAAACAAACTTCTCGTACAAAACTTGTCGACGCAGACAGAAAGTTTCTAATATAATGCGGACGCTTACTGAAAACTACGACGTTCAAAACGAAACTGCAAACGTACGCCCGATAAATGTAAAACAAACCACCACTGCTTTTAATTTCAAACCCGATAAAAATATTACGAAGCTTAGCAAAACGAAAGAAAATTAAACACTTGTCCCGAAAATTAATATTACTGCGTCATTACAATTTAAAATGGTTTTGTAGAAGATTAATACATAATTTTGATAAGCAGGCCTTTCTGATTCGGCACCCAGCAACTTAGTTGTGGTAATTTTTTCTGAAACTGTAAATTGTGATATATTTTATTTATGTTTTGAATAAACCTCGACGAAAAACTCTCTTGAATCTATTTTAATCGGAAAATTTTTGTTGTTTAACTTTTAACTTTAACCAGCTAATTTGTTTTGATTTTAACTTCTAATTTTAATTAGTTAACTTTTTCTTACTGTAACTTTAACGTTAATCAGTTCAATTATTTTGTTAACTTTCCCAAATATGGGAAGAAATATGAACAAAATTTTGTTTCATAATGTTGTTTTGCATTCTTTCCAAGGCCCTGAGGTCCCTGAAACCACTCGTCTAAGTTTAATTGGGGTGGGGGGTTTAAGTGTGCCTCACTAGTCCACGTATTATACAGTAAATTTTTCCCTCCACATAGCATATAAACTGGTTGTTTCGGTGTAGTAGAATTGAGCATTTCCCCGGTTCATGTGAAAGCAGTAACTGCTGATCAAAAAATAATTATTTTCTTTTTAAAATAAATTTGCTATAGTGACTCAGCATTACGATAGTTGACTAGTTACAATACATGTGGCCAGCAAGACGGAGGGCTTAAAATATTTGAATAATGTCTTGGCACACAAAATCATCGCGAAAATGTGCCCGCAATAATAGCACATAAAATGCAACGTTGTTAACATACCTATCTGATCTGTGTTGGAGAACAGGCTCTTGAAGAACCAAGTTTAGCCTCCGCAGCCCATACTGTGACATAGTTGTAACCATTCGAACGGGGTCGGCCGCGGTGTCTAGCTTGCGCTGCCTCCAACGTGACGTACCAAACTGGCACCCAGCTGAGGCAGGATGACATTGGCTTCCACTCGAGTGATGTCTCCACCAGCACGTATCAAAAGACATAGAAAGCAGTAATTTCATTTATGTGGCAATGTAACATTAACGTATTTCCACAAAATATTTTCTTTTAATCCAAAACCAATATAAACTGTGCCACCAACTGCACAACCCATATACGAGGGCGTCAGGCACCAAACACGAAAAACTAGTTGCCCATCGGGCCTATGCCAACTGTAGTCTTATTGCGGCGATGAGAAACAACCGGCATAACAGCCATGCAACGCAAACAACTGTTGATACAGAGGCAGCTCGAAACAGACACACTCCCGGNCAGCTCGAAACGTGCAACGCTGTCAAATACTGGACAAAGTGCACGATAGACCCCCAACTAGTGGCTAACAATTAAACCACAATATTATTAAATTACAATATTATTAAATCTACGTCTATAAAACATACTAAATACAAAAATATATATAAAGTATTAATCCAAATAAATTGCCAATAAAAAAATTGTGACGTTCCAACCGGTTGGAAAACTAGTAGCATTAAACTTTGTACAATTAATACAAAGTCAGTAAACGGTTTAGGCATCACAGCGCTGGTTGGCAAAACAGGAGTGCCAACATTTGCATTTCATCACTAATAGTAACTAAAACATTACTAGCCAAATACGAACTAATCGTCTCATCCCTTTCAGACAATAGTGTTTCTCACTGTGGGCAGCACAATAGCAGCGTTGTGCGTACCACGGCATGCGCCATTGAGCATTCTGCGTGTCTATGGTATGGTTGCAACATGCAGTCATCCCTTCCAGTTACNAGACCCCCAACTAGTGGCTAACAATTAAACCACAATATTATTAAATTACAATATTATTAAATCTACGTCTATAAAAAACACTAAATACAAAAATATACATAAAATATTAATCCAAATAAATTGCCAATAAAAAAAAATTGCGACGTTCCAACCGGTTGGAAAACTAGTAGCATTAAACTTTATACAATTAATACAAAAGTCAGTAAACGGTTTAGGCATCACAGCGCTGGTTGGCAAAACAGGAGTGCCAACATTTGCATTTCATCACTAATAGTAACTAAAACGTTACTAGCCAAATACGAACTAATCGTCTCATCCCTTTCAGACAATAGTGTTTCTCACTGTGGGCAGCACAACAGCAGCGTTGTGCATACCACGGCATGCGCCATTGAGCATTCTGCGTGTCTATGGTATGGTTGCAACATGCAGTCATCCCTTCCAGTTACTGTTGAGTTGCTTTCATTGACAATAATGATACATTGTTGTAAAAGTACTATTTGTATATAAAAATAAAAAAAAGCATACACGGGTCAGGAAATAGGTCTATCCTTTAAATCATTAAAGGTCAATGCTGGTGCGTTTGTCACTTTGTATCGTGATTTAAGAAGGGACAAGAAAGTTTTAAAACTACTTTAAGATATCAGTTTTAAAACTGGCACCTTTTCTTATGTTGGGGTGATCAAAATTATTGCTCAGCGACCTGCTATTATCTAGTGACAGTTAGATTGCTCACCTCCCACTAAGGTAAACCAAGTTTGCTTCACTGCAAGGCTGCTCCCAGATTTTCACATTTAGGAATCTTGCAGCACAATGCTGTTTATCGATAGGATTTCTCGGGAATATCGTATTTTCTTCATCCTTGCAGTCCAGCGCTGCTCTGTCCTCTCCTCGCTTTGCCCTGATCGCCTCTCAAGACCCCGATGTTAAGAGCCACCCAAATCTCTCCACTCCACTCTTTCCTAAACAATTTGTGGAGAAATCAGTTTTCCCTGTAGATCACAGTAAAGATGTGGGATCCTTTATTTTTCAAGTTATCGTATATTCTGGTAAATACTGCACATACAGTGATGGTGTTTGATTAGAAATTGGTGAAAGATATTGACTGTGCTTTAATCCCAATTTTATAATATAAAGTTGATTTTTGTGAATATTTAATGCATTTGTTCAAAAATGTGTGTACTTATCGATACAAAGCAGCATGGCAAGTCACAGGCAATATGTAAATTTGTTTTCTGTAAATCATTGTACCCTTATAGAATATAAATATTTTAAAANTATAATATAAAGTTGATTTTTGTGAATATTTAATGCATTTGTTCAAAAATGTGTGTACTTATCGATACAAAGCAGCATGGCAAGTCACAGGCAATATGTAAATTTGTTTTCTGTAAATCATTGTACCCTTATAGAATATAAAGATTTTAAAAACTGTTGGTAACAATCACAACTGCACAACAAACATTTAAATTGAAGATAAGCATAATTTTGTATGGACATTAGGGTTGGCAGTTCAAGCAGTTCTAAAATTTTACAGTTCATAGCATGTACAGAACTTTATACCACTATTTCTAATACGGATTAACCGGCTATTAAAGGTAGTAAAATGTTTTAAAAAATTAATTAATTTTAAAATATTTAGCTTTTGCATTGATAGGTTTGTTGAATATTTATTAGCTGTTTTTATTTTTAATCAGATAGATATAATTGCAATAAAATATGTTTATGAAATAATTTTGTCCCTGATTTGCTGGCCCGAATGTTTAGACTGGTAAATGCTTGGGACTGTACCTAAATGCCATTAGCGCACCGATGTTCATGCTGGCTGTAATAGTTGTGCTTTGCTGCTCTATGTGCTCCAAATGTGGGGAAATTATGCCGTTAAGGTAAATGTTTGTACATCATTGTGCTGCTACGAAAAAAAATAATCGCTTCAAGTTTTTTTTTTTTATTAATTTTTTTTTAAAGACATTTTGTAGCTTGAATGTAATGCATGTTGATTTTAGCTTCTGCTGAGAACAAACTTATTTTGTCAATACTTAATTAAAGCTGTACTCTACTGTGAATTACATAATGGTTACAAATGTATGAACATATTGTTTCTTCCTTGCAGTTTAATTGGACTTTGTAGGAATGGTTAGTGATTAACTGAGCATTTTTGAAGTAATCTACTTAATATATCCATGTGAGGAACTGAATCAATTTTTGTCTGAACGATTCCTGGAATACACAGTATAATACAGGCAGCAAGTTAGTTGGAATAGTTGCTAAAATTATAGTGTTCAAATTATTAGAAACTAAAATGATCTTTCTGATTTATACCCATGCTACTGAAATGGTTGGTGTANAATTATAGTGTTCAAATTATTAGAAACTAAAATGATCTTTCTGATTTATACCCATGCTACTGAAATGGTTGGTGTACTATTAAAATTCACTATTTATGCCTGTAACATTTCAGTGTTGTTTGATCAATACATTAGGTTGGTTGTCAAATTACTTTTTTCTTGTGTGTGGCGGTAGATACACAGTGTTACAAAAGGCGAAGCAAAGCAGTTGTTGCAAAGCTGCTCAGTTAACTGCAGGTGTCGAGTATAAGTATTGTGCAAAACTTTCAATGCACTAACCTTTCAGTTGTGTGTATTAAGGGATTTTACAATCCTTGAGAAAAAAAAAAAAAAAAGGCCTTATATTGTGCTGGACCTTGAAAAGTCCTTGAATTTTCAGGTTTGTAACATGAAAATATCTATGTTGTTATGGAAACTGATGGCCTGTTTTCTTTGGGTAGGGTTCTGTTAGATATACTATAAATGCTTCCAAAGGGCAAAGAGTATTACTGAAAATATCTGATCAGAGAAATTGTATCTTGTAGTGCTTGTGGCATATTAAGTGTCTGGCAACCCCAAACTGGCAAGATGTTTTGAACAGCTATTTCTCTACTGTAAAATTGGCTCAAGCCCATATAGTTCACCTGCAAATCATAGGCTTCTGCTGGAAAACTGTGTGTATTAAATTGTGAATTAGCAATGTTAAAAGACTCCAGTTTCCACATTACGTTGAAGTTTGTCTACTNAATTATAGTGTTCAAATTATTAGAAACTAAAATGATCTTTCTGATTTATACCCATGCTACTGAAATGGTTGGTGTAATATTAAAATTCACTATTTATGCCTGTAACATTTCAGTGTTGTTTGATCAATACATTAGGTTGGTTGTCAAATTACTTTTTTCTTGTGTGTGGCGGTAGATACACAGTGTTACAAAAGGCGAAGCGAAGCAGTTCTTGCAAAGCTGCTCAGTTAACTGCAGGTGTCGAGTATAAGTATTGTGCAAANGAAAAAAAAAAAAAAAAGGCCTTATATTGTGCTGGACCTTGAAAAGTCCTTGAATTTTCAGGTTTGTAACATGAAAATATCTATGTTGTTATGGAAACTGATGGCCTGTTTTCTTTGGGTAGGGTTCTGTTAGATATACTATAAATGCTTCCAAAGGGCAAAGAGTATTACTGAAAATATCTGATCAGAGAAATTGTATCTTGTAGTGTTTGTGGCATATTAAGTGTCTGGCAACCCCAAACTGGCAAGATGTTTTGAACAGCTATTTCTCTACTGTAAAATTGGCTCAAGCCCATATAGTTCACCTGCAAATCATAGGCTTCTGCTGGACAACTGTGTGTATTAAATTGTGAATTAGCAATGTTAAAAGACTCCAGTTTCCACATTACGTTGAAGTTTGTCTACTTNAACTGTGTGTATTAAATTGTGAATTAGCAATGTTAAAAGACTCCAGTTTCCACATTACGTTGAAGTTTGTCTACTTTTTGGAAGTGTTTTATTTTTTTTTATACATCAGTGGAAATACATTTAAGAACACCCATAAGAATACATGTATCTGCTCCACAGTTGGTAGGCCTACACAAGAAGAAAGTGGTGGTATGTGGGACTGATCAAAACATAAAGTCTGCGGGGCATCCAGAACAATAACTGCAATACATACAGCAGACACCTTAAGGCTGTCACCTAGTGTGTTTTTGATGTGTGGCAAAAAATCAATTAACTGCTACAGGTGACGCCGGCCGGCGCATGTAAAGCAATGTCATCTGTACACGCAAAATTGTGAACTCACATGCAATGTTCCCTTTCGTATTGCTGGAGCTGTGGGGCTTACAGCAGTGACCCTAACATTTTGTTGGACATAACATTATAGCAAAGTTCAATGCGCCCCACTATCGTAGTTTTGCATGAATCCTGTTCGTATATATAATTTGAGAAACAGCTGTCTGAAAAAGCAGTTTTTAGCCATGTTGGAGGACATTAAGATTATGTTTCCCATGCGCGTGATGTTTTGAAAGTACCATACACGACTATTCTGAAGTGTGTTTTTTTTCATAGATAAGCATTTTGGGGACTTGTTTATTAGTTTTCCAAAAAAAAAAATATTCAAACACACTGCAACACAGTTCTAGCACCTGGTAGGCGGGTCCCTTAATAAAGTGTGTAACCACCTGAAACTGCCACACATGCAGCAATTCTTGCATGAAACCTGTCATATAAATGCAAAATTTGTCTCGAGGGNCACACTCGCTGTATTTCTTGGTGTAGCTGGGTGATGGTCATTTCCGGGGCTGGGCTGGATGTCAGACCCCATCCCATCATGTCCCACGTGTGCTCAATGAAACTGAAATCTAGAGTTCTAGCGGGCCAGAGGTAGCATGTGTATTCCATGTAGAGAGCACACTCTAATGCTCTAGCGACATGGGGATACATGTTATTGTGCTGGGAGATTGGTTCCTGCAGTGTGTCGAGAGATGGTCGGAGGACAGGATCGTCGTGCTGCCCTGAATGAATACGAGAAACGATCGGGATGTGTAGCGTATGACCCCCCATACGATAATCCCATGTGGGTCCAGTATTGCAAGTGTGAATACACTATTGATTTTTCCACCCACCCACATGTCTTNCCCATGTGGGTCCAGTATTGCAAGTGTGAATACACTATTGATTTTTCCACCCACCCACATGTCTTCTGCAAAGTGAACACGGTTATTACTTTGACCAAGGTAGAAACAACTCTGATTACTGAACACCACCGCTTTCCATTCGCCTCTCCAACACACTCTCTTCTGACACCACAGGAGACATTCATGACAATGAACAAATGTCGGGGGTAAACGCGCCAGAGGAAAACAATAATACCACCAACAATCAATTGTTTATTGTTCTTGCAGATAAATGGGCATGACAGTGGTTCTGATCGAACGGGTGGTTGCTGTTTTGTCAGTCAGGGCGGCCTGAGCTATCCTTCTGTCAAGACGCNCACAGTGGTTCTGATCGAACGGGTGGTTGCTGTTTTGTCAGTCAGGGCGGCCTGAGCTATCCTTCTGTCAAGACGCTCATCGGTGCAGCGAAGTGGCACTGATGGGGCTAGGTGGCTGTAAAAACCCTATGTCACCCATATTCTCCTCCACTGACACGTCATGGCCCAAGAGAGTGGCGATTGTGCAGAACGTCCAGCCATTCTCTCGGAGTCCCACTATATGGCCACACGCAGTCACTAAACTGTTGAATTGGTGCTTGCCCTCATCTTCCAGGCATTGCAGACACACTTTGTGATACACATACAATGGAATTGCGCAGTTACCTGCACTCATGTTGCCAGACAACCTGTGATAAGATACTCACCTAATTGTTGCAGATCGTTGCGAGTGGTGCCCTTCACGATCAGGGTGTCCTTTATACACCAACAGTTTGTATTGTAAAAACCATTTAGATTGGACAATGTTAACTAGGTGTTCTTCAATGCATTTTCACTAGTGCATTTTTGTTCGAATTTTTCAGACTTGTGCATTTTGTATGTGTGATGTTAAATCTCCAAAATGAAAAGTTGAAAGATGTGTTTGCATTGTTATAAATTTAGAATTATTTAATTCTTGACATTGAGCTTTTTGGTCTTTGGAGAGTCCTTGAAATACATTTGAAACATCTGTAATAATCCTGTGTATTGAATCTGAATTGCTTCTTTGTACATATATCGCAATATTTTGATTACTATGGATTGAATATATGAAAGTTATTTTTCCAGTTTTGTTTTGTAATTATTTTTTATGGCTATTTACTGAATTTGTATTACCAAATACAGTATTTAGAATTGTACAGGTGCTGTCTTCCAGGTTTGGGCTGGAATAAAATTTCAATCCAGAGTGAATATTTTACACTGCTTGTTGTGCTACCACATATTGATTTAGAAAAGGTTTTTGGAATAACTTTTGTTTTAATTTTCACTGTTTTCTAAAAAGAATTATTGGCTTTTAGGTCCTTATTCATAGTCGTTTTTAGTCCAGACTAAGGAAAGATGATCCTCTGACCAAAATTTTTCGGATTCAGAGAGCTATATTATTGCTAGTCCGAGGGTCATTTTGCTTTAGTACACTAGTGCGGACTAGGTAGAACTAATGACGTATTAAAGACAAAAAGAAACATGGCGAACAAAAAATTATTTTGCTAATATTACATGCGAGTAAAAGCTAGATAAAGTTTATGAAACACAAAAAATACGTNGCGAACAAAAAATTATTTTGCTAATATTACATGCGAGTAAAAGCTAGATAAAGTTTATGAAACACAAAAAATACGTATAAGGCAGATTCTGTCCGTCTGTTAGCAAAAATATGCTGATCTAACGGATTAAATGTTCAGTGAATAATATTTCAAAGGAAATATAATCATAATACATATGTTGAGCTATAGAAATGTCTTTCTATTTCTATGTCAATCAGATACTTTCTCAAAAAATAGATTCTTACCAGACGTGATAATACTTTCGAGGAAAATTTTAACAGGAATTCTATTTTTCAGAATATATGGTGTAAAGTAGTTAATTGCGAGAAGTGTATCAGTAGTTCAATGGTAACATCATGGGTTGATATGCACAAGTTTGCAAGTTCGAATCTTGTCTTGATAGGAAAATTTTAACCATTTTATAATGTATTTTTGTGATGTATTTAGCATTAAAATACAAATTTATCATCATTATAAAGACAGAATTGACGTAATAAAATGAAACCAGCTCATAATACCAAGGTATAGGGGTGTGCTACGAAAAATTAACAAATCAACATGGAATAATAAGATTATGAGTATATAATTTTTTTTCTCCTTCATCCTGCAGTATTAAAATACAGGATTGAGTCAGAGGTATACAAATATTTCAAAGGAATTTGTTTTGCAATTATGTAAAAAAATATTAAAGTAATTAATTAATTAATTCTGTTAACATGTAGTTGCAGCCAAAATGAATACACATAATAAAAATTTGAACGAACAAGTGAGATTCAAACCTGCCATTTCATATTTACAAAGCAAGAACCTTATCCACTGCTCTACACAGTCAAGACATGTTTTTGACATAACAAATGAAAATATTACTAATCATTAAATCATAAATGAAATATTGAATAAGTTGCAATTGATGGAAAATTTGGTTATTAGGTAAAGGAACAATCCCTGTTTGAATTGATTGAAAATATTTTTTATGTGTGTGTTATCTCAAATGTGACTTTCCTTTCGTAGTAAAGGTTTTATTAGACACGAGAATCTGCAATCCGCATCACAGTAAACCTGGCTAGTGTACTTCAATGATCCTTCGACTAAAGTTAGTCCCACTCTATTCGGGGTTTATGAATACGATATACTATTTATTCCACCATTAGTCCGGACTAACCTCAGACCATCTTGGAGGAAGATCATCTCTGGATCATCTTTGGACGAAGATCGGACTATGAATAAGGACCATTAAAACTTGCAAACAAATTTTTTTTACATGAGAGGGTAGTATTTATTTTTTTGGGTGGAAATTAAGTCGTTGACACATGACTGTTTTTATTTTGGTGTGTGCTGTTACAGTTATATCACATAAATCATATGAAAATATTTAATTCTGTTTTATGTCGGCCTATTTATTTTCATCCTTTTGTACCCGATTCCAGATAGTGTCCTCAATGATTGTGCTCTTAGGTAATGTATTTAAGTGCTCCATGAATTAAACTCGGCACTTGTATAAAAGTTGGAACTTAATGCATTTGCTATTGGCGATGCTTATAAGTAGCATGCAGGCACTATTATCTGAATCCAGCGTGGCTGACTGTTCGGCATCTACCTCGCTCTAGCACCTGGAAATTATATTATAATTCAATATTAAGTATTTATGGAAAACTGGTTTCAAGATTTTACAGATACAGCTGTGAACATATTAAAACTGCAATCCTTTTCAGATATAGTCAATTCATGGTTACAAAACACATTTATTAAGAACCCCTATCACCTGCCATATTGAAATTTTTATTAGTTTGTTCATGATTCAAATTTAGGAGAATTTATTGACAAATGTGACAATAGGAGCAATTTTATAATTATAATGCATTGGTTAGTTTTGAATTAATAATGTGCGATTAAAATGTGTGTAGCCACAATAATATAATAATGAGAATGTATGTAGCTGTATTTACAAGTTAATGCACGTGAGTGTGCATGCACATTCACACACACACACACGCTTATACATGCCCNAATGTGCGATTAAAATGTGTGTAGCCACAATAATATAATAATGAGAATGTATGTAGCTGTATTTACAAGTTAATGCATGTGAGTGTGCATGCACATTCACACACACACACGCTTATACATGCCCTTACTGTATAGGCTGTTTGCTACAATTGAAAACTTTTTGAGCAACTTTTATAAGAGTGCATAAATTTATAATGTAAGCTAACTAAAATATGGTAATGGTGATTGCATATTAGGTAAAGTAATTTTTGTTTATTAACATAATAGTACAATTACAGTTCTAAAGTTAATGGCATCTCAAATTAAATTTTTTACACACAAGAATAAAAATTGACTAGTGTGCTCATGTTTGTAACAATTTCATAACACTACTTGATTGATGCATTAAAGTTATCAGGCAAAACATTCATACCTTGTGGTACTACTCATCCTGACCCACAGGCCTTAAGCAGCTGGAAAATATACTTTTGGCTAGGTTGATCAAATACAGATTAATAAACGAGCTTCCTTGGCGGTCCTGTGCCCCTAATTGCAGAGGTTGCAGTGCTCAGAAATCACGCATGTGGTATAACACACGTATATTTACCTTTCCACGAATTACATATATACGCATTCTTATAAAACAAATATGGTCCCTAGCCTTTCTCGCTCGCCAGGTGGGCTCAGCTGCAAAGACCCATTAGCGCGGAATGATTTAACATGGTAGTTGTGTTTCCCTTGGCAATGCTAGTCCAGTGGAAGAGTACTGAATAAACGAAAGGTTCTGATGATAAAGGTTAACTATTACATGGTAAATGATTGTTGAGAAAAAGTGTAATTGTACCTGGAGCATGGTACTTGCCAACCTGTATGACTCTCGGACGCTAATTGAACAGGTGGGAGTGAGGGCATGGCTGCGTGCGTGGCAGGCGGTGGCATGCTAAAAGTACTTACTTTTAAAGTGAAAAATTCAAAACTAGGTAACACACTTTAACAAATACTGAAATTAAAAAAAAAACACATTGGCACAATAAACTCTTGCAATTTGAACACAAATAATGAAAATGAAATGTGGGTGTTGTCAGGATGTGAAATTCTCTGGGGACACAGATACTTGCTAAAAGAATGGAATAAGTATATTTGGTTTGCTATAGGCATCTCTCTCTTGTGCATCTTGAAATTTTTGCAATGTGTATTTTTGTAAATAAATATTGCACCCTGCAACAATAAAACAAATATTTTCATATTGCTTCACTTGTGCTAAGGTAAACTTTTTCATGTCCTCCCTGCCGGATGGGCCTGGCTTGATGACTGGGGGGGTGCACAATTCTGCACTGACTTTAACCAATCTTACACTTCACTGCACGTGTGTGTTTGGATACTGACACACACAGCTCTCGTTGCAGTGGTGGAGGTGGATGTGCTGCGTGGCGGACAGTCTAAAAAGTTCAGGATGTCCTGTGTCATACAGTTTATCCATGTCATATTAGGGTAACTTAAATGGCAATGTATTAAGCAGTAATAAAATTGTTGTCACTTATACATGGTACAAAGTTTCTTAGTTTATAGAGTGCGTTTAAGGGTAGGGTTATTTTCAATGTAATATGCTTTATACACTGAGGCGACAAAAGTCGTGGGATACCTCCTAATATCGTGTCGGACCTCCGTTTGCCCGGCGAAGTGCAGCAACTCGACGTGACATGGACTCAAAAAGTTGTTGGAAGTCCCCGGCAGAAATATTGAGCCAAGCTGCCTCCATAGACGTCCATAATTGTGAAAGTGTTGCCGGTGCAGGAGTTTGTGGACGAACTGACTTCTCGATTATGTCCCATGAATGTTCTATGGGATTAATGTCGAGCGATCTTGGTTGCCAAATCATTCGCTGGAGCTGTCCAGAATGTTCTTCAAACCAATCGCGAACAGTTGTGGCCCGGTGACATGGTGCATTTTCATCCATAAAAATTCCATCGTTGTTTGGGTACATGAAGTCCATGAATGGCTGCAAGTGGTCTCCAAGTAGCTGAACATAACCCTTTCCAGTCAATGATCGGTTCAGATGGACCAGAGGACCCAGTCCATTCCATGTAAAAACAGCCCACACCATTATGGTGCCGCCACCACCAGCTTGCACAGTTCCTTGTTGACAACTTGGGTTCATGGATTTGTGGGGTCTGCGCCACACTCGAACCCTACCATCAGCCTTTACCAACTGAAATTGGGACTCATCTGACCAAGTCACGGTTTTCCAGTCGTCTAGGGTCCAACCAATATGGTCACGAGACCAGGAGAGGTGCTACAGGCAATGTTGTGCTGTTAGTAAAGGCACTCGAGTCGGTCTTCTGCTAGCATAGCCCAGTACAGCCAAAATTCGCTGCACTGTCCTAACGGACACGTCTGTCGTACGTCCCACATTGATTCCTGCAATTATTTCACGCAGTGTTGCTTGTCTGTTAACACTGACCATTCTGTGCACACATCGTTCGTCTCAGTCATTGAGTGCAGGCAGTCGGCCACTGCGTTGTCCATGGTGGGAGGTTATGCCTGAAATGAGATATTCTTGGCACACTCTTGACACTGTGGATCTCGGAATGTTGAATTCCCTAACCATTTCCGAAATGGAATGTCCCATGCGTCTAGCTCCAAATACCATTTTGCGTTCAAAGTCTGTTAATTACCGGTGTGCGGCCATAATCATGTCTGAAACATTTTCACATGAATCACTTGACTACAAATTAAAAACCAACCAATGCACTGCCCATTTATACATTTTGTACGCGACACTACTGCCACCTGTATATTTGCGTATTGCTATCCCATGACTTTTGCCACCTCAGTGTATAATCCTGCCACTGTAATGTTTCATTTATGATAATGCCTAAATTCTTAACTTTAGAAACTCCTTTAATATTTTTATTATTAGCTGACAATAAATCCTTTGAGGTTATCTTTTTGTTAGGTTTATTAAATATCATATAGTTTGTTTTATTTTCATTAAGTAACATTTAATTTTTTTTGTCACCATTCATTTATGTTATTGATATCCTGCATATCTTCTAATTTTTTCCTATATCTGTTCCTTCATATTGTTGTATCATCCACATATAGATTAAGGCAGCCAGATTGGTAGTTACAATGTCACTTATATACACTAAGAACAGTGTTGGCCCTAGTNCCACATATAGATTAAGGCAGCCAGATTGGTAGTTACAATGTCACTTATATACACTAAGAACAGTGTTGGCCCTAGTTTCAAGCTTGTGGAAAGCCACATGTGATTGCTGATTCTGTACTTTCAGAATCTCCTAGACACAAATACTGTCTCCTTCCACTGAGGTAACTGGTAAACTAATCTAAAGTATCTCCTCTTATCCTGGCAGTTTCTAATTTGTTAAGTAAAATTTTGTGGTCTATTGTATCAAAGGTTTTTCGCAGATCAATAAATAGACAGGCAGTAACCTTATTTTTATCCATAATATATGTTATACGAGAGATGAAATCTAAAGNCCACATATAGATTAAGGCAGCCAGATTGGTAGTTACAATGTCACTTATATACACTAAGAACAGTGTTGGCCCTAGTATCAAGCTTGTGGAAAGCCACATGTGATTGCTGATTCTGTACTTTCAGAATCCCCTAGACACAAATACTGTCTCCTTCCACTGAGGTAACTGGTAAACTAATCTAAAGTTTCTCCTCTTATCCTGGCAGTTTCTAATTTGTTAAGTAAAATTTTGTGGTCTATTGTATCAAAGGTTTTTGCAGATCAATAAATAGACAGGCAGTAACCTTATTTTTATCCATAATATATGTTATACGAGAGATGAAATCTAAAGTGGCTGTCTTAGTATTTGATCCTTCACGTAACCCATAATTATTTATTGTACCAAAATTGATATTTATTNGTGGCTGTCTTAGTATTTGATCCTTCACGTAACCCATAATTATTTATTGTACCAAAATTGATATTTATTAAGGAAGTCAACCAATTGCTTTAGAATTACTTTTTCCAAGGGCTTTGATGGGGATGGCAATATTGAAATTGACCCATAGTTAAATTAATTTAACTGATCTACATTCTTAGATATAGACACAACTCTAGCTGTCTTTAGTGGTTCTGGAAATTTNAGTTAAATTAATTTAACTGATCTACATTCTTAGATATAGACACAACTCTAGCTGTCTTTAGTGGTTCTGGAAATTTTCCCTGGGAAAGAGACATGTTTACTATGTTTGCCACTGTATCTCCAACCAAAAGGTTACACTTTTATTTTTATTTTTTATTTAATCAATTTTTGATTATATATTTTATCTTCGTGTTTTTTAAAGTATTAATTATTTCTTCATCAGTTGGATATAAAAAAATTGATTCCCTAGNTTATCTTCGTGTTTTTTAAAGTATTAATTATTTCTTCATCAGTTGGATATAAAAAAATTGATTCCCTAGATATGTTCTTTCGCTAAACTGATAAAGAAACTTCAAAATTTCACAATTTGTAGAGGGTTACTATGAGATGGGGCATTTCCTAGGTTTTGTGCAATACATTNAAGAAACTTCAAAATTTCACAATTTGTAGAGGGTTACTATGAGATGGGGCATTTCCTAGGTTTTGTGCAATACATTAACTTAATTTCCTACCATATTTACGTTTACAAAGTGTACTATTTATGATCTTCCGGGTTTTATTTTAAATCAAATGTGCCGATTTAACAAATGCCAAAACCTTGTGTCTCAATCTTCTCCAAACCTTCACCTATAACTTTATTAATAAATCGTGGTTTGCCAAAGATGGTTAAGACAACAAAGGTGCATTTACAAGTACACACACAAGAGACTAAATTATATACGTGTGTGTGTGTGTGTGACAAAGACACCAACATTTACCAGTTAACATTGCAGGAATATTAGAAGGAAGCTGAAAATGATACCCGAGACAACTCAGTTGGGCATGAAGTAAAACTATTATATTCTCCATGCGGCAATATGTAAAATATTACAATTAGTCCTTGTCCACAATAGCTGGTTCATGGGCACCTAATTGCTGATTGGTGCACGTGACAGCTTGTGTCCCAAGGTCCCATTAGACCTTGTCCACAATAGCTCATTCGCGATCAAATGGTGCACGGACGAAGTAGGTCTCAACATGTGCCTGCGTGTCTACAATTACGACGTCTGAAGCTAAGTTTTCAGATACCGGCACCATAGTGCACCAACTTCGGTACCATCCAAAGCTAAGTCTTCAGGCACCGATACTAGAGTGCACTCAAATTGGCGCACCAATAAATTGTATGCAATTACTCCTAGATATGTGTGGCTTATTTTGTTTTCTAATTTGAGTTAGGCGAGTGAGTACATTTTGATTTTGCTTTAATTTAACTAAATTTGGGGGGTTTTTTTCTTGAGTCAGACCATTTTTGTATTTTTAATTATTAAAGTTTAGTTTTTGTGGCTGCAAGATTGAAGATTATGACTTTGAACATATAGCATGTTTTATATTTTCAATCTTCATGCTTTAGTATCAATACAGCCTTGTTTACTTCTCCCGTTTGCACATGATAAAATGTAAACAAAACAAACAATTTGAAACACATCCATGTGCATCCGCAGACGAAAGTTGAATGCGAAGGATCATGGGACATTGGGATGCCAGCTGTCACGTCAGAGGGTCACGTGCACCAATCAGCAGTTAGACATCTGTGGACCAGCTTTGTGAACAACGCTGTACCCAATATCTATGAAGTTAAGAAGGGGAAGTGCTGGCATGACATCACAAACTTGAAGCTGTGTTTTCGCTCATCGCCATAGTGTGATGCCTAAAACATTGTAAATGTTGAGGCAGGTTTTTGTATTTAATGCATGTAAGTTGTGGAAGTTTTTAGATAAATAACTATTGAAGCTTAACTTCCACGGTAAATATTATGATGCTCTGATACAATAGTATTCTTTTAATTGTGACCAGTTAGGTTTCCATTGTTGTGGGTGTCACAATGTAGGGGACAGGCTTAATCGTTTTATCAGGCACATCCACAGACAAAGCCACACCTTGCCCAAGATCGTTCGCGAACTTCAGCTTTCGTCCGCAGATGCACACAGATGTGTCCCAAGTTGTTTTCTTTACCTTTTATCAGGCACAGATGGTGTAATTATTCTAATGATATGTAAATAAGTGTGTTGGAGTGGGTAAATTTATAATAGTAAACTGTTTAACCTTTAGCAGTATAAGTGAGAGAGACAGTTTACACCATATCCCTTGAAACCATTNTTTATAATAGTAAACTGTTTAACCTTTAGCAGTATAAGTGAGAGAGACAGTTTACACCATATCCCTTGAAACCATTAATTTCGCTAATTAAAGAAATGACAAGACAGGAGGCTAATATAAAAATGCTACTCAGTAATAAATAAGTTCATTGCATTTATTTGAAGAAATTCCAAAGATAAGAGGAAAAAAAACTGGAAGTTATTAAAAGGTTCAGTTACTAACTTGAATTTAGACCTACACAAGCTAACATCCAAGATGCTGAAAGCAGAATTATTGTTTCAAGAGTAATGAGTTAATTGCTTGGAATTACAACCACCCTTTCATATTTCTTAATTAATGAGATAATAAATAAAATAATGAAAATACGTTAATGCTGCTATATATGCAATCACAATATATTTGTAACTCAAAAATCATAATTTTACAGTATTTTTTAGACTAAAGTAGTTTTTTTTTTGGCAAAATAAACTGTCTAAATAAAAATTCACTCTCCTGGGAAAATTTTAATTTGAGTTTTTTTACTCAAAGTCTAGCTCAAAACTGGATAGCAAACAAGACCACTGGGTTATTGAATTGCCCTGCCATTTAATGTATCAAAATTTATTAACACACTAAATTCCACATTAGTTCAGGATCAACAGAAAAGAAACGTCCATCGGCCCCTCCGGCCGTGAGAAACGGGTAGCTTCATACCTCATGACGTGATGGAGCCGACATCTATCGGAGCTTTCTTCAAGGTGAAATACAATACTCAAAGAAACTAATTCTAGTAAAACATCATGCCCTCTTATTTCTTGGTGCGGATCCTAAAATCATTAACTTTCCTTCTTGGACCAATAGAACTAAACTATATTAAGCAGGGGCCGAATATTTTGCAGGGAAAATCACGGCAATCATTTCTTGCGACCGTCACGATTGAAAAATCCCACCAGAAGAACATCGACCTTCCTATAACGTCGTACATTAACAGTAAACGAAAAAAAAACCACCTACTTCCGGCAGGGAAAAAACTTAAGCAAACCAAAACTAAAATATACTTACTGGAAATAACAAAATAAATTAAACACATTTAAAATAAGGAAAAAAAAACAAAAATTATTTCTAACATTCTGCAAAGATTTATATTTTTCAATTTAAGGCCTTGGTAGATGCAATGGTTGGTGGTGATGGTTATTATTTGGGGTTAATGTTGGTAGCAGTTGCAAGTACAGGGCTATACATGTGAGATGGCACAATAGGTGATCGGTCCTGAAATCATTTCAACTTGCGGTTGATGTTGCGTTAGTAAAAAATATTTAACTTTTACGACCAATCGGAGAGGGTTCTCTACTGAACGAGTGACAGTGAAAAAGCTAAGAAATTGCGGGAANTGTCTAAATAAAAATTCACTCTCCTGGGAAAATTTTAATTTGAGTTTTTTTACTCAAAGTCTAGCTCAAAACTGGAGAGCAAACAAGACCACTGGGTTATTGAATTGCCCTGCCATTTAATGTATCAAAATTTATTAACACACTAAATTCCACATTAGTTCAGGATCAACAGAAAAGAAACGTCCATCGGCCCCTCCGGCCGTGAGAAACGGGTAGCTTCATACCTCATGACGTGATGGAGCCGACATCTATCGGAGCTTTCTTCAAGGTGAAATACAATACTCAAAGAAACTAATTCTAGTAANTGACGTGATGGAGCCGACATCTATCGGAGCTTTCTTCAAGGTGAAATACAATACTCAAAGAAACTAATTCTAGTAAAACATCATGCCCTCTTATTTCTTGGTGCGGATCCTAAAATCATTAACTTTCCTTCTTGGACCAATAGAACTAAACTATATTAAGCAGGGGCCGAATATTTTGCAGGGAAAATCACGGCAATCATTTCTTGCGACCGTCACGATTGAAAAATCCCACCAGAAGAACATCGACCTTCCTANCAGGGAAAATCACGGCTATCATTTCTTGCGTCCGTCACGATTGAAAAATCCCACCAGAAGAACATCGACCTTCCTACAACGTCGTACATTAACAGCAAACGAAAAAAAAACCACCTACTTCCGGCAGGGAAAAAACTTAAGCAAACCAAAACTAAAATATACTTACTGGAAATAACAAAATAAATTAAACACATTTAAAATAAGGAAAAAAAAACAAAAAATATTTTTAACATTCTGCAAAGATTTATATTTTTCAATTTAAGGCCTTGGTAGATGCAATGGTTGGTGGTGATGGTTATTATTTGGGGTTAATGTTGGTAGCAGTTGCAAGTACAGGGCTATACATGTGAGATGGCACAATAGGTGATTGGTCCTGAAATCATTTCAACTTGCGGTTGATGTTGCGTTAGTAAAAAAATGTTTAACTTTTACGACCAATCGGAGAGGGTTCTCTACTGAACGAGTGACAGTGAAAAAGCTAAGAAATTGCGGGAANGTTTAACTTTTACGACCAATCGGAGAGGGTTCTCTACTGAACGAGTGACAGTGAAAAAGCTAAGAAATTGCGGGAAATAAAAATATGTATCTGGGGCTGATAATGTATTTTTTTTAAATAAGTAAAGAGCAATATTTAATATTAAAATTTTCAGGTATAAGAATATAAAAGTTAAAGCAAATCATACCACNTAAATAAGTAAAGAGCAATATTTAATATTAAAATTTTCAGGTATAAGAATATAAAAGTTAAAGCAAATCATACCACCCCAATTAATTTTATTTGCAGACTTTTGTAAAGCAATTGCATGATTACAGGAAAATTGGAGTTAGCAATGTGAATANACCAATTAATTTTATTTGCAGACTTTTGTAAAGCAATTGCATGATTACAGGAAAATTGGAGTTAGCAATGTGAATATTATTTGTTCTATAATATGCAATGCATTTACTTTTAAGTATTTAGAAAAAATAAATATACCATTTAAAAACATTTTGTACTTTATTATAATAAGTTAAAATATTAGCCATTAAAGTCAACTCTGCTTAGTTATAAATATTAGGTTTCCAGTTATAGCAAATAAAAACAATTAGTTTGCCTTTCTTAAGATTTTACTGCTATCTGTTGGTACAACTGTAATGTGAGGGGGTTCCAGGTTTTGAAGATGGGGGGGGGGGGTCCCCTACCCAAACTTGCTTACCAGATTAAGGGGGAAAACTGATGAATTTGCCCGGTGCCATAACTTGGTGAGCATGAGTTACTGAGGGTTGTGCGATCGATGGCCCGTGGGTCCCTGGAGTCCTCTGCACATCTGCGATACTTGTAGATGGACATGTTACCAGTAATCCAATGTGCCTAGTGGTTTTCACTATTAAGTTGGTGAGGTTGTGAGCAATTTCATGTGATTTTACTTACACTTTGTACTGAAAGTGGGTGCAGCGCCCTATGTACCCAGAGTGGGCTACACAATAAAATAGAAGTGTGGACTCGAGACTTTTACTTGTGGTTCGTGAAATATGAGCTCTCATACTACATGCACACAGTTAAACGGACTCTGCATGTCTGCCAATGACAAATGCGGGAAAAACTGTCTAAGCCTTGAACAATTAGGTGAAATACATGCGATGCGTTAAGTCGTGGTTACTATCACGGGGAAGGTGGTCGACTCCTTGGCATGAAAAAGATAGAATGTTCCAGTATTACATAATTTANCGTGGTTACTATCACGGGGAAGGTGGTCGACTCCTTGGCATGAAAAAGATAGAATGTTCCAGTATTACATAATTTACTATTGAAATGAAATGCTTGCAGCAAAGTTTGCAGGTACCGAGGGGAGGTACCGTGGGGGTCAGCATGGAGCGAGACTCCCATGCTGCCGGCTGGCCCGAGTGCTGAAGNAGGTACCGAGGGGAGGTACCGTGGGGGTCAGCATGGAGCGAGACTCCCATGCTGCCGGCTGGCCCGAGTGCTGAAGTCAGACTGACCATCATGGCAGTGCCTTCTTCTAAGGGAGGCCGAATCCGGCGCCAAAATTGTGTGAAAATACACAGAAACCTCTTACGTTTAAACAAAATTTACTACTGTGAAATTAAATGGCTAAAATACAGTGGTGACCTACCCGACTGCAATTAAGTGTAAATTAAGTTAGTCTATGTAACATTATGGGGTATGTCACCACACTAAAGAAAGGTAATACAATAATAAGAGGCAGAGGTAGGCAGTATGGTGCAATGGAAAAGACAAATGCACTTTCATACAATTGACGTGAACCACGCGTCAACAAGCTTCTTGAGCCTATTCTGATCTCTGTAGTCACATCAACTGCACCGGGCCCCACCAATCACATCATTCCATTAGTGTGTAGTGCATGTTGACAAGAACAGAACTTGCATCTTCTTACCAACAGGTACTACGTGACTCAAGAGGTCGTCCTGCTTTAATTATTACAAGAGGTAACTCTTGTAATAAATTAGTAGGTGATCCAAAACTGTGTTTACCACAAAGCCACAGCCATTGGGCGCATGGGCCAATATTCGTTACATCATAGCTGCCAGATGCCGCTACATATGACATGACGCAACTCCAAGTGGCATCAACTGGCCTGTAGGTTGAAACTGAAGTGCTAAGTGCTACCAATAGTGTGCTGCATTTTTCTATACCTATCCCATTTCATCTCATTCAAATCTACAGTCAGGAGTGGGTTTTATTGTATTAAGGGTAATCCAGCATGGCAAACCNATCCCATTTCATCTCATTCAAATCTACAGTCAGGAGTGGGTTTTATTGTATTAAGGGTAATCCAGCATGGCAAACCTCCCCTGCCTATGTGGACGTGTCTATCCCTTCAGGAGACAGCGACCTGGCAACACTGCAGCCAGTGAAATACAGACACGTCACAGGAAATGAAATACAGTGACTCTTGACAACACAGAATAATAGTGTATTCAATGTGTATTTATACGATACGAGGGTAATAATGTTTTCATAAAGGAAAATTGCCGATAAAGGCATTCATCATAATAATATTTCGTTAAGTGCGATGACACTCCCCATCAACTTCACAACATCAACCTTAACAGACATGTGTTAATCAACTGGGGTGTCACCAATGTGTTCCATTTAATTAATATAATTTTTCACCGTGTTGCATAGTGCTTATATCATTTTTTGCCATTCGGTGTTTGAAGTCAGTTCACATCACTTGTGATGGAAGCCGATGCCACTNATCCCATTTCATCTCATTCAAATCTACAGTCAGGAGTGGGTTTTATTGTATTAAGGGTAATCCAGCATGGCAAACCCCCCCTGCCTATGTGGACGTGTCTATCCCTTAAGGAGACAGCGACCTGGCAACACTGCAGCCAGTGAAATACAGACACGTCACAGGAAATGAAATACAGTGACTCTTGACAACACAGAATAATAGTGTATTCAATGTGTATTTATACGATACGAGGGTAATAATGTTTTCATAAAGGAAAATTGCCGATAATGGCATCCGTCATAATAATATTTCGTTAAGTGCGATGACACTCCCCATCAACTTCACAACATCAACCTTAACAGACATGTGTTAATCAACTGGGGTGTCACCAATGTGTTCCATTTAATTAATATAATTTTTCACCATGTTGCGTAGTGCTTATATCATTTTTTGCCATTCGGTGTTTGAAGTCAGTTCACATCACTTGTGATGGAAGCCGATGCCACTAGTTCAGTTCACCTCGGCACACGAGCCAGATCGGCAGCACGATCTTCCGCTCCGCGAGCCCCCTTGGTACCCCCATTGTGGATAATATCACTTCATTGAAATAGTTACTTATTTAACCGAAACATTTGTTTTCTTTCTTTACTGAGGGGAGAACCACCTGTACTCTCACCAGTGAGCTTAACGCCACCGCGTATCCTCATAACACCGCAAAGTTAGGTGATTTTCATGCTAAGGTCACCGGCATGTGGGAAGTGCTGGGTCCGTTTCTTTTAATATTCACTGTCCTCTTCTTGGACATGTAATCAAGTATGTGAGTAAACAGCTTTACAAAATTTAGTGAGTGTTGACGTGGTCAAGCACTGGCTCATGAGAATTTCCTGTCCCTAGTTGGGAAAGCCAACTTGATGCGCAGTGTTACCAGAGCTGAGGATGTATTAAATATTTGCCCGCACCACAGCTCTGTGGTGAGCTGATGAAATGAGGATCGTTTCGGTCAACGGCCTAGGGGACTCTGGTTTACACTCCGTCGCACACGATGGCGAGGCTGTAGGCCACCTCGCACGCCTTAATTAAAATACAAATGGAACACTTACGATGCTTGTGGAGTTATTTATTCCTTGCGACTCCTTAATGAACACACACAACTTTAGTACAAAACACGTGGCCTTAATGGCCCGGAACTGTGAGCGACCATATGGCTTTACAATGTGAAACGCGACTGCACTTAACAACTCTCCGATGAGAATAACGTAGCTCTCCCCTCAGTGAAGTTTATGACAATGAGTATGAGATCAGCTTAAGATGTTGGCACCGAGGGCCTTTGCGGAGCGAGAGACTTACACGCCTTGATCCGTTCAAGTGCTGAAGAGATCTGGGGGAAACGTGGGCCCAGCTTCCGCTACCTGAGCGCAGCCGACTCCAAGCGGTGAAACGACGAAGCACAATATATACTAAAAAATGATTATGAGTTGAAAGTGACATGAATTAAATTAACCTAAGACAACATAATTTTTCCTTATACAAATATACAATAAAAATCATTATATAAATTCTAAACGTTTCCATTGTACCAGCCACAGTATTGCCAAGTGTACAATGTCAAATGTTCCTGGCTGTGGCTGTGTCTGTGTCGAGTGCCTTCCATGATGACAATTATGATATTAATTATATACACTTAATAAATACCCTGATGAAATACACTGATGTTATTAATAACACTGAATAAATTAGAAACACTGATGTTATTACACTGATGTTATTAATAACACTGAATAAATTAGAACCGCTGATGCAATTACACTGATGTTATTATGCACACTCTCACTCGTGCCCACAAGCCCATGTCGGTGTGGTGTGTCTGGTGTAGTGGACACGTCTGCTGCAGTCAGAGTGGGCACAAAGGAGCTCGTGAACGCGCGGTTCACGTCAATGTTGATGATCCATTGTTCTCTGGGATACATGGGGCGCTACACCCCTTGTATTATCACCCACAATTTTCTAATATATTTCAAGCGTACGAGACGGCCTATAGCCTCGCAACAAGGTAAATGTTTGTAAGTAGTGTATTATTAAGTGTGTGACAAATTCATCTTCAAGCTGATGCAGGTATCCAGGGCCCCTTGGACCGTCGGCTGATTGACCCACATTACTAACTCTCCGTTGAGTTATGGTGCCGGGCAATCCTGCACTCAACCAGCCCTGGGTCACCTCGACCACGTCAAACTTTATATTCAAACGCATTTGAAATGTTAAATGATGATCCATCCTGCACAATCCATCATTATGCGTAGTCGAGTTCGAGTGATGATTATGACTTCTTAGCTTTCTTCCTGTGGTATGCTCTTTCTGATAATTCAGCTATTTTAACGATATTTTCATGTTCTCTAGCGTTGGTGATACCGGATGCATTTTTTTTTCGGGTTTATGTTAGGGTGGCAGGANACTCAACCAGCCCTGGGTCACCTCGACCACGTCAAACTTTATATTCAAATGCATTTGAAATGTTAAATGATGATCCATCCTGCACAATCCATCATTATGCGTAGTCGAGTTCGAGTGATGATTAGGACTTCTTAGCTTTCTTCCTGTGGTATGCTCTTTCTGATAATTCAGCTATTTAAACGATATTTTCATGTTCTCTAGCGTTGGTGATACCGGATGCATTTTTTTTTCGGGTTGATGTTAGGGTGGCAGGAGCAATGCGCATTCTGCTCTCAATGAGCAGCTCTTTCTGCTCTTGCTCACCAAGATGGTGCAGAAGGCGCAGGGTGAGAGAAAGGTTGTTGCCGCCAAAAGTTCAAAATATAAACATGTTTATCATAACCTTCTCATTGATGTATAGAGTCTGCCTGTTTGTCGTTAAAGTGTTTTAGTTGTTTGGACATCCACTAAGAAGTGCTGAAGGATACATTATTACTAATGAAAACAACGAAATCATGTTTATCTTTGAAGTGAGCCATAATATTATTTAAGGTCCATTGAACTGCCCAGTTGCTTCCAAAAAGTGCGATTTAGGTTTTACCTTGCATTGTTTTGAACTCGAGCCTCTGCGGGGCTTTGAAGATAAATAAATTGTGGTTATAAAATACATCAGGTAGTATTTTAACCTATAATTCTCATTAAAGTACCACAATGTAAATTAAGCCCATTTTAGGACATAATTAATTAACACCCTACATAGTATTCCAGACGAATAATTTTGAGTGATAACTGCTCGTAACACATTTCCTACCTTCCGTCTACGCACCATATTTAAAAGAACTCACCAAATGTTTGCTCTCTGTTGTTCGGATTGTCATCTTTGAGNTGAAGTGAGCCATAATATTATTTAAGGTCCATTGAACTGCCCAGTTGCTTCCAAAAAGTGCGATTTAGGTTTTACCTTGCATTGTTTTGAACTCGAGCCTCTGCGGGGCTTTGAAGATAAATAAATTGTGGTTATAAAATAATTCAGGTAGTATTTTAACCTATAATTCTCATTAAAGTACCACAATGTAAATTAAGCCCATTTTAGGACATAATTAATTAACACCCTACATAGTATTCCAGACGAATAACTTTGAGTGATAACTGCTCGTAACACATTTCCAACCTTCCGTCTACGCACCATATTTAAAAGAACTCACCAAATGTTTGCTCTCTGTTGTTCGGATTGTCATCTTTGAGGGCAACTTATTTTTATAGTACTTTCTTGCACCTAGCAGTATCTCGACTTACTCTCGAGAGCAGTGAGCTACGCCACCCGAACAAATATATTTATAGTATCGGAAAACTCTACATTGAAGATACACCACTGACTGTCAATATCGGAAGGTGGCTGTGGATGCAGGGGAATGTGTATGCAGAATGAATGGTCGTGATTTTTAATAATTACCCTCCCTATGTCAGATTTTGCTATCAATGAAATAAAATATTTCGGGTAATGGCACTAGTATGCGCTGCGGCCTCTTGTAAAGTAAGTGTAGAACAAGGAGAGATTTCGGATGTCGCGTTTTTTCCATTTCCTGAAGATGTCGAATTGTAAGTGTTTATTTTTGAAGTACCTGAGCAATTTAATTTTTAGGTTATATTATGCTTAATTCTAGTTAACTTTGTTTCAGATGTCATATTTGGAGTATGCGTTCAGCAAGATACGACTTGCTTGGAAAAACCTGTTCGGAAGTCCATTCCACAGAATATTTGTGTCACACTCATTTTGAAGAACATGCTTTTGAAAAAACAAATATGGGATTTATACTTAAAACTGATGCAAAGCCGTCGTTGTTTAGTCATGACATAAGCGAATTTACTGCTCAGGTTGAAGAAGAACGATCAACAGGTTTAGAAAGGTCAGTGAGATAAAGCAGCAATTGGTTCTGGTTTTTAGTGTAATAAATCTAACTCGCCCTTATCATGCGTCCTGCGATATTATATGTGCGTATACGAAGTGTGTTTGTGTGTGGGCAGATATATACCTAAGCTGTTTTTATGGGAAAATTTTATTGAATATTTAGGCTACAGAAGTTGCTAACCTTCTTTATTTTTTTTTCTATTTTGGTATTTAATACTACAGTACATACATACTGAATAGGATTTGTCATACAAAAAAAAAACATACGTTATGCGGGGATTTTAAACTATGCAAGAAATGGAATCATAGAAACGCAAGGATGCAAACAGTCGAATACACGTATTTCAAAGGTACAGTTCGTAAACTATGCAGGACGCATGAACGCATCACAAAAGTTGGTCAACCTCCAACTTCTTGCATTTTTGCCTGCGTTTTGCACCTTTTTTCTCCCTTTTTTTTTTAATAAAAGGATTTTGTAACTTCTAAATTAGCAGTGATTGATTACAAAATTGTTTTGCATTTTTATAGAAGGCTGTAATTTTCTGTTATATAATATTTTTGTACTATGAATTTATGCTTTGAATCATAAATAAATAGTATAGTTACGTATTTAAATATTTTAGTATCTACATTTTGCAGAGATAATGTAATAGTGTTCTTAGAAATTCATTATTCAGGCATCTAAAAACTATATAGGCCTACTAATAATTTAACAAAGCTTAAAAAAAACTCCACTAAACAAATATGCTTCGAAAATGAAAAAACATGTTTGCTAAAAAGCAGCATGGAAATAGTTTTTTTTGTACTTTTTTGGTATTTTTATTTTACAATGTTAGTGATGTCTTGTGCTTTATCATTGCATTCGTACGTTTTTTGTGTAGTTTATAAACCTGGCCTTGCATATTAAAATTTTACACAGCACAAATAAGTAAAAACAAATATTGTACAATAACATGTATAAATAATAGCAATGATAAAATAATCAATATATAAGTAATGCACAATAACAATATGAATACTACATTAAAAATAATCCTCAACTGAATAAGATACAAGCTGTATTAAAACATTTTTAAGATGTTTGTTAAATATAGTAAGGTTCTTCGTTTCAAGAATTATTATAAATGATTCTGTAAATTATTCCTCAATATTGATTGCATAAAATATGGATTCTTTCCATANCAGAGATAATGTAATAGTGTTCTTAGAAATTCATTATTCAGGCATCTAAAAACTATATAGGCCTACTAATAATTTAACAAAGCTTAAAAAAAAACTGCACTAAACAAATATGCTTCGAAAATGAAAAAACATGTTTGCTAAAAAGCAGCATGGAAATAGTTTTTTTTGTACTTTTTTGGTATTTTTATTTTACAATGTCAGTGATGTCTTGTGCTTTATCATTGCATTCGTACGTTTTTTGTGTAGTTTATAAACCTGGCCTTGCATATTAAAATTTTACACAGCACAAATAAGTAAAAACAAATATTGTACAATAACATGTATAAATAATAGCAATGATAAAATAATCAATATATAAGTAATGCACAATAACAATATGAATACTACATTAAAAATAATCCTCAACTGAATAAGATACAAGCTGTATTAAAACATTTTTAAGATGTTTGTTAAATATAGTAAGGTTCTTCGTTTCAAGAATTATTATAAATGATTCTGTAAATTATTCCTCAATATTGATTGCATAAAATATGGATTCTTTCCATATTTACTACTCTTATGTGTAAGTAAAATTATTTTTATTTTCAAAGTTTATAGGCAAATAGTTTGTTCATGTTATTATGATGGTGTAATTGGACTGTGTCCATTGCCGACCATGGGACTAAATAAATTACACACACAGAGAACTCAGCAAGACAAAAATGAAAAAAAACCTTTTTACAACACCACAGACAGATAATTAGGAAAAACTGTTTCCTTGTCAATAGAAAACAAATATGCATATAATTAAAAACGACAAAAAGACGGACGAACAACTTATTATTACAAAACAGGACAGCCATGAAAAATAAACCAAAAGAAAAGACAACACGGTGACGAAAATGAAAAACACCATACAAGTGAAAAAAAAAAAGTGCAAAGAACAGTATCAGGGGACACAGTTAAACAATAAAAACTAAAATAAACACAAAAAAAGAAAGAAGAAAAAGCACAATAAAACACAAGCCAGGAAAAAGTATTCCTGGTCACCTTATACTGACGTGTGAAGGAAAGCAAATGTGAGTTGTTTTAGCACTGTAGAGGAACAAAGATGGGTGGAAAAGGTGGGTAGAAGACTCGAGTTTCCTGTACCACTTTCTGTGCACGTCAGCGTCGACGTTGGTAAATGATGTTGCTGAGGGCAGGGCGTGGAATGTGGCGTATAGCGTGTGCGTGTCTCACCAGACAGGTGCAGTTCCTAGAAGGGAACTACACCAGTAGAGGATGTGCCGTGAAACAGTTGGCATGTGTGACCTGCTCACGGCCCATTGGTGATGGTACATTTTAATTTAGGTTGCTGCAGGACTGGAAAACTTGGAAATTCAGGGAAACCGGTGACATCATGGAAATTAAAACCTGTAATACAATATGATGTAATTTATTCCTTGTACGGCCAAAACAATCTCAGTACCAGCCCAAAGAATTTGTTTTAAAACTGATGGGTACGAAAAAATAATTTGCACTATGCTAGAAATAGACTTGCAAGAAAACAATTGTACTCTTTTAATGCAGAAGTTCAGAAACTGCAAGTTCCGTGAAGTTCATTCATGTTTCGTAACGTAGAGTTTTTATGGTACAATTTTTTTATTAATTGCTGAAAAGGACTGGTAACTTTATTATTGCTGGCTGGAAAACTGTGAAAGGTCAGGAAAATTTGATCCTGATATTTTGTAGTAACCTTCTTAATGGATTTCCACAGTTTTTTAATTTTTAACATGTCGCATGAAGAAAAAGCAAGTCTACAAACCCAATTTCTTAATTTCCTCGCATCAGTTTTACCATATTACAGAAAATTTCTAGCTAAGTAATGTGGACACTTTGATATAGGCCTAATCCCTGTGTGTCGTACACGTCTTGTGAAAAGTAGAGATTCTAATTTACCATTCCAAGTCAAAGCTCTACATTTTTTTAACTCGCAAGTTAATGGTATAATGTTGATTTTTACCAAATTATTTTAACGCTTTAATTCATAATTCAAAGACTTAAGAAATAAAATCAAGTTGCTGCCTGAGTAATATATACACTTAATTAAAACCAATGATTGAGTTACAGCATGTACTGTATCATGATTTATGTCATTTTGCTCTTCTCTTTATTATTTTTAAAAGCAGATTTTTACGCTGAAAAGATATGATTATGTGGATTGGCAGAACTTCATTAATTTTTTTTTCAATGTCCACTGGTAAGAGTAACCGATATTTTACTCGCTGTCATTGTTGTTTTTAATTTTATCTTTTTAAGAATTTGTGCTTAGAATTTATTGTTTAATTTGGGGATTCTGTTATGTAAATCTTAGTAATTTGTGTTGTATATTTTACATTTCAAGTGTTAAAATTATTCTGATGTTGGGGTTTGTATTTTTTATTGTGTTCAGGATGCGTTGGTTGGTTTGTCTACAGGTTATTTGTTCGGCCTGAGGTTGCGACTGTTCATTATGGAACATCGCAAGAAGGAGTTAACATTATTACTTTTCATGTTGAGGTGGACCAGAAGGAAAATGTGGGCAGGTATATTATTTTGAAATTTTGTTGCACAGAATTTTATTAATGCTCTGAAAATTTTTTTTATAAATGAACCACATTCTTTATTTGTAAGAAACCTAATTAAAAATGTTATTTCTGGTAACTATTGCATTCATATGTGTCTGATGATTTATCTAATTTTTTTTCTACCACAGTAATAAAAGTCTACTTTGAATCAGGGTATAGTTGAGTGATTTGTGTAGATTTGGAATTTAATTATTACTTAAAGGGCTTCGTTTGTGTTGCATCTTGATATGTTTTTTCACAACACATCTCTACTCCAGTGGGAAAAGAAAGGTAAAATTTCTTTTACTTACGTGTTGGAGAGAATTTATAATTTCTGGTAATTTATGACTTTTCACTAAGTGTTTAATGTTGTATCAAGTGATGGAAAATTGTAATAGGATTCTCATACCACTTAATTCTTGTTTGTCTGATGGCTCCACAGAGAAATTAATGGGTATCATAGGTACAAGGATTTTCTTTCCCACAAATACTCAACACTTCAAACCTACTACAATTGAACACAGCAAAACTAAATTGGTACACATAATTATTTATTAAAGTTCAGTTTTTCTAAGCTTAACCAAGCAGTCTGAAGACTCCTGCGTACCCTCCCCTAGTTAACCATTTTTGTCAAGGGAAGTACGTTATGTGGGAAAATATCTAGCCAGTACTTTAATTGTTGTGGTAAGCAAATTTTTCTAGTCATGGACAAAGTGTTGGTGAAATAAATTTTTCTAACAACTGCAAGAGACTTGATGTTTGAGCCTGAAATACCTGTAGCCAAAACATCTTTGTATTTAAACACTGGATTGAGACTGGAGCAGTAGGGGCCCATTTGAAACAAGCCTTGTGCTATGATTGTAGTCGGCTTCAACCCCCCTCCTCTTCCCCTCCACCCAACAGTTTTTCCAGTTTGTGGGTAAGGAGAGATCTCCCCACCCCCATAATTCCGAAAATATGAGATTTAGTGGCCTACAAAGTAGCCATCAACGTATATGTAGTAACAAATGTTTTACATACACAGCTGCCTTCTCAGGCGAACTACACTATCAACCCCAAGATCTCAAACTTTACGGTATGTCGGATAGTTTCCCCTTTACAAAAACACAATGTATTTTTCTATTGAATGCTTGATCCTAATACTGGTTTCATTTTGCAGATTTACTGCTATTTCAAGTTACTCTTTTAAAGACTACTAGCTGTGCTGTAGAGCTGACTCAATCAAAGGACCCCTGGGTCAAGCAAGTTATAAAGAAAAATTTCACTGTTCATCTTCTTTCTGAAGAATCATTAAATGGTTTCAATTAGCAGGTCACGAGAAGTGCACAGTGCAAGTGAGCAACTTCCCGTGTTTAAAAATGATTAACGAGTAGTCTTTCATTGAGTTCTTCCCACTTTTGCTCAGTCCTGTAAGTTGGTCATAGTTTCTACGGTTTGTTTGGAAGTAGTACAGTAGTACTATGCTACAGGCCTGGTGCATTTACAGTCTTGACACGTCTAGTGTTGATAACGATACTGGACTCAAATTGCCAAGATACCTCCTCTGACTTGGGTACCTGTTTTCTGAACTCAGCAGTTCAATTACAATTCAATTCTTTTCTCTTTGGCTGGGTTCTGTTCAGTTCTCAATTTTAAATTGACAGCTGCCCAAAATTAAGTGCTGGCACATGCTTAGTAAGCATGTAAGGTAAAATTTAAACATCTTAATTTAAAAAAAAAATGTTATGTTTTAATACTTTTTACGTGAAATTGGAAGGAAACTCCCTGTCAACGGCACTGTGATGGAAACAATGGAGTGTCCAGGGTNGTACGGTGAGGGAAACAATGGAGTGTCCAGGGTAGCTAGCTAGGATGATTATTCAGAGGTTTGTTGTTGCCTTTCACAGTATGGAGGTGAGTCACCCCCCACCAGTTACGTGAAAAATTTAATTTTAAGGATTTGTGACAAATTTAATTCATATCACCCAGGTTAGGTGCAGCAGTACTATACACTATACCATGGAAGTAGTCAGTAAATAAAAAAAAATTCACAATTTTTTTATAACAAATATCTTGTACTAACACATTTTATGACAGGAACTTAAACTGTGATTAGCATATATTTGAAAGTAGCCAATTTAGAAAATATGTTGTAATTTATAGAAAGCATTTTTTCCTTAATGCTATGGCTGAAGAAAAAGTAACAACTTCCCTTTTTAAACTTACTATTTCCCTGGCTCAAATTGGTGGCATCTTCTTGTTCTTTTTCATTGAGGAACTGAGTAAATCATGACCTTAACCACTTACCACATATGTTAATGCTTAATAAAGAATTTAGAGAGCTTTTTTGTATTTGTTAACAGTGACGGCATTGCTGCTTCCCCAAGTGGATTGCATCAGCTGGAGAATGGCATCTACCTGGAGCCTGGCTTGTTTATACATAGCAAAGAGCAGGAGTAAGTAGTTTAAAAACTTTGTTCTTAAGAGATGTTGGGTTTGTATTCTCGCTTTCTCTCATGTGCTCTCTCTCGCTTGTGCTTGCTCTCGCTCTCTCTCGCTCTTGCTTGCACACTCGTGCTTGTGCTCTCTCACATGCTCTCTCTCTCTCTCTCTCGTGCTTGCTCTCTCATGCTTGTGCTCTCTTTCTCTTGCTCTTGCTCTCGCTTGCGCACTCTCAACATAGTTACTATTATTAAAGGTGTGCGACTGGCGTAATTACTAGTCCTAACAGTTACAGTAGAACCCCGATTTAACAAAATGTCTTGGTTACTGAAAATCTTTTCGCTACTTCGCTGTTTTGTTAAATTCAACACTCCAACCAACACCAACAAGTTGTTATGAAAACGTGTTTTTTATTCCAAGTTAAGACAGTGTTTTGTCATGGATGGTGCAAAATAATCCTTTTAATTAAATTAAATTTTTAAGTAGTTCATTAGGCAGATGTTCTGCAAACAAAATGGTACCCCACAAGACCATAAATGATCTGTAGTTAACATGAATAAAGTTTAAACATTGTGCGCCACTTAACTTTTAACAAGTGCAAAACCCATTTATTAATCCCAATAAAACTGATTAAAAATACGTTTGTGAGTCCACAGCTATAAAATACATGGGTTGTAGTGTTGTTACTCATAATTTGCATGCTGCCAGATGAAAAAAAGACGAAAATCTAAAAACTGTAGCAGTTGTGATTTGAAACGAGCGTGCTGCTTGGCGCCTGAAGAGGAGACTGCCCGCGCGGCATGTGAAGGAACAAAGGTAGTTACTGTTCCCCCTTCTTTTGGCTGCTCGTATATGCAGTCTCCGCGCCTAGCGTAGTTATTTCTCCTGGCTATCGCCCGCATAGCAACAAGTCCGGCCAATGACATGGTGAGTAGAGATGGCTACTTTGTCACAGATATTTTGTTGTCACAGATGTATCTGTGACGAAATCATTGAAATATCTGTGACAGATATCGCATAATGACAGGTTCACAGCTTGTGAAATGAACTGTGACAAACGAAGCTGCTTCTTTTGTCACAGTTTATTTCAGCTGCCTGTGAGATGTTGCAGCGTCACAGCTAGCCTTGCATGTTGACCAACAGATGGCGGCTAAATAAATTAGAAAAATATCAAAAACTGGAATTAGAATCTTTTGCTTTTAAACAAACTATTCAATGAGTAGTCACAGTTTCTGTTTGAAACAGTAATAAACCTCTTCACATGAATTACGTTAGTTTTACTTTTATGTTTGATCTGACCTACTATAGTTTTATAGTTAGTCTACATATGATGGGATGCTAATAAATACACTACAATATTTTATTTTATTTAAATATTAGTCCTCCCAACCAACCTCTCTCTTTTAGTGCTTCAACCACCTTTTCAATAAAGATTATCTTATCCAATCCTTTGTTCTAGTTTTTTTTTTCTACTTCGTAAATTGCATGCAACTTCACAATTCTTTTCTGTCGAGGGGTTTTTACGGTGCCTATGCCAGTCCCCCCCCCCCCTCTCTTCTCTCTCTCTCTCTTCTCTCTCTACTAGGTTAGGGTGGGAGGTAAACACGCCAGATTATAAAAAATAGTGTCAGGCAGTATGTAGTCTACATTAAATGTGTCTTATTGAGACGAAAAATACCCAACAATAAAATTATATATGATAAAAATGCAAAGTAACAGTCTTTTATTAACAATTAACACAAGTTTTCATAAAATGCAACATACACCTAGATTTAAAATAAATATTTTATATGTGAATATTTTATTTGCGAGATCATAATTAATTGTTGCAGACAATTTGTACACCAGATTCATTCATAAAAAGGTAATATGTACATAACTGCATTTCGTCAATAAGTTTGTAGTTTAAGTTTGACATATGTCTAATTATTTTTGCGTATTTTTTTATAGGCCTTTTATGTTCATCATTTATACGTTTAAAAAAAATTAATCATTAAAGCTTTAGTAATTGTTAAATAAATATATTTTTTAAGCATTTATTGTACATTTTCACATTGTTGGGTTTATAAAATAAGTGTGCCATTTTAAACCTTATTGTAAGATTATTTTAAAAATTGCACAAAATATTAATTAAATAGCCTTTATATTCTTGTTGTCATAAGCTGAACATAGTAATAAGGATGAAGGACCTTTACACTGTCACAGGTTTTTATCCTGCAAATAATAAGATTCTTTATACAATGCAAATTTACTTTCATTGGTAAACTAGTAAGAATGTTTTCATGGTGTAAAATTTAGCTATATACGTTTCCTCTAAAAGGTATTTCATGCAGATAAATTAATAAACATAGTTTGTTATGTCTTGGTTTAGACAAATATGGGATTTCGGCGGTGTTACTTGAGCGCTTGTTATTGGCCTCTGGTGTAATTTTTATACCAATTACTGTGTATTTGTTAAACATTACTACTAGTCGTTAATTCGTACCCTTGGCTCAGCGTATTGGGACACCTGACGTAATCAGTAGGAAAATGGTCCGAGCACACAGTTTTGTAAACAGCTTATCCAAGTCGTATAGCTGACATTTCTGGAACCATTGTTAGAAGCTATAAACGAAAAAAGTTCTACAAGTTTCTAGTTATACGTGCGTTTATTGAATGCAGCGTTTTATTATTTGTCTCTACCGATTTTGATATCTAAATTATGACGTTGAAAAGTTTTTGAACCATGTTGTTAAAATTTATAAATCACACATATTCCGCCTGTCATCTTTATCTTTAAAACATGCTTGAATATCTTTTAATTCTTACGTTTTCTATTTCGTAAAATGATGCGTCGTGACATTTGTTTATATGGTTGCGCGGGATTTACTAAGGTATCCGTCACAACATACAGCGATCGCGCAGCACTGTCGCTTGTCTCGCCAGAATCTGAGAGCTGTCAAGTATTCTCTTTTATCGTATGTGATGCCAGCCTTCTCTCCCCCACACCCTTCTTTTTCCCCTGGTCAGTTTTCTCTACCCCACACCCCTCCACCACCCAACACAGACAGCTGACAAACACTTCCCTTCCCCTCATTTCTTATTTCTTGTNATTCCGCCTGTCATCTTTATCTTTAAAACATGCTTGAATATCTTTTAATTCTTACGTTTTCTATTTCGTAAAATGACGCGTCGTGACATTTGTTTATATGGTTGCGTGGGATTTACTAAGGTATCCGTCACAACATACAGCGATCGCGCAGCACTGTCGCTTGTCTCGCCAGAATCTGAGAGCTGTCAAGTATTCTCTTTTATCGTATGTGATGCCAGCCTTCTCTCCCCCACACCCTTCTTTTTCCCCTGGTCAGTTTTCTCTACCCCACACCCCTCCACCACCCAACACAGACAGCTGACAAACACTTCCCTTCCCCTCATTTCTTATTTCTTGTGATCCACATTCCTGTCAGCAGGATATCTCTGTCCCAGGAGACAAGACAACCAGCCCTTCGCCCTTCTCTTCCTCATCCTTTTTAAATGGCATCTCACTCCTGCAAAAAAAAAAAAAAAAAAAAAGNCTATACAGTGTATCTGTTCATTCTCTCTTTCTCTAATGCCTCCTGTCTCAGACACACTCCACTGGCTTCTGCATTAAACTTTATGTTTCATGCACTCCTGTTATTTTTAATGTAAAATAAAAAAGAAAACCAAAGTGCCACGCAAAATTATGTTTGACAGGAAATTCTGTAGCCCTCTTTCTTTCTCTGCTTACAGAAAAAGTAAAGGTCATGCTATAAAAAAAAATAGGGATAAATGAGGCGGTAAAAAGCAGACAGACAGCGGGAGTTCTTTATCTACGGACTTGGGAGATTGAAGCTCAGCTGCTTTTCCGTACCGCCCGCGGCACGCTACTGAATTTGTCTTTTGTCTGTAGGGGAGGCGGCCGCGTGCGGCAGAGTGCTTCGCTGCGATGCACTTGCGTAAAGCAGCCGGCCATTGGAGATACTCCTTNCGAGGCGGCCGCGTGCGGCAGAGTGCTTCGCTGCGATGCACTTGCGTAAAGCAGCCGGCCATTGGAGATACTCCTTTTGTTACACCATAATGTGAGAAATGCAGCATATATAAATCATTTGAATTTTGCATACATTTTGGGGAAACTTTACTTTGAATTACATTTTATGTGAAATTTTGAATTAACCAAAAAAAAAAAAAAAATCTATGCACAAATTTTATATTGAATCTACGAATCCCTAAGATTCGGTGGATTTGGCAAATCTTAGGATTCTGTCACCCCAGCCCTATTAACAAACCATTCTCTCGTGAGAAAATACCTATTTCAAGAATATTTCAGCAACTTGCTATGTGAAATTATTATTGCGAGTACAATAAACATTTGTTTATTCCAATAACATCGCCTATATATGCACTTAAATGTTTCAAACAGGCAAAACTATGGTGGCGGTTTAGTAATTTGTATTTTGAAATTTTTCAGCTTCATAGCGGACAAAACGCAATTATAAAAATACGTCACAGATTTTGTAGACATAACGGGTCACGTGACCGTTTTGTTAACAAAAAGTGCCAATTGGAACAGGGCCTCATTTTACCCTCTTTATTTATGACTGCTGTAACCTTGACCTACTCGGCCAGCCTTGCTCCTGCCGCTATAGCGCTGCTTGTGTTTAGCTTCCGCCCTTCACATTCTCACTTTCTTCTGCGAAAAGGGGGTTGGGGGTGGCCCACCTCACCCATCCCTTGTGACACACAAAGACGCAGCGAAAAACAGAGTCCTTGGTTGAAAAAGTCCTTCCTTTGTCCCTTTGCTCTCGGAAGAGCACGCAAAGCTATAAAGCTGGTCTGAGTTGTCCCAGAACAGCCACGTTATCTTGGGCTTGTACTGTCTAATAGTAATATTTCCTTTTAAAAACTTATTATTTTTGCGATTATAGATGATTAAAGCTTACTTAACACAAAAATTTTATTTGAATGCAATTCTTGTGGTTTTGGGGGGTCAAAATTGGTTGGAAATGAATTTGCGAGGTCATTCTCAGGCACTGTGAGGCCTCGCAAATTTGAGTCTCTACTGTAATATGTTTTTCGTGTCTATATGTTAAGCTACAAAATAATGGTAATGACGTTGAGTCTGTTTCACCATGATATAATCGTATATAAAAATTAACCAATTTTAAAACAGGCTGAGTGTCAATGAAAAAAGTGTTTTTTTTTTAATCCTTGTGCTTATTTGACCACATTTGGGTTGTGGGTGTAGTTGGTGCATGTATCTATGTACCAACATATGTAATTGGTGTGCTAGCATTTGCTACATGTTGAAGAACTGCAGAGCAAGCTCACAGTATTGTATGTTGTTTTGCAGTGNAATTGGTGTGCTAGCATTTGCTACATGTTGAAGAACTGCAGAGCAAGCTCACAGTATTGTATGTTGTTTTGCAGTGTGAACAGTAATGATTTCGTGAATGAAATGAGGAGAGAGGATGTTGGGGAGAAGGAGACGGAGGAGGTGGAAGAGAGGGCATCGGTGCCGGTGTGCCTGCTGGAGGAAAGTGTGGAGGAACAAGCCCAGGTTGTGGAGCTGAGCGAAGTAAGCATGCCAGAGCTGAGTGTTGACCAGCTGCACGCCGTGACGGTGGACGAGATCGAGGTTATCACGGCCAACGTTGGGCCATCTGCCGGGGAGGACAGCGGCACTGGAGTCAGCTGCGTGGAGCAGCTGTGTCGAGTGTGTGCCAGCGAGCAGGATGATCTGGTGCCTGTTTTTGGAGAGCAGGGCATCAAGCTACAACTTCTAGACAAGATATTGATGCATCTTCCTATTCAGGTATTTTTGTTGGTTTTTTTAAAATATATATACACGTACACACACACACACAATAAATAGGGCCTCGAGATTTTCATGAACAATGAAATAATACAAAATGCTGACAAATTTTGTTTATTCGTGAAATTCTGTAATAATTCCTGTATTCATGAAACATTAACAAAATTACTTGTTTAAGTGTATCCAAAACCACAGTGCCAGCTTCTTTTACCATGAAAACTCTTACAAATTTAAAGTTTTACAATTTTCCATTTGTTATACAGCATTATCTGTCATTTATTTAACATACGCGTGTAAGTAAACAAATAGCTAGGTAACTAAGAGTTTGTAAGCGTACTTGCTGGGAGCGGTAAAATTTTTCACTTTTAGTTTGTGGTTAGAATTTTCGTAACCAACCACTCAAAATCTTATTATACTCGTCTTTTTGTGCACACAAATGTTGACTCGTCGTGTATGCAATTCAGATAAAAATTGTATTCGTATTTACATTACAGCTGTTTCTTTTCTTTACATTAAATCAATAATTTATGTATTTTTTCGCCCTAGCATAAGTAGGTATGTAGCTTGACATGCTGCAGGGACAAAAATAATTTACTTTTCAAGATTTAAAAAAAAATCTTATTGAAATACACCTGATTATGTAATACACTGGACTGAGCCTATAAGGTTTTTTTTACAAAAAATTTTCTTTCATTCCACATATTGTAAGTAAAATTTTCTTCAATTTTGAAGAAACCGAGAGTTTATGCTTTGTGGTTGCCAACAAATAATCGTTTATGGCTCCAAATCTGGCCAGTAAATAAGACTCAAAGTCTAACCTGGAAGTACCAACTCTTTCTCCTTTCCATGCTCCCTAATTGCAGCCATAGTTTTGTAATGAAAACGGAATTGCAGGGTAAACAACGACCGCTATTTATTTTATAGTATCATTGACAGTATTTTTGAAAGAATGTTGCAACAGTAATTCAAGTTTTTGAGCCATACCATTTACGGATTGCTTTCGTTTGAATGTAATGAGTAAACTATTTTTAACAAGTTCTAACTTGTGAAATTGTACGCAATCGATGGCAGCTGGCGAGCATGTAGTCGTTAAATGATCCGCTGGATGACTGTGCTGTTACTCCAACATACAATTGCTAGGTTTCCAGCTAGATGGCACATCGTCTGAGATTCTGTTTACAGATTACTCTAGATCCTGTTTTCGCACCACGCATCTGCTCGATCGACTTGATGGCTTTTGTGTATGGCTACCATGGAATTTTACGTTGTTTCCTGGAGGATATGTTTCTTGTTACGAAGCATGTATTATATGCGATATGTTTTGTCACGGAATTACTGCAAAACATTATATTCCACGTCCTGCATACAATTCCATAGAACAAGTAACTTTTAGGAATAATTTAATGTAGTATGTACCCCTTGAACCAATTTATTGCAGATCTTCCCTGACACTTTTTAAAAACACATCTGCCTTATTTTCAAATTTGGAAAACTAATATTTTAATTTATTAACATAAATACTATAGATGGCATAACCATAACTAAAAATAATTATTCAAATGAACGGTACCATTGCACTTAAAGTTTTTTTTTTTTTCAGGCTAAAAAATTGATGGTTCTTAATTCTGATCCACACTTTGTTTTTCAAAAATCTTTTCTGAAAAATTGTGGTTAAGCATCAAACAAATTCAGCAAATAATAGTCACATCACAACTAAGTGTTGGACACTTTTTTTTTCTTTCTTTCAAAAGCAGTGTTTACAACAAGGAATCTAATTTTTTAGTGTGAAGAATTGGTATAGTCGATATGTCTCGATACCACCGATATCGAGAATCAAAATCTGCCCATTACTAGTTTCCAATAATAATCACACCATTAAAATACTGCGTCTATAACCGTACACCAAATTCAGTTTACAATAACAACATCATAGATCGTTTGATAGTGTCATTGCGTTTTCCAGTTACTGGAAGTCGCATTAAGTGCAGTCGTTTTTCCATCTTTCAATTGTCGACTGCACTGAAAAAGTGCACACTGAGCGCAATTTTTGCCACAGTCTCCAGCGTCAGTGCGCAGTTTCAGTGCAAATAAGACCAAAAAACAAGCACTTGCATTGGGCAGTCACTTGATAACTGCACTTTTCTAGTTTTCAGGGTGCACACAGTGCATTCAATTGGAAGATGCCATCAAATATTGTGATGTTCATTCTCATTGTCGCTAACCTACGAGTGCAGTAATCTCATAAGAACAGAAAGAACAAGAGATGCTTTCTCACTGTCACCAACCTACGAGTTCATTAAACACGTAAGAAGAAGAATAAGCTTATTCAATAGAAAACTAAAAATTACTGTGGAATATAAAAATACTATCGATAGTACATGGTGTTCTAAAATGATTGATGCGTGCAATCATTGGTGTATGTATCGTCTGTTTTGAATGGATTTTATGGGAAAACAAGTGATCGTTGAATGCTGTCAGCAGTTAGCATTGTTTACATGGGAATTCTGACTGTACCAAAATAAATAAACTTGAAATACTGTAGAACGTAAATAACTGAAACGAATAATTGAGAATCCACTGTATTAAATTCTAAGCTGCACCATTGCTTTTCATAAATATTGTCAGAAAAAATGTGCTGCTTACAATCTAGTAAATACAGTAATCACTTTTCTTTTTCTTTCATTAAATTTTTACATGGATAAAAATTAGAGTTACTAATGTTGACCCACAAACTCTATGGACCATCTGAAAGAAGTATTTTTTCCTTCACTAATACAACTTGCTCGCGCAGTGAAGGAGACTGGCTGTTGGTGTAACATAAGGGTTCTGCCTAACTGAAGATATTTTTTTGCACATTTGAGCCCTAATGGCGAGACTTGCTTATTCATTATTTTCCTCATTGCCTCTGTGCACAAGGTGCTCAACTGATGTGCATACTTTTCATCAGCCTGAACATTACATTTAGCAGTGACTATATTATTATTTAGGGCATGCTATTAAAGACAGAAGTATGATGTGCGTCCAAAGACAACTTTGAAGATTTTGTATAAAAATTTGAATAGCGAAAACTGATTCTGAAAACAGCTCTTTTCATGCCCATAAAAACAAATTCTTGGAGTTGAAATGAGAACGTGAAACTTTGTCTTTAGGCACAAAATGATTCATAAATGCTTTTCGTGTTTAACGCCTTACAAAATATCCAAATTTTTTTAATCACATGTTTTCTACAAAATCTGTGCAGTGCATATATCCATTCATAATATTTTAGGAATAGTATGTTTTTGCATCCCTTTTGTTTGTAATGTGGAAACTAGATGTGCTGCTCAGCTTTTGTCTCCGTCAGGTCTCTTGGGAAGCTAGCTACGAAGGAAGGAGACAGTTAACTGGTNGTCTCTTGGGAAGCTAGCTACGAAGAGAGGAGACAGTTTACTGGGTAATCTGCCAATCTTGTTTGTCCTATCCACACAACCAAGCAAAACTAACCAGACTGCACCTCTATGCATGAATTACTTCTGACTGGGGAAATCTGCATTATAACTTCACACTTTGGTAGTTGAAATTATTAGGGATGTAACGATTCCACTTTTCCTCGATTTTATATCTTGATGCCGATACCAGTCTCAATTCTCGATTCATGAAATCACGATTCTTTTAGTTACACAACTAAATATTGTATAGGAGGGTGTGACATTTAATTATTTACAATAGGCCTACATTAGTAGTAGGCCTATTACTAACATAAATTATATAACACGAACATTCGGAGCATATTCATATGAAATTACAAAAAAGGATGATATTTGAAAACACACACATATATATTTTTTTTTTTCATCCACAGTTTATCGGAGATATTTCCAAACCTCATTTGCCATGATAAATGTTCACCAACACATTAAATTATTGGGAATGCATCATTAGTAAATAAAGAAAATCTCCATTATTGCCTCTACATATCAAGGCATTTTGCAGACACTTATTTGGCATTTTGTTTTTAGGACAGTTAACTTACCCTGCTCATTTTGTAAAACAATTACATGGATATGTTTTTCTTGTTATAATCAAACTTGCTTTGTTTTTGAAATGGCATGGCTTTGCTCGAGTACTATCAGCGCTGCTGCAGAAATAAACCAACGGCACAAGTAGTCTAGTAAACGACTATGGCAGACGCCAGACGGTCGTTCCAAAGTCTTGAGATGTCGAGAAACTTAGTTTACTTTTACGATAACGCTTTCTTTTTTTTCTCGGAAATATTACAATGGCACAAATATAATTTCTTCTCATTCCTTAACAACTCATAACGCAAACAGTGAAGCATGCGCACGTAATTTACGATGTTGTGAACAAAGAAACGTCGTTTCAAAGCCACAAGAAGGCACAAAATGTGCAAAAGTGAACATTCCACGAGTGGAATAAAAAGTTAGTTTCTGTCACTTGCAAATTAATAAAGTGCTATGTTCTTTATATAAGTCCTTTGCTGTGGTAACGTTGAAATCATCCGCTTTGTGGTAGGTTTTTTAAACATTTTTTTTTTATTTGAGTGAGAAAAGAAAGGTCTTGCAGATAGGGAGGCCATGTTGGAATTGGCGCTTTTATTATACTAAAAGGTCACGTGACCTGAATTAGTCGACAAAATGACGACATACTAGGTATTTGAGTAATTAGTAGTGGTGTGCGGGAATTGAATTTTGCCATCTGGAAAAATTTGGGCAGGAAACTTAAGTTTCCAGCGGGAATTCGGGAAAAATATTTTAGGTTAGGTTAGGAAGTTTGTGGGTTGCTAGACCTAGTGAATAACATTCTATCATGACATATTCCATTAAAATAAAAAATAAACATGTGTGCTAAAAATTAGATTCGAGCTAGAAAAGTTGTATGGTTTTATATTTTTATACACCTAGTTGTTGCACCACGAATTAATCCTCTGAGTTTGGAGCACTTTAAAATACTTTCTTCGATTTTAATAAGAAAATCCCTGGTAATTATATAATTTAGGGGCTTTTCTGTAAAAAAAAAAAAAACACCGAAAAGTAGTATATTTTGACTCTACTAATAACGTAGAACACGAATATACTAGGGGCATTAACGTACGACGAATTTCCTAACATGTACCCACCTAACCTAACAGAACCTAACTCCACGATGGGTGAATCACTATTTTACGTTTTTAAACTAACCTAGGATTGTACGGCTCTAAACTAACCTAGGATTGTAAGGTTGTACAGTAATATAAGATTATACAATATTAAAAAAATCTCCGATCAACACCCTACAATCACAGACTACATGGGAACCCTATAATCCTACGTTATTTTAAATAACTACAATCCTAGGTTAGTTAAAATCGCTACAATCCTAGGTTAGTTTAAAAATGTAAAATAGTGATTCACCCATCGTGGGGTTAGGTTCTGTTCGGTTAGGTGGGCACATATTATACAATTAGTCATACGTTAACGACGCTACTATAGTCGTGTTCTGCGTTACCTACGAATAATCCAAGGTTAGTATAGAAAGAATGTGAAATTGTGCTGTATAAACGTCCGGAAAAAGCCTTGTTTGACTTACGTAATATAACTACATTTGCACGTTAAGCTACCGGATAGGATTTGTGGGTTTCACACTAAACTACGAATTTAGGATTTTAGGGATTTAAAGGAACTTAAAACCCACACAAATAATATAAATGCACTCACCAATGTAGGCTGGTTGTACATACTCTGTCAACGGCCCATTCAACATAAGATCACTCGATGAAATCACAGTTTTCACGAAGCACCACATACGCGAATATAACGCACTGAAACACTCATTTACAGCCGAATATATATACAGAAGCACTCGTTAATAGGCTAATATAACGCAGAAACGTAGTCTTGCTTGCTTTTTTTCCGTCTTAAATCACGAACGAAGCACCATCGAACTGACCACGACCGCTGCCTGCATGCATACTAACGTATGACCCGTGATGATTTATGCGCCCGGTAGATTGCGTGAATATGCAATGCGCAGCCATTATTAATGGCGGCAGACGTTAATAGGCGTAAACATCAACTTTCGCCATTTCTTTAAATATGTTCTACTTATTTTAACATTACGCCGTCTTGAATATCAACAAGGTAAGCTATGCAGATNGTCTTGAATATCAACAAGGTAAGCTATGCAGATCCCGTTAATGCAACTTTTGTTGGCATAAAACGTTTCGTTCAAAACGTAAACAAACTGTCAGAAACAGTCACCTCACAAACTTGTTCAATTTTTTTAAATATGTTGTACTTATTTTAAAGCTATGCCCTCAATATATTCGTGTTCTACGTTATTAGTAGAGTCGAAATATACCACTTTCTGGAGTTTTTTTTATTATTTTCAGAAAAGCCCCTAAACTAGATATTTACCAAATCCCTTATTATATTTTTTAAATAATAAAAAAAATATTGGACTTTTGACATGCTAAAACAAAAAATGTAACTTTAAATTTGTTTAAAACCATTGCCTTGATGTTTTCAGGTCGCTGCTATTTTCTTTATAATTTCATGACGTCTACAAAGGAACTTTGACATTTTTCATTACATTTTTTGTAATAAAATGTGTGTGCATTGACACAAATTTATTCAAATTAACTTTTAGTGGAAGTTTTAACGTCCTTGAACACACACGCTTCGAATCACATAGTGCAACTGCAATCAAAGACAAGTCGCATTGGGCAGGTTTTGAATGTAACATACGGAATCTGTATGCTAACAAAGATAATTCCTGTCTCAATAACAAAAGGAAAAGTAGCTAAGTAAATACTTAAACATATTTTTTCTCATAGCAAATTTGCTACGTTTGGAGTTAGTCAACTTCTGGGTGACGAGTGAGCACAACAAAATTAAAAACAAACACATTCCGTACGAAAAACAAAGACACATTGCTGGCATGTTACAAACCATTTTAACCAAACCCATATTAAAAAACACCATGCTAGATCTCATTAAAATAGTTAAACATTTGGAGTTGAATTAAACATTCATCGTACACTAGCTTATTTTTACATAAATGTTGTGTATACCGAAACTCGCGTCCCACATCAACCAGCAATAGATACTTGCAACTTATAGATGTCACTCGTATGTAAAACAAATTCAGTGCTCACGTTTTACCGAAACTTCCTAATAGTGCAAGTTTGCAACCAGTTTTAGTTAATTTTCGCAATAAATACGTAGTGTTAACGTTACATAATATATTACGTACAACATTTTTTTTAGCTTATGTAACAATCTTTGAAATCCGTGTATAAGCGAAAAAATCCAAATTTTCTCGACAACATTTGATTCATTAAATCATAATCGCTTACGTAAAGAGTCGATATAAAGCTTCTTGCACGAAACCCGACTTGTATTTTAGTTGGCACAACCTACAGACGTGAACATAAATTTTCTCCAAAAAATATCCGGAAAAAGGCTGAGGTAATTTTCCTTGTTGTGCGGGTGGCATTCAAGGCCCGGTTAGGGGCAACTTACGTTCCTCATTTTTCATTGCTTCATAATAGAGGTCAATTAAACTGCGCGTGCGCCTTGTATACAGAGTATCTGGTGGACCAAACGCTATTTCCTTGGGTATCCACATCTCTAGTAGAATGCTGGTCGGCTCTAGAGGATGGTTGTATCTGTGTTCGATGCTCCGTTCGGGCTACGATGTCGCACGTAATAAGGCAGAGTCAAAAAAAATTTTTACCAAATACAGTATCGTTACACAACAGTGTTTCTAGTAAATTTTCCATAACATCATTAATTGTATTATTTTATTTAAAAGTGAGTGTTTGTGTTTGGTGACTGTTTCAGGTGAAGGCAGATGAACAACTGCCCAGCAAAGTGTGCTACAAATGTGTCGCCCAGCTCAATTCTTGGCACGGTGTCGTCATGATGTGCTTAATGGCGGATAGAAAATTGCGCAGCATGTTTGGAGTGTCGGACATCACAGAGCGCGAGGTGAGATTTGCCGGGGATGACTTCTGTGTTTTTGTCAATGTGTATAGATTGTCAGATAAACATTTCACCATTAATTTTCAGGTGCAGATATTAGCTGAAGATAAACGAACGCACAAACTCCCTGATCACCAGATTGAAAAAACAATAGAACTTATCAAAAAAGAGTGGTCGGCTAATGAAGAACTGGTAGAAAATGTTCTCGCAGTGTAAGTGATTTGAAAATGATTCAGTAACAGTTGCAAAGAACAGCAGTTTCTAATGTAAAAACTGCGCAGTAAAGATGCGCGTACGATGGTCTCGCTATCCAAACGGATGCGTCAGCCAGCCTACTCATCACCTATCGATCCATGCTACAGGTTGTGGCCTGAAACTTGCCTTCAAGTGTTTTATTACAAAATCTCACGTGTGTCGTATGTTTGAGGAGATAGAAAGTCAGTGACAGCCACATTTTTAAACAGCTCATCTCAGGCAAGGGCGCTATATATCTTTTAAAAGGATTGCACATATAGCCTGAAAACTGTCGCTATGCAAACCTTTCAATCAATAATATCACATTCTTAAAATCTTTAAATAAAAAAAAAATGGGATCTAACAGCACTATGATGTGCTTCAAATTCTGCAAATCAGTTTTTGTTCGAAAGCGATATCACAAAAAATACGGATGTAGTGAGTGAACTTATTTTTCATGTAACTGCCTATCCTGTGGCTGAGGCCTGCTTGAGCTCCAGCATGGCCTTAATGTTACAGAAGACAAATAACTGCAGTGGCTAATCAGACACTTAACATTATGGCATGTCGACCACTTGTTAGATTTGGCTGAAGTTGTTTCAAATGTGACGATATCGAGCTCACTTTTTTAAAGGCATCCTTAACATCCAAAGTGACNGATTTGGCTGAAGTTGTTTCAAATGTGACGATATCGAGCTCACTTTTTTAAAGGCATCCTTAACATCCAAAGTGACGATTCTGCAGTTACACTTCCTCTGCTATGGTATACGTTAGTTGCAGATGTGTAAAATTATTCAGCGCATACAAATTTCACATAATGAGGCCGTCGTTTTGAAAATAGATCTTTGATCTACTAATAATCCGTAACTGTAGGTGAATGTCATGTAATACTAATTGTATGCAAAATTTTGTGAAAATTATGTGAGTAGTTTATGAGAATTTTATTAGTGAATTACCACCACACCAAGTTTGTTTACGTAGAATGGTTCTCAAATAAAACCTCACCGAAAAAGTTTTAAAAAACATAATTCTGAAGTTAACTTGTAGGTGTAAGTAAGATTAAAACGGCAAAAAATAATTGTGGTTGCACCACCATACGTACTATGTTTAGTGATATTTAGCGCAATAATTCAAAAGACACTACAAAAAACTGATACCAGGAAAATTTTCTCGTTAACATAGGTTTCCTAGCAGAGATAGACAATAAATTAATATCTTAAGAAGTCTGGCTTTCTCCGCATGAGGCTGATGGGCAACTTCCGATGTCGGGGTAGTTGGTGTCTTCGAAAATTACAATTTCTGGTTTAAATGTCATGAATATGTGTACTGTTCCCAGAAACAAGTTCATCTATGATTTTTTGGGCAGAATTATATTTACAATATTGCAACTGCGATGCTATAAAAATATTTGTGTGAAACGTATTTTTGCCCATCGCTACAAAATATATTTTAAGAATGCTCCGAGATGTACTGTATTCAGGGACATACTTTATATTTTTACTTAAGACGATACACAAAAACTTGAATTTCCTGTACAGAATTCGGAAGTTTTAATTCAGACTTCAGAAATTAGAGGATGAAGGCTATTACAGGTCTGGATAAAGGATATTGAAAAGCAACTGTTTAAAGTAAGCTGACTTTTGAAAGTCTTATGTTAAACTTATAAAAATTGTTTTATGTTCCAGCGTGAGTGTTTTTTGAAAATGTACACATCTAGCTTTACTTTATAAAATATTTTTATAGTGATATTTTACATAAATTAAATAATAGCAATTCTGTTTTTTTTCAAAAAGACTGCATCAGTAAACGCTAAATGCTCAGCTGTTAAGTAAATCTTGAACAACAAGAAATGTTAATCATACCCTTAATACTCTATGATGAGTGTATAATCTATCTCTGCTATACAAAATGGAAAATTTTAGAAAGAAATAAACTATAAAAGTTTAAATTTTACACCATACAAAGAAACATTAATTCATACTAACATTGCGTCTGAATTTTAGCAGTTCGCATGCTGCATCTTTCCTGACATTGAGATAATGCTGGCCGTAATGTTTATAGTCCATTCAAGGTTACTTCCAAGTTTTCTGAAGCACTGCTAAAGTTCTACTTTTAGGCAATTCCTCCACTTCATGCAAACACAGATTGATTAAGTCTAGATAATTACAGCAAAGGGACAACATACTGTATTTGTGAGCACTCATTTTAATAATATTTTACATGAGAACTATTTCTTCCTAGACATTACCCACACATTTTCTTTCTGTTCTCAATCATGCTAATTATAAATGATGTATTAAGATTTATAAATAAATTTTAGTAGTAGTTCAATTTGACCAAAAATAAGCAACTTTCATGTTAACAGAAGTATTATCGCTGCTTACATGGCATATTTAGGAAAAAACTGAACACGTCATACGTGGTTCGGTTTTTCAAAAGTTGGTATAAAGTGTAACGATTCCGTGAATAGAATATAATGCTTCTTTTTCGTTGCATACTTGTTTGAATACTGTTTACGAAGGCTTGAAACACATGCGGTGTCACTACTCTGGCTTTGAGTGATGTGCAGACACTAAAAGGTAACCGAAAACTTCACATCTCGCAATAAGAGTAGCAGGATGCATCGTCAGCAACTGCCAGCCTTTTCCCTCCCACTCCAGCTTTTCCGTCTGTCTTGTGAATCCGTGTGTCTCATGATACACATTGCTGCACGCAGTGGCGAACGAAACCAGCAGCACTGCATACGGTAAGGAAACAAAAACGTCGCCATCCAGCCTGGCCTTTAACATTTTTAATTTTGACAATAGAAAATTTTTTTTCCAAAACTGACTTTAGTTCTGACATACATGTATAGTAATTTTACTGTAAATATTATATTTGTGAAATAAGTGTTTGTTTTTATGTTTTTAGTACTAATGCGCAGAGTAATGGGGCTGTTGTGGATGGAGCTAGAGAAGGTAAAACCAACTCGCTGGAAAGTCGGATCACTATAAAGAATGATGGAATATCCAGTGGCAAATACCAAGTAAGCAAAGTGGTGGACGTTTGTGTTGAATCAATGGATCCTGGGGAAGACACCAAGACCACGTTCAGGATGGAGTTATGTAGAGACATTGACAAGGATCATTCAGAGTCAGGAGTTGAAGATGGGGATGAGAACAAGGACCCTATTGTTTGGGAATGCAAAATTTGTGGATATGTTGCAGAGAATTTGTCCAGTCTATTGACTCATGAGCAGAGCAGCCATTGTTCTATTCAGTTGGGCTGTCATTATTGTGACATGGTGTTTGATAGCTCTTTGTCTCAAGCCAACCACGACTGTAAACACGTCAAGAAACTGCAGGAAGTGTGTGAACAGCAGGGTACCTACTGGACATCGTTGCGAGCAGCGCATACTAGCAGTAGTAGTAAGCTTCCAGCAAAGTTCATATGTGATGCGTGCAATAAAGGTTTTCACGTAAAGAAAGCCTTGAAAGAGCACTTGCTTCGCGAACACTGCGTGGAGTCACCGTTCAAGTGCAATTTGTGCCATAAGAAGTATGGCTCACCTGCCAGTCTCGACATCCACATGGCGACGCATTCCACGGAAACTCCGTATCTCTGCGACAAATGTGGCAAGAGTTTCAAACACATGACGAACCTTCGTGGCCATAAGCGCTCTCACCTCGCGTCTGCGATGAAGAACAGACTGGTCTGTGGGGTGTGCAATGCTGGGTTTAGATCACGGTTCCATCTTTTTGAACACTTGAATGTGCACGAAGGCAGAAAACCACACAGCTGTCAGGTGTGTGGCAAAAGCTTCAGCAAAAAAATACAGTTGAGACAGCACAAGTTAGCGCATTCTAATGCTCAGCCCTTCAAGTGTCATTTGTGTGGTGTCGGCTTCAATCGCCGTGGGAACATGACTCAGCATGTCAAGAGGCACTTCAGAGAAAATAAGTATACTTGCAGGGTATGTGCTCCATACATTTCATACTGCTACTAAAGTTTTAAGTTATCCTATGTCTGTGCTATTGATGGGCCGATACCCTAATTTTCTCGATACAGATACCTTGATCAATTTCATAAATTAGCTTTTTGATATTTGATACTTTTCTCAATACTTAGTAATTAACAATTTTGAAACATTATTGGTATACATATATGGCCACTAGTTAAACCACTTAAGTGGAAAATTTTATTTTAGTAGAAAATTTTATTTCAATAAGAGGCTTTATTTTGCCTATAGGTATTAGAAATGGTCTTCCATCGAAACAGATATATTTCATTCTGCCAAAAGAGACTGTTGTGCTTTTGGAAGCAAATAATTCCATCTCCTGCTTCTCTCGATTTATGATTCATAGATTTCAAATAGCTTCCCGGATGCTCTACTTCTATTGTGTTCTACAAAAATAATCACATTTTATTTTAAAGAAGCAAAATAACACATACTTTTCTTGTTGATATAAATGAAGCATTGTGTTTAAACTTCATTATTCAACAATAAAGTCCCAGACACAATTGCTATAAGCACATCACTAACACAACACACAAGAAACAACATGTAATACAATACGACAAGCCATAACAATCAGAAGCCTCACATGCTGTACTACGTTAAGTGGGAAACTGGTTTGTGAAATGAGAAAGAACATGTATTGACTTCAGTTTTCATGGAATGACTGTCTTTAAGTTAACTTTGTAGAGTGTTGCAGTGGACTTCTCCGATGTTCAAACAATTTTTGGTGGCAAGGGGGGTCAAGCATATGCCTCTGAGCGTATCATTTTATTCGCAGAGATGCTGCCCATTGAGTTTAATTAATATTTTGTTTTAAAATCATGTTGATTTTACCCTAGATACAATTAAACACCAATTTTATGGAAAAAATGAGTTTTAATCATAAAAGAAAACATTTTTGCAAATAATAATTCCTCGTTAAAATGTATTGTGTACAATTTTCAGGCGAAATCATTGTACTTTGAAATACTAGTGATGATAGGTGCAACTATTTTGAGCGAAGGATAATCGTGATAAAATTTCTATGATCGCCAGACGCACTTTACTTGCTCTGTGTCCAGGCATGTAAGGGATGATGGCAAGCGCACGTGGCAGAGAGAGAGAGGACATTTAATTTTTTTGCTAGACAACACCTTCCCCTCTTGAAGGCATGTGAGGGGAGGAAGAAAGGTGCGCGGTTGAGAGAGAGAGGACACTAGGTAACCGCGTTTACTCTCATCAGGCGTGTAATGGGGGGTTGCAAGCTAGACTCGCTGCGCACCGCAGATGTGGTGGGAAAAGACATTGCGGTGCAGAGCAGTGATTGATAATCAGCAGCTGCAGGACGTATTTCACATCCAATTTTTAGACGTAGCTTAAGAATGATAGTTGCGGGAAATATTAGGTGATGGGACCGAAATATATTTTGATCAATGCAATATCCAATAAGCGATACAAGCGGGTAGCTTTACCATTATTTATGTAGGAGTTTTGCCAGGACCACTGTGGGTACTGTTTATGGGTACATGCATTTTCAGTACAACGAAAGTCCACTGTCTTTGAGTTTATGTGAGATTTGAAACTTGGCTTGTATATTTTCTGCAAAAATTGTGGAGAGAATTTTGATTGAACAATGTTCATTGCCGCAATTTATTTCAGTTGGGATGATAATCAAAATACATAAGCACAGAGGTTAAAACATAACAGTTGAACATTCATACAACCAGAATTGTTGTGTGAAATTGATTCACATTTAAATACTTATGTATTATTTTTAACCAACGAAATTTTCACGAAATTGATGTCATTTAGCATTGTTTGTAAATAATGGATGTTCATAACAGATTTTGATAGTGTGTTGAAAATTGACAATGATTTAAAATATTTTCTATAAAATCTTGGTTTTTGCTATAGTAAACATGTGGATCATGTTAAAAAATTTCTGCTAGTAAACTTTGTGACATTGCAGGTCATTAAGGTTACTGATTCAATTATATTTTTTGCATCTCCCAAAAATAAGAATAATTATGTTGAAATTAAATTTTCTATAGATATTGTGAATGATGCTGGTAACAAATGGTTATGGCTATAGGCTTGTATAGGATACAAAAGGTAATTGTTGGATATAATTTTTGCAAAGTGTAACGTGGGGAATTTTTGTACTTGTGAAATAACTTAGCCTATTCAGTATTGTGAGTCACTTCATTTATATTAATGCAATGATGTGTGTTTAGTGATATTTAGTTAAGGCATTTAGTTTGTTTTGCTGTGCAGGTGGGAAAAAATGTTAGGTTGGCACCACGGAGGCAGCAGGTAATTAGGTTGTTGGTGGGATGATGCATCAGATGAGAGACCTGGGCCAATCAGGAGGTAACTTGTTTGTTAGCATTGGTGCCTGGCACTAGGTCATGCCCAACAGTAATCACCTGTATGTAGCGAGAAAAGGTTGTTTTAGCGGAGGCCTTCTGTAAATTTATAAAATAATGTGAAAAGGCAGACAAATTTAACTTGTGCAGATCAAAGACAGTGCAGATCAAATGCTGCACCGAGAAAACTCTTTTTAAATTGTTTGAACAGTTAATCTCCACCAAGGTCTTGGTTTGTTTTCACAAGATATCATAACATTATGATCGCTGGTTGTAATGTTATGCTTTTTCTAACATTAACACGACGATGTGATTACTAGTATTAGCATTGTCACCGATATTAATAACTGAATAATTAATTCCCTAGTACATACTACTGCCCATTATCCCTCAAAATGCAGCACAACTGTTCTTCCATTTTGACGTGTGACGTCGGGTGGCTGACGACGTCACGGTTGAGCAAGATTTTGGTGTGTCAGTCAGAGATACTGGCAATTTAACTGGAAAATCTTATCGACTGCTGACTGGGTCCCCTGGCCGGCATATAAGATAGGGCACGATGGCTGCACGGTTACTGCAACATACAATTGTTAGGTTTCCCGCTAGATGGCGCATCATCCTAGATCCTGTCCTCACAAACGTGCTTCTGCACGATCGGCTTGACGGTGTTGTTTTCTGGAGGATATGTTTCACATTATGAAGCATGTATGCAATATGTTTTGTTACAGAATTACTGCAAAATATCATATTCCATGTCCTGCATACAGTTCCTTCTTTAGAACAAGTAACTAGATGTGCCAGGAGGTGTCATCATTGGCTCTTAGTAGCCTGCACCTCTGTCACTGCCCCTGTTCTGTGCCAATACATGCCGTCGCTAACATGTCCGCCACATCTTCTCAACGCCTCAATCCTGGAAGTGTGTTGTGTCGTCTGTCAGACGACAGGGCCGGCAGGTATCAAATGCGCATCCTCAGCGTGCAGGAGGGTTGGTTACCCTTCTCTCACTGCTCCATGCATCCCTCGCTTGCCACAACAATCGTAGCAGTATGTAGACCACGGACTGGCCATTCTCGAGGCAGTTCACTGGGAGTAGGTCTCCAGCCTGAACTTTGACGCCAGTCCAGTTTTCCTCCTCACTTCGCCAGTAACTGCGTACTCGAGCAATTCACTCTGAGTAAGTCCCCAGCCTGAGTAGCACGTTGTTTACTAGCCAGCTATCTCTGTGGATAGTTGTTCAATTTGTACAGTCGGCCAGAGTTTGCCACATGCCCGCGCCATTAGACTGTATTGTGTGCCTTATGTTACACTTAGTTTTCACCTCTCAGGCTTTTCTGGACATAGGTCGGTAGTCTGTGTACTTCAGCATTTTTCCAATAAAGACACTTGCTCTCAAGTCAGCCGTCTACTTTCACATCTACTCTACCTGCCACTATCCTACATTAGACTAACGCATGGCTTCATCATGACACGAACCTCCATTTATCAGGCTCGGAAGGAAGCTCCTTGTTCTTGCAAGAGTTGGGTGCTTGGCTGCCAGAAGCCCAAGGAGGGTAAGCTCAGAGGCTCCTGCTGTTGTGCCTGACTCGAGCAGTTGGCCACCTCTCAGACTGCACTGGAGAATCAGAGGAGGACTTAGTGTTATTCTTGAAGGAAGTTAGTACCCTCAACCTGAGGGTGAGACTTGAGCTATCTTGTCGTCCCTCTCACTGCAGGCTGATAGTGGACTAGCCTTTCGAGAAGACCATGACGGCACTCCCCTCTGAGACTGCATGTAGTTACAAGCCCTCAACCCGACAGACTTGAGCGATCCTGTTGCCTCCCTTACTGCTTGTTGACGGGAAGGTAAACAAGGATAAGCCCCTATTGCATCGGCACCAGGGAGCATTGCCGGTTCACTGAGAAGACCACGCTAGATTAGAGTTCCCTTCGATGACCGAGTACATTAAACATTATGCAGTCATTCCTTAGCCTACGCGTTTCAGACAGACCGATCTGCATTCGTACCTTCAGTACATATCACTACCCCCATGCCTGGTCACCGTGCTGAGAGGAAGAAGGCAGCTAAGACTGCACTTGCCCAGACAAAGCCTGCTATCAGGCAGGGACCAGCTCTAATCAAATCCCTGTTAATGGAGCACACAGCATCCCAGCTCCTATGGGGTGAACTGATGAGTCCTTTAAAGAGGCACGAAGTGGCATCAAACTTTGAAAAATTTCACTTAGTATGTATACCTTGAACCATTTTACTGCAGATCTTCACTGACACTTTTCAAAAATTTATCTACCTTAGTTTAAAAATTGGAGAACAAATATCTTAACATGTATACTATGTAGGCACATCTATAACAACTAAAATAATTATTGAAATTACTAGTACTGTTACGCTAGAAATTTTTTTCAGGCCGAAAAATTGAGGTACTTGTTTCTAATTTGCACATTGTTTTTCAAAAATATTTTTGGAAAAAAAAAGTGTGAATAAAATTGAGTGAAGTATTAAAACCCGGCAAATAACATATGTGTCACAACTCAAGTGCTGGACACTTTTCTTTTCCGACAGCAGTGTTTACAACAAGGAATCTAATTTTTTCATTGTGAAGAATCTGTATCGTCGATACCTCTCAATGCTAGCAGTATCGCAGAATCAAGAAACTGAATCGGCCCATCTCTAGCTTGTTCCTTATCCTGCCATAACACTATTTAGCTATTTGTCCATTCTTAAATTTGTATCCACAATGCTTTTAAAGTTTTTACAATATGCTTTCTTCAACTCTCATCTTCTCTGATTGCTATGTTTCTTGCTACAGTATATTACTACTGATCGTATAATAGTGTTTTATGATTCATATTTTTTCTTCTTTGCCAATGTAATCTTTTTAGTTTTGTTCATAAGCCGCAGTGTTGTAACTTTCATTTTCCTGTAACGTCTTTGGCTACCTTTAGAATATTTTGCCTTCTAAATACTCACATATTTTTTCTCAAAGCCATATTTGTTCTTTTTACAGATTTGTACTGTATATTAATATTTGATACTCATTTTGTACTGACTTTTCATGAAGGGCAATATTTTAACCTTGTTGTATACTGAAATCACGCCTTATTGCTGCTAGTATTTAAAGTTTACACATTTAGTATTTTCTTAAGTTAATTGGTGCTTTTATGTAATCTCCTTTGTTCTCAAGATGTTATCATGCCAGTGTAGTTTTATCATTCCTGCAGAATTAGTTCCATATTATTTCAAAATAAAATCATTGATTATTTATGTTCCATTACCTTTTATTCTTCACTTCTGATAAGACTGTATAACCCATTCCCACACTTTCCTCTGTCTGTATTTGACTCGTACCATTTTAAGATTTAATGAACCAAATTTTTATTCTTATTTCATTTTGCGTTAGTTTCTTTTCTTACATTCCCGGTTGTCAACTTTTAGTCTGCCATAGTTTTTAGGGTTTAGTGTAGTTCTTCAAACACTAGTGTTGTATTCATCAGATAGGTAATTTAACTTTGACTGGAACTCTCCTTCCCATTGGCTTGAGAACTGGCAATGACAGCTACCATGCTACTCTTGTCACCAAACCACCAGCAGAGTTCCTCAAGCCTGGGAAGGAAACTTTCCATACCTGAAACATGTCGGACCTGGTCGGGACTCGAACCCGGCTCACCAGTTAATTGCAGTTGTCCTGCCCAGTGGACCATGTGGTCTGACATACGTGTATATTTAGTGTAATTGACATTGTGACTCTTTCTGATAGGTCTGCAACACTCTTTCTGATAGGTCTGCAACACTAAGTTCAGGACACTAGGTGCAGTGCTAACTCATCGGAAGTCCCATACTCAGCAGGAAGTGGAACTGAGCATTAAGAATGCTTTGAGTGGCTCAAATTTGGAAGATGAATATAAGTGTAAGGTGAGTCTTCACTCGCCATCTTCCTAGCATTATTTTACTATATTTATTTGGCACATTTGCAGAGTTCACATCACTATTTTTATACTCACTGTGATGTGTGAAATGTTGTGTGTGTGTGTGTGTATTTATGTATGAAATGTAATGTATGTGTGTTAGTACAGGGTGGTCCACTTAACGTTTTAACCTCAAATGACGTAATTTATATTACTGAACAAAATTTGACACGTGTTGTAGTACATCAAAGGGGACGTCATCTGACTTAGTTATGTTTTTGTATATGTATGTAAGTAAACGTAACCTGCAAGATATGAGTGTCCACATTCTTTGTACACATGATAGTACAGGAGTATTTTATACATGGGAACGTTGCACATGTTTATACATTGAAGTACTGTACATAATACAGATAAATAATTCTTCTAGAAACAACAAAAATCGTGGCGGTGTGGTCACGTGTCTCCACTAAACAAAGTAAACATAAAGTGCACCTTCTGGCAAAAGTAAATTAATGCTATTGTTTAGTGACATTTATCACAGTGTGTGCTTTAATAATTATGTTCAAAATGATGACCATTTGCATTGAGACACCCCTCTGCTTGTGTCATCACTAATCTGCGTACTTCTCCCAGTGTATCTAGGTGTATGGACTACACATGCAGCTACAATACTGTCTTTCATATCTTCTGGTGTCTTTGGAACATGCTGGTGCACCACAGCTTTGATATGTCCCCAGAGAAAGACATCTAACACTGTTAGATCAGGTGAGTACACTAGATAACGCTGAACAGGACTACCTCTCCCCACCCATCGATTAGGAAATAGACACAGTAGTTCATTTCTTGCAATTAAGGCATTATGAGCAGAACACCCATGTGCTGATACCACATCACTTGACACATATTCAGTACGACTTCTTCCAGCAATACAGGCAAAGTGCATCCCAGGAAACGCTTGTACTTTCGCCCATTCAGTGGCCCTTCAATGAAACAGAGGCCAATAATTTGTTGTCTGATGATAGATACCACACCTTGAATTGATGCTCCACTGGCGTTGATGTTCTACCCGGCGAAGCATGCATGCTGTGCAGATTGAGGTTCCCATGGTTTGTAAATGTTGCTTCATTGGTGAACAGTACCCTTCCCATAAACTCTTGACCTTGTAGGACCCATTAGCAATATTCAATTCGCTGTTGAAAGTGATTGCTGTGTAGCTCCTTATGTAATGACACATGGTATAGGTGACAGTGAAGCCTGTGCAGAATGTGCAGCACACTATTTTTGGTAATTCCAATATGTTGTTCCATTCCGCGAGAACTGGCATGAGGAGCCAGCGAAATGCCGTGTTGACCCTGAGCGCACAGGATTTACTGCAACAGAAGCAAATACTGCAACTTCTGCTGCTTTGTTTGCGATGCTTTTGCTTGAATCTGCTGCAGTGGAGAAAGGTTGCCAGTCTTGCAAAGTTTTACGACATGATTAGTGAAGGTTGGACGGGCTGGATGATGATAGGTAGGAAAACGTTCCACATAAATCAGTTGTGCTACTGTAGCATTTTGATGACATCTCCAAAAATTAAAATCATGTAGACCATTTTTTCAAATGGCAATTACACGAATGCAATTTTTAATGTACCCTATTCTGCCTCCAGATACACATTGTCCATTCTCTCAACAGATTTGAGAGCAATTAGCACATCTAGAATGTTTACAGTACAATTTTTATCACTCCTATATCCTGTACAGAACTGAAGTAGTAAAGGTTGTGCTGATTTGACCATCAGTGTGGATGTAAATATGTGTGCAGATGTTGAAAACCTGTGGTATGGGTGCGTCAGAGTGTATTTCCTATTACGTGTGTTCTTTCTCTGAGGGGACAGACAGGGTAGACAGTTATTTTTAGGCATACCAGATAACTCGTCCACTGCTTTGAAAACACTAACAGGTTCCAATTTGTTATTATGGATTTACACTTTATATCCTGCAAATAATGAAAATAAACAAGTGATTACATCATACGATGTCCCCTGTGATGTAATGATATTTGTGTGTCATACTTTGTATGGTAATATAGGTTGGAATGTTATTGGAGGGGAGAAAGTTAATTGGACCATCCTGTGTGTGTGTGTGGGAGGGGGGAGGGGTGCTTACTTTTGCAAAGGCAGTAAAAGCTTTTTGGTTAGCATCTTTGCATGCTGCCAATATCTGTTGCTCTCTCCCAGTATCCCCCTCTCTAGCCCTAGGTCCTGGAGCATAAATACCACCTGTGGAAAATGCCTTAAGGCTGTTTAACTCAGCTATATGTTATAACATCACTCTCCTTGAGCCTGCACCAGTCTTCAGAGTCATCGCCTGCATCTAGCCACAACACTACCTTCCGCCACTCAGTTGGAGTCACCGTAATATTGTGGGGTCACCCTTGCCCCTCTGCGCAGTCATGTTGACCATGCACAATTCTGTAATCACTGTTGGCACCTAGGTCTGGCCCTTCAGGCCCCAAAAAGGATATAGGCTTAGAATGTTTGTTTTTGTTGGATCTTCTAACTAATTCACACATACTCCGTCTTGGTTTGACTTTCACTTCCAGCTCGCTATATTTTTACTACTTGATCCCTCAGTCGTCCCCTTTCACCACTTTAACCTTAACAACCACTTCTAGGTGTTGGCATGACGCTATCATCCTAATTGCTCTTCAGGCATTGCAAATTAGGGGCGTCCATCTTTGTACTGGGGACTGGGGTATGGCGATCATTCTACCTTGTCAATCACCACTGGAGATGAAGGCGTAACCACTTCCCCACCTACGTACGGTACTTGGCGTGTCGGCCGTAATCCCACCCTATTGGTGTGCTCTTCGAAAGACAGCAGAGATGGCCCTTGGGGTTGCTTTTTTACAAACCTACCCACGAGGACTTTGCGTGTCAGCAATAATCCCACCATACCTGATACCCTGGGAAGGCGGCATGAGTCGCTAGAAATTCACACCACGAGGGAAATCGCTGCCCTCCAGAAGGTCGCCCAGGTTCTCCTTCTCGCCCCTTGGTTTGATTACACCCATTTAGTTAGTACTAGCCATGCCAGTGACTACTGTACACTCACTTGGTTCCCTTCTCTATCACCTGCATGCTGCACCACTGGACTGGGGTGGCAGAAGGCAGCCAGGAAAGTTCTACCCTTGGTCAGGGAGATTTTGGGGTTGGAAATAGGCCCAATTGGGTGTACATGCAGTTAAGAGAGGAGGCGGCTTGCCAGCAATGTCTCACCGTCGGCCACCAGTCAAACCAAGCTCGATTGAAAGAGGAGAGTTCTGACAACTATTGCCTGTGGTAGCTGTGTGTACTCCCTCTCCACTGTCACCAACTGTGCCTAAGGTCAAAGTGTCAGTATCTCACCCAGCTACCACTGATAAAGTAGTATGCCGACTTGTGCCTGCCTCGCATAGCTCCTGCTCAGAGTTTTGTCCTTACCAGAACTTGGGCATGCACTTTGATACAACTGGTCCCCACCAGGGATCAGACAGATCATTAATGTATCAATCATTCTGACCACTAGCTGCCTCTGCAACTCTCAGTTTCAACATGACCCCAGCTTCTCCATCCTCTGGAGAATCTGTGGACGTCCCTTGCTGAGAGTACCCTGGAAGCAGGTGAGGTGTCAGAAAAGCTACCTCAATATAAAAATATTTTGTACTTGTGGAAGTTTGTGTATTATATTAAAAAGTAATATTATCTAAAGCAACAAATGCACAAGTACTCATAAGAAATTCATTCCATCTGTTCACCTGTGGTGTTAAATGAAGGGACAGATGATGAAGTCTATTTTGAGAACAGTTACAGATTTGGGGAGGTGAGAAAATTGTGTCGACACGCATGTATATTTTTCACTAACAAACCCAAAGCAGTCAAGCCATTATCTGTTTTTCACTCACCTCATCCTCTAGTCTGTGAATAGTGGTGCCTATTGTTTGGTGACAAGGTGAATGCCAGGCCACCTAATTAACAATTTAAATGCTCAGAATATGGGAAACTATAATTTTCCAATTGAATACTGTGCTAGAACTGATGGTAATGGATTGGACAAAAACGTGAAGACATTGTTATATTCTGTGTAACATGTTTTTTCATAACAAATGTGTAAACTATAGGGTTTCGTCCACTTTTGCAGTATGCCAGTCTGAAATGGCACGAAAAAGAATGCTGGCTGCAGTTTGTATGAAAACATTTTAGATTGACAATTGTTCATCCGTTTTCAGGCAATGCATCAAGTAAAACTGCACAAAGAAACACTGTGAATCATCCTTGGAGAGAGAGAGAGAGAGAGAGAGAGAGATATAGATAGAGAGATAGAGAGATATAGAGATAGAGAGNAGTATGCCAGTCTGAAATGGCACGAAAAAGAATGCTGGCTGCAGTTTGTATGAAAACATTTTAGATTGACAATTGTTCATCCGTTTTCAGGCAATGCATCAAGTAAAACTGCACAAAGAAACACTGTGAATCATCCTTGGAGAGAGAGAGAGAGAGAGAGAGAGAGAGAGATATAGATAGAGATAGAGAGATAGAGAGATATAGAGATAGAGAGATATAGAGAGAGAGAGATATAGAGAGAGAGAGAGAGAGAGAGAGAGAGAGAGAGAGAGAGAGTGTGTGTGTGTGTGTGTGTGTGTGTGTGCGCATGTGCGCGTGCATGCAGCTACAGCATAAATTCAGTGGGTTTTAAAATGCATAGTTTCAAAATCGTGTACCTACCCTGTACCACCCACCATCACGTAACACTTATGCCCCATGTTGCGAAGTAGCACAATCATAAACAACTCGACTCACACTCTCAAGAGGACCCGGATTCAATTTCTGATCCAGCCTACCTCATTTCGAATTTTTTAGGGTTTCCCAAAATCACTCCAGGCAGATGCTGGGTTGGTTACTTACTACAAGCCCTGGCCAATTACATCCCCATTTACTCTATAAATAGTGTTGCCCTATGAAGGCCTAGTGCTGTTCATGGGCACTTGCTAATCTTCTGGAGGAATTAATAGTTTGTAGTTCAGTTCCAAAACTTGTGTTTTGGTGCACAGCTGTGTTGCAGAAGCTATACATGCGTAACACTAACAAAATACGGCATAAGCTATGCTGTATTAACTCTGAACAGATGTCCCCATTTATTTAATAAACTAAGCACCTCGAGAATAGTATGGTATTATATTTGTGACTTACTATGTTAATCCAAAATGAAGGGAAAGTGGTGAGCAAAGGTTGTATTGGGATCATTTTTAAGAAACAGTATGAGAGAAATTAAGTATCCAAATGTTTCTCTTGTCTTGGCTGTATTGGCCCTTTCATGTAGAAATGCTGATGTGGAGCAAGGTTTTTTTTTGCTTTAACTTCTTGACTCCAGAAAAAGCTTCCTTATCTGCGAGAACACTGAATGCAGCCATGGTAATTGAAACAAAATGAGTAGATGACTTGGTGTTCATTGATGAAAATAATAAACTGACAATTGTAGGAATATTTATTATAAAAGTACTGTAACACACAGAAAAACATATGGAAGCACCCACTGTACCGTAGTGTGGTAGTTATGTTAGCACACTTAAGTCTATGAATCTTCATAATTATGTGCAAGTTGTTTTATGTATATATTTGTAGTGATAAAGTGATTTTCGGCAGGTATGCGAGAGGCTGTTTGCGAAGAAGGAATCCCTCAATAGCCACATGAGAACACATACTGGAGAGAAATTGTTTGAATGCACAATTTGTGGCAAGAAACTCTCCCACAAGGGCTCACTAAAGTATCACCTACGTTCATTCCACACGGGTGAGAGGCCATTTGCCTGCCAGTTCTGCGGTGAGGGTTTTGTGTCGGTGCAGTCTCGACTAATACACGAGAGAACACACACTGGCGAGAAGCCTTACAAGTGTGAGGTAAAGCTTGTGTTTCTCTGTTCCTATAGTATAAACAAAGTCCTGAAAAGCATTCACTTAGATAGCGATGACATATATCACATAACTTTACAAACATAGAAGAATGTATTTTTAATACAGTAGTTTGATTTATGATAAGTATTAATGATGTAGTTGCTAAAAGATCATGATTTGTAAATAATGTTGTGTGTGTATTTTTTTCTTTTTCTTTCTCATAAATAGTCTTGCAGGAGAGTATTAACATCTTTTGGACTCTTACAATGGCACAGTCTCTCTTGATAGTATGTTAAAACAAAAAACTTGAATATTTTAAAATGTTGGTAGATGTGTTGCTTTTTAAATGGAGAGATGTTTTGCTGTTATTCAAATCAAACCCTCAAAGTGATGAAAGTGAAAGTAATAATCTGTAAATTTTTCTACTGACTAAATATTTGCTCATAACAAAACTAGGTTATTTACAGTTGAGAAATTAGATTGTGGTTCTCACACAATAGTTGCAAACTAGAATTTGTCTTTATTTCCATTCATAAACAGCAGTTTATCGAAAATTACAATTCTTCAGCTGTAATAAGATAAATTTCATCATAATCCTAATATAGTACCTAACATTTCTGCTACCTCTGCAAAATTAAATCCCCAATGAGTATCCTGTTCTATGAATTCAGTGTCTTAAGTGTGGTGAGACGGTATCCTCCCATATGTTTGTTTATTTACTTCTGAACTGAGTCAGTATATTTTCACATTTGTTTTGTTTAGTCACGTTTTGTTAGAATTGTATCTTTAGGACAACCCCTCTTAAATTTCTATATAATTTTATTTTCTTAAGTATTGTACTTTTACTGCAGAGTGCAGTTTATATTCAGTGGTAGAAGTTAATGCAATTTTATTTTCTCTTTGCAGCAGCCTATTAAAACGTATGTATGTAAGTTTATTTTGCACCTCAGAGAAATTAACTTTTACTATTTTTGATCTAAGTTTGCGATAACAGGATATGACGTTATCTTAGAAATTTTTCCGGGTCATTGTCTTTGTGTGTGAACCCTGGGACTCTCAAATCAGACATGATGGAAGGCAGCCCACCGTAATTTTTGTACGGTGATTTTTCAGTAAATTTTTGCCAAGACTGCACAGCGTAAGCTTAGGAGAGGTGTTGGGAGGAGCCTTAAAGTTCTATAAATGTGTGTGGACAAGTAAAAGTCCTGAAACACCAGATTTTAGATTTTGAGTGGGTTTTTTATTCAACCGATGCTGCCAACTCCACTTCGGAAGGATGAGTATTCCTAAAGGTTTATGTTACCATCTAGTCATCGTACATCAATGAATTCTTCTATTTCCTATCAAGAGTTAAATCATTTCTGGAACTTATCACCATTAATTTTATTTGGAAGTTTTACAGTTTTAACTACCTAGGACTCTCCAGAGGTCTGAGATTTTTAATTATATCATGCATGCTAGCCAAGGTGCAATAATTTCCAGCATCTTAATTTGAGACACTGATAATTTTGTTTTACTGAAGCCGGAAACTCTAGTATCAGTTGTGTTGTCACGTAATTTGAACTTTAATATGGATCACAAAAGAGAGGTGATAGTCAAATTTATTTAAAAATGTTAATTTGTCTGACTCAGTTACGTTACGGTACAATTTCTGTAATTTCGAATTGATTTTAATTTTAATTTTTACAGTATTTTCAATATTTTTCATTTGCAACTACGTCAGATTTAATTTTAATAAACACAATTTTTTTTTAGTTGATGTGTTATGTTAATGTAGTGCCGTCAGTAGTTAGCATATTTTATTGGTTGCATTCATACAAAGGGTATAAATTCTCATGCGTCTTGTGTTATTTCCGAGTGTGTTTCCTGTTTTGAATTAACAAGGGTATTGCTTTTTATGTCTCTTGCTTCCTATATTTTCTGCTGTTTAAAAACTATCAATTTGTAAATTGCTAAGTTTTCATCCCATGTACGTACTCCCTAAGGTGTTGCACGGATAAGTTGGTTGTCGGATGGCAAGGAGAAATGCCCGACGTCTGGCAAATATATTCTTACACACGCACACTGCAATAGTTCATTATATTTTCAGATCCAATTTAAATCACACACCCACACTCGCGTAAATATATTCCTTCCCAACTATACAAACAACCAGTTATTTATTCAGAAGTAATAATTATCCACTTAAAAGAAAGGTTGAGCAATTAAGACACGTTTTGTGTACATACCAGTGCAAGATATTGCTTCAATTTTGATGGTGTTCTTGGATCAGGGCATAAGGAGTTTGAGTTTTGGTTGCGACAGGTCTGAGGGCCCTCATGTCAGCGCTGGCCTGATGAGTAAAGCAGCGGCTTTTTGTGGTTTCAGCAAACCTGGATCCCCATTGAAGATGATGATGATATGATTTCAGCAAGGAAACAGAATGAACAGTATACCTATGTTAAAGAACCATTTTTTAAGCAAGCCATTGTGTAAATACTCAACTACAGCTTACACTAAATACAGAATTGACATTGTACTTAATGTCTATTAACCACATGAATAGGTGGTTTATATCAGTTGATTGCAGCATCCCAGTAGATATCTTCTGATGAATTGCTCTTCTGTATTTACCAACTTGTAAAGTAAATTTGTTTGTAAAGAACAGAGTCGCAGTAGTCTACAGAGTAGGTGCATCTAAGGTAGGTTTTAATTTGGGATATCTCCCAAACCTAGAGGGGTAATGTAATGGTGCAGTAATACTGATTTTATAGGAGCATTTTGTTGATTTTCTTTTTGTTTTTGCAAGGGAATTTAATGTATTTCAGTATTTTAGACATTTTGGCAGTGTTACTATGTGTGTTTATCACAAGTCATAATTGATGTGTTGGGAATTAGTGATACAAGCCATTGAGATGTTCGTTAGTGTTTTTTTTCTTTTCGAATACGTTCTGGAAATTTAGTTGTTTGTTATTTCGACACAGTTAGGCTCGTGTGCAAAAATGGTTGCAATAGGGTTTGCACCAGTGTCCAGTAGCTCTCGTTGTACCATGCAATGCCTTTGATAGGCAGCGATCAGGATGCACGATAAGAGTAGTGCTGTGGCATTATTAGTAGTGAGCATCTGCTGCCACCTAACAAGACAACAAACCTTAGAGACGATTCTTCAGGCGTGACCAACATAGACCATACTGGTAAAGCACCCGCAACCATATCTTCTTTTAACCTCTCATTTTTAGGCCGAACATTGTTAGGGTGCCAGGAGCGAAAGACCCTTCCTGCCTTCTTAAATTTCTCGAGATGTAAGGTTTTTTAGAAATGTGAACTTATAACTAACTCTGCGACTCTATTCTCATAATCTGCCAGACACTTATCACAAACTGTTTCATGTCTCTGATATGTACACTGCATAAACATCAATAAATTCCAGGGAAATATTCAACATTTTTTATGGCACCATTATTGGTGAACTCATTTCATGCTTTTGCAGAGCGAGTGAATTGAGCCTAGTTATGGTCATCTGCTATTTATGATGTGGCTGCAACATAGTATATTAACACATGTAAATGCAGTGCTAGGAAATTACATTCAGCATATTTTCTTAAGCCTATATGGCTTGCTAAATGAAAGTCCATGATAACAAGGTATCACATATAGAGGATTCACTGTATTTTGATTGGTGATTACAGGCCATTATAGGCTGTTCACTGTAAAGTCAGTGCTTTTGATGCCCGAGTTTCTTTTTTCTTTCAGCAATTTTGTAGTGCGCCGTAGTGGCTGAGCTTAGCCTGCTCGCCTCCCACAAAGGTGAACCGGGTTCAATCCCCGGCCAGGTCATCGGATTTTCGCATGTGGGAATCGTGCCGGACGATGCCGCTGGTCGGCGGGTTTTCTCGGGGATTTGATGTTTACCCCGTCTTTTCATTCCGGCACAGCTCCATACTCACCTCAATCACCCTCATCTGCTCTCAAGACCTCGCTGTTAAGAGCCGTCCAAATATCTTAACTCGTCCCATTTTTTGGCCTCTAACCACTATTTTGTGTAAATATTGCCATGTAAGTAATAAACACAGTGTGTATACTCCACCACACTCTGAAATTAACATCCAAGGCTAAAATAAAATATACTTATTTACTATTATTTTTAATGAGAGCGCTTTCAAAAGTGCTCATATTACTGTTAACAGCTTATCCTTTAATACTTCTGCTTTAAAAATTTAAATAAAGAAATTAGAGCTGAATTAAATTTTTTTGAATGAATAGTAGCTAAAACCTTTAGTTTTCAAAACTGCTATTGTATTTAATATGCAATAAGCCAAGACCTGGGTTTCACATTACTAAATAGTTTCTAAAAATCAGAATTTTTTAATGTTATTCCTTCTTTATTAAAAGTGTCTCTAAAATTTGCAGTAGTGAATTTGTATGCTGTTGCACATTATGAATTTAATTGTTATTTGTGGGTACAGGTTTGCGAAGCAGCATTCCGCTGTGGAAGCAACTTGTACCAGCACAAGAAGGTGCATGCTGACACCAGGCAGTTTCAGTGTCAGACGTGCGGCAAGCAGTTCCAACGCAAAGGGGCACTTAACGTTCACATGAGGGTTCACACCGGCGAACGGCCCTTTGAGTGCGACCTCTGCGGTAAGTCATTTGCACAGAAGAACGACATGCTGAAACACAAACAAATTCATCTCAAGGATGGTGCTAGGACACGTGTAAGGGTTGCTCAGAAGCCAGTCGCCGCTGGATTAGAAAAGGAAATTTCTCAGTGTGGACAACAGCAATTGAAGAGTGATGCGTCACTGCCCAACCAAACGTCTGTTGTGCATCTGACTGTGGACAATCCTACACCAGCAGCAGTAAATGTTGAGCCTGGAAACGTATCTCCAATGACCATCTCCCCTATGACTATAGCACAGCCACTTCTCATCACTCGCGATGCCTTAATGGCAGCGTGTGCTATTAGTATGCCTATTAGTGAAAATACACATTCCTTAATTCTACAGACATACTAATGTACATGCCTAGTATTAAATGTAAAGACAAAAATACATTATTTGTGAAATATTTTTCATTTACAAATGTTGTGAACAGTTACTTACAGTGGCTGCAATCTTTTTGTATATAATTTTAATTTTTATACATAAACATTTATGTTAACACTTTTACTCATATTTTCACAGTTTTCTTGATAGCATGAATAGGACCTTTTTTTTTTTTTTTTTGTAATTTAAGTTTGATAAATTATTTATTTATTGTTATTGATGAAGAGAAAAGAAAACAAATTATTGAAAACATTTTTGGTTTATATGTTGCTAAAATTTGGAAATAAAATATATTTTGTAAGTGATAAGTATCATTAAACATGTTTTCAGAGAAAATAACTAAGTTCACTGAAACTGGAATTCAAGGTGATATTACAATGATTTACATTTTTTGTGTAAAATTTTTTTTGTCACTATGAATTAGTACATTTAAAAACAATTATACAGTGAACCCTTGATTTAATGGACTACGTGGTTGAAGGTCTGTCCATTTTGCGGATCATCCAGTATTGCAGATGGAAATAAGTTTTTTGTTAATTAAAAAACGGACTTGAAAATCAGCATATTTATGCAGCACTCATGACATAACAAATAATTACTGTGGACTCTGTATCTACCGTTTTTCAGAGAAAGTCAAAAATTCCTCACATGCGGGATTTCAGTAGATCTGGTTCTGACATGTGCATCAATAAAATACAAATTTCTAACCTTGTTAGACTTCCTGTTGAGGATAATAAGGGCTGTACATTATCTGTGAATAAAGTTTATATAGTCAACACAAAAATGGAAATTTAAAAAAAAAAGTATTACTGTATTGGTATTACTGTAAATAATTGAAAAACACTTTACATCAACTCATTTAAATAAAGAATATAACATTTTGAAATACTGTATACAATTTATTGTAATCAGACACTGAATGTAAGACGACCTAAAACATTCAAACCCTCTGAAAATGAAAATAATATTACACCGAAAGCAAGCCAAATTTTAAGTGTACCGCACGTACTCCATCAGTAGAGAGCGCGGAGAGATTATCCACCGGCAGTGTGTTCACATATGGCGAGATGGAGAACTGAGAGCAGTAGGAGTAAAACAATGTACCCCTCCCTGCTGCTACATGTCGGCGACACTTGTGCACGTGGAAAATGTCTGTCTTTTAAAGTAATTAATTACATTTTACTGCAAAAAATTTTTATTTTGACATAAATTACTAATTAAGGCAATTTATCAATTTTTTTTCTTCCTTTACAGTCTTTAAAATTTAATAATTCAATCTGTGTTTGTTTTCTTTGAACGTGTTTTGGGTGTCATCGTTTCATTGGAAGCGCTGTTATGTTGACAACAGGGCGGTTAGTGGGTCTGTTATCGTGGCAAAGTCTTTTATGTAGGGTTTTAAGCAGTTTATAAGCCTGAAAAGTTTCTATCTGTATCCCGCCGGCTCCTATCATTCCCTGCCGTGTGGGCATGGGTGGCACGAGTTCCATTTGTTGGGTTTATTGGTTATGTAATCTCAGCACAGGTTGGGTGAACACATTAATTTCCCTTTTTATTCTCGTGGGTTCCGGTTTGATCCCGTATTGTGCTGTATACTTTTGTTGACACTGTTTACACTTAAACATTCCCTCGTGGACCGTCTGCCATTCCCCCGCGGACACACATGTGAGGTGAAAACTCGCGATACACTCTTTGCAGTTAATGCATGTCTTTTCAGGGTTCACACAATATTCTGCCCGGCACATTGAACCCTGGTTGTTGTTTGGGTACTCACCGGTTGCTGGCTGAAGCTCGTGCTCGGGGAGTTCTGGCTGGCATGTTGTCAACTGTTCCGTGCATTGCAAGCACTGGAACTGTTGGGGCTGCAAGGTAATCCATTCTGCGTGGTGTAAGCAACTCGTATGTATTACGCGTTGGCATGTAGCACAGCGCATGAAGTTTGTGCCAACCCCCGCACACGTGGATCGCACGCAGCGGTTGGCGACCGCTGTGGAAGCAGGTGGAGGCAGGAAGTATGCATCCTATTTGATCGGCGGGCACCTCCATATACCTGCGCATATGTTATATTTGTCAAAAGGATTGGGTGTTCTGGGTTTTTCGCACTGACCACACTTCACAGTTGGATGGTACTCCATTTCATCAGTCTTTTGAATATCACATGACGCGGTTGCATATAGAGCACGTGGTCGACGCGACGCGGTAGCCTGGTCCTTACTTGTAATCGCGGACCATCTTCCCGGAAGGCAGCGGCCTTCACCGTTTGCGGGCTCCTTGCGCACATGGAGTGTTGTTTACTGCGGCGCGGTCACCCGAGGTTGTGCGCGCTTGATAACCGGTCGGCTTTGGCGTCAGAGTCAAGTTTTCCTGCGCTAGCCTGACCTACGCCACAAAATGGCAACGTGGGCCGCGTTCTTCCTGGTCAAGCAGCACAAATGGAGAATTTTAAGTCCGACTGTCCTTTCTTCTCTGGATTTGCACACACGTGTTTGTTACGCTGTATTTTTGTCACACCTATTTGGGAAAGCCATTTAACGTTACCTGAACAGTCGGGGATAGTAATGTGGACATCGTCCGGCGACTATGTTAAGAAAAGTCAGAATATTACACAATAGTCCCATTTTGAATAGAATGGCCGCCAGCTCACTCCCCCAGCACGCCTTAGTATTGCCTTTTACCTTATAAATGAAGGATGCCTCCTTGAGGCGTTGATGGATAGGGTCAGGGCCCGAAATACAACACTAAATTAGAACTCGCAAGTTTCTGTTAAATTGTAATGCCGAATAGTGTACACAGTTACATATATACAATGCAAATTAAAGGGGACCTGACTCACAAGGTCTACCAGTGGCCGTTACTGTACAAAAAGGCCAAGAATGGCGCAAAAACTAATTAAACCTCCGAGGTCAGTAAATTGAGCTGACGGAGGAGTGCTGCGAACGTGGGGAAGACTGTTGGTAAACTAAATAAAAGTTTTAGTAAATTACGTTAACCTATTGCAGTTTAGCATTCAGAGCAAAGTATGAAAGTCCCCCGTGACGTGACGTGACGTGACGTGCGTGCAGCACCTAAGACTCGTGGAATCAGACTGCTTGAGATGGCGCGGGTGAGCAGCGTCCTTGCCGAGAGCTCGCTCCACTCCACGAGGTATTTTAATTAACTGACCTTATTTACATAGAACTTGAAACATATACACACAAAACACTGAAACGTTCTGAGTGAGTTTTTTTAATCCTGTAGAGAGTTGGAGCAGTGCTAAGCCACGACGCATGTCTCTTTTCCTGTAATTGCTAGTCACTCAGGCATATAGGGCTACACACTGAAATCCTACAACCAAACTTGTCAACTACTTCATATTGGAGTACCCATTAGACTGAGCCGGGGTACACAGTAACATGACAAGATACGGGAACCCAGCAATTATTTAAAATAAACCTCTTTGTCATTGGCCTGTCTCCTGGTCTCATCTCAGTATTTTTGTTGGTAGCCAGTGTTATGCTGCACCATGAAGTACACATGATTTAGTGCCATGTTTTGGCATCTCCGCGCTGGCTACCAGCCTTACTAAAGTTGTTACTCTCACCCCAGTACAACCCACAATTACCACGAATCACGACGTACATCACTTACCAACTTAGGTACTGCCCTTCAGGCAATCATTGGTTAAAGACTGGAGAGTGTCTCATGCTTTTTGCTGGTTAGTAAAAAAGCACATGAAACCCAAGAAATGTTTTTCTTACTCACAGTCAGCTATTTTTCTGAATCTTCGATCCTCTATTTCCTGTTACGTCACCAGTCCACAAGTACTCTTTGAGGGGAGGCACAGCCCCCTGCCCCTCCTTGCTGTTAAGGCTATTTCATCANTGTCACCAGTCCACAAGTACTCTTTGAGGGGAGGCACAGCCCCCTGCCCCTCCTTGCTGTTAAGGCTATTTCATCAAACCTTACAAAGTGGCGACAACGTATATCAACAATCCTGCTTTGTCAGTCTCCACCGAGGAGACTGACACTGGTCGCTTCACTTGGTGGCACGACAATCCTGCAAATCTTAGATGAACCTTCTCAGCGACTACAGTGTGCTAGTGACAACCTGCCCTACCATAATGCCCAGAAAGAGACTGCAAAGCCGTTCGGCTCTGCAGAAGGCCTGCCCGGGTTTACCTTGCGCACTATCCCCATTGTTGAGAATCTACAAGCCATACCATTCCTCACAAATGTTTCCTTTCGTTTCTGTCCATGTCTGGAGTACCTTATGTATCATTAATGGGTAAGGGGGCAGAAGGCAGCCCAGATGGCTTATATTGAATCTGGTCGTCACGAGGCAGAGTCTGGGAAAGCTTCAAAGCCTTTTTTGTGTATGTAAAGCTAGGTGAAGATGCAGCTCACGAGTATGATGCTCTTATTGGTAGGACACCTGATCTTGAGTCGCCAAGTCGGACCAGGGTAGGCTGACACTCGACGTTGCCCAATACGGAGAGGTGTCATTTGGTTGAACTTTCAAAAGAAATTAATGCATATAACTGTCAATAATATACAAATTGGCCTTAATTAATTATTGATTTGGTTACACTCTCATCATTCCTTTATATGTAACAAAAACTAAAATACACATGTACCGTATTCACCCAAAAGCATGACCACCCCCATATTACAAGAGAATGTTTCAAGAAAAATAATTTACTCACAATTTTAATTTTTTTGCTAAGAGAGTCACTGCACAGAATCACAAATAAATAATAAGCTCAATCGCTTAACTGTTTTGCTTAAATCACTGCATAAAATTGTAATACTAAATGACAGATTGATGTTGTAAATGTATACTATAAAAAATGTTAATCTATTTTTTTNCTGCATAAAATTGTAATACTAAATGACAGATTGATGTTGTAAATGTATACTATAAAAAATGTTAATCTATTTTTTTTAAGACAGTAAAAAAATACTGTATATGGCATATTATTATAGCTCTTTTCTATACAGAAAATATTTTTAGATTACTGTTTACATATTTCTTTTTTGTTTACAGTGTTGAAAAAAATCATGAACATGACTAAAATAAAAATATGAACATAGACACTAAACACTTAAAAGAAGTATGTACAGATAGTGCCACTCTTATGGAACCAAAACTATCAATCATTTACTGCAGGTCGTTGGTAGTTTGGAGCATGACTGTGGTATTGTGAACAGTTCATGCCATGTAATCTATGGTTTTCATGTTTTGAATTCAAAATGGGTGCCATTATTAACTTAACAGCAGGATGTTAATGCTATAACTGCAATATAANGGTTTTCATGTTTTGAATTCAAAATGGGTGCCATTATTAACTTAACAGCAGGATGTTAATGCTATAACTGCAATATAAATAGGAAAATGTAGATATAACTGAATTATTTTTAGTGTTATTTACAACTGTGTGTGTATATATTTATAAAAAAAAAATTCATGCATTTACATGGGAATGGCCATGTAAACATTGCGTGTTATTGCCGGGTGGAAACAGTTTTCTGTCGGTTGTTAGACGACCTCCATTTTTTTAAATTACTGTTTAAAGTGAAAACTATTGTCTTATTTTAGCGTGAATACGGTAGTTACAAATAAATTTTTCGCACATGAAGCTTTTTGTTTATAACTGTGTTAACATGCGAACTGTAAAGAAAGGCATTATTAATGTAACATTATAATTTTTATTCCAAAGTATTTTATTTATTGTTACGGAGTTTAAGGAAATTCCACATGTCCAGGAATGGAAATGTTATAGAATTTTTTCTAATTATGTACAGTATATTTTATAGTCATTTACAGGACTTTATTACCATCCATGGTGGCAGCCTTGCATTACAATCAGTTACTGTAAAGAAATTTTGGTCATATTGGCCACCTCCGTGGTATGTGTAGAGAAAAATTTGAGTGAATAGGTTATGTGGGGACTACAAAGTGACTTTAAATTCAGTTGTTGAAACAGATCTTTATCCGTGGCTGCCTTTTGGGTTATGTAGAGTAGTAATAGCAAATCCACTAAGGCTAAGGCCCTGTCTCTGCTAGTGTGGCCTTTTTTTTTTTTCCCCTAAGAAGCAGCATTAGTGTTGACTTATTTAACCTAGGAAATCCACGCTGTTGATAGTAACCACAGACATGTCAGCCGAGATTGGTGCGCTCAGCTAGTTACTGTAAGGTTTGAAAGTCAAAATTCATGAATGTATCCCCCACTGTTTTAATACACTTCGGGTTATGTAGAACTGAATTTTCAGCCAGGAGGCTGGTCGATGTCACGTAGTTAGGGAGGATGCCGAAGTCGAAGCACGAGCTGCGCCGAAGTTCCCTCCAATTGCTACGGTGCCTGATGTCTGTGGCATTGGGGGACACCATATTGTGTCACGTGTTATTTTCCCCCAATAGTTATCTATTAAGGTAAACAAAGCAAGATGGTCACTTGAGTCATGTAGTTCACGACGATGAGGCGGATGTGTTCTGTTCTCGCCGACCCATACTGACGTTTATGTGGCCGGGTGTTCACTTCGGCCCTGTGTTGACTTGGTGGCGTAAGTGACCGCAGAGGTTCAAGTGGTAATGAGAGCACACATGGACATCTGGTTCATGTGAAATTTAATGTAATTCTTTTATTAAATGAAAAATCGAGCCTGTTTCTACGTACCATTCCATCCAACCGTCACAGGTTAGTACAATTGAAGACGCCCATTGGCGAAGCTTGCCAGAAGTGGTATGGCAGTTTTTGAAACAGTTTTTTGTCAATCTTAATAATTTATTTTATAGTGTGCCTACATTGGCCTCAGTTATGTTATGTTTCTTAGTGCGGTGACATACACCATGATTTCACATTCACAAACTGATTTAATGCTTAATTAAGTATGGGTATATCAACATTGTGTCTTTTTGCCATGTAATGTCATTATGTACTACTTTGTTTAAATGTAAGAAGGTCAATGTAATTTTACACTCAATTTTGGCACCGGTTTCGCACATCCTTAGCGGAAGCCGAAGCCATGATGCTCAGTCTCACTTCAGCACTCGGGCCGGCCGGCAGCGCGGGAGTTTCACACCACGAGGATACCTTTTGGCACCTTCAAATTTTGCGGCAACCATTTCATTTCAAAGGCAACATAACTTACTAGAAAATTTTCAATTCTTTTCGTGCTGATGAGCTGACCATTCTTCACCCTGTAGTTATACCACAGTTTAACGTGTAACGGAACTTAACCAATTGACATGAACCAGACAATCATGTGTGCTCTCATGACCACTTGCACCTCTGCAGTCTATTACACCACCTAGCCAACACTTGGCTGAAGTGAACAAACAGTGCGAGTACGTCCGTATGGCTCGGAAAACACCCGCCTCGTCGTCATGTAATACATGACTGAAGTAACCATCTTGCTTTATTTACCTCTTGAGGTAACTCTTGGGGGAAAATAACAAGTGGTCCAACACAGTGACTATCCGAAAGCCACAGCTATCGGATGTCCCAACAAATGAAGGCAACATCGGTGCAACTCGCAACGCGATGCTCTGCGTCCCCACCAGTGTGATGTCAACCGGTCTGCTGCCTGAAATATTAGTGTTACATGATCCCAAGTGCGGAATAAAATCCCGAAGCAATACATAGTGTCAAAAACGCAGTAGCCAAATAACAGCAGTAACAAGTGTAAGTAAGGCGTTTGAGCTGGCCTACAACCTCGCCAGCTTGAAGAGTGAAACCAGAAGGTATGTGCAATTATTGATAAGTTAATCATTCATAAGCACCACACATCGACAGAGTACTTCAGGGACCCACGGATCATCGACCAGATGACCCTCACAATCTCATACTAACTGAACTATGGAGCGAAGGAATTTCACCAGTTTTCGCCTTAACCTGGGAAGCCCGGTAAGGCAGAAACCTACATCAACATCCCTGGATCGCCCTACACGTCAATTGTTTGCCAAACTTGTAGGGGCTAAAATTAGTTTTAATAGCTCAATAGTGTTCTTTCTGACATATTTGGCTTTCCCAACTATGATGCTATTCAACAAGAATTGCGAAAGAACATGCGAGTAAAAGTGCTGCTAACCAGAACAATACATTGTGTTACATTCCCAATGTCCCAGTATTTCCCCCCGCCTCCCACCGCAGGGGTCCAGTGTGCATTGTCTCCCAGTAAGTTTCACTGTACTTTGTTTTTCATTTTCATGCGAGTAAAATTACAAACCACGTCTCGTGATGTGCAACATAACTTAACAATAAGCAGTGCCTATGTGTGTTTATCACATTTGAGAGGAAAACTTTATCTTCACCACAACATACATTTATTTTGTGTGTAATACACGTGCCTTCTAAGAGTAATTTGTGTATTTAGAGAACATTTAAATGAAAATCACTTTGCCAAAAGACATGCTAAAAAGCATTCAGCAAGATTATATCCAAATCAATTTTGTACCTCAAAACAGCAAATTTCGCGTTCCAGATGTTCACACAATTTTGGAAAAGTGCTGGACAAAGGAGCATCCCCGAGCACCGCCATCGTAGACACAGGTCATAATAGACAAACAGATGCTATACCCTCACATTCCAGTGTGAGCATGCGACATGGTGGACCACCAATGGGGTATACGCGAGCATGGACACCATCATGCTATGCCATAACAGTGCTCTCCCCTGCCCCCCAAAACAGGCTGCGAAGGGAAGTGGGTCAACAAAATCGACGACCACAGCTGTCATTATGAAAACCCACACGCCGAACATCATGGCCGAGCTGGACCTCGGGGAGATACCTTATGAAGTGGTGGCCCAGTAATGGCAAAAACAGAACATTATGCTTGAAGTGTCTGTGTGTGGCTCTTGTTCATGTGCAACCCATTTCCCATCACAAAGTACCCCTGTCGCGAACCAGCAACCGCGAGATGTCTCGATGATGACATTCGCTGGGCCAACTGCGAAAATGTCTGGCGGGTCAGGAGGATGCAATTCTGTGAAGGCTACCAGATTATGGGAAGCCCAGGCCAACGTTGGCCCTGTCACGAGTCGTGTGGGTAAGTTGCACCCCCTCCGCAAACCTAACTTTTCTTGGACACGACCTTGCAAAATTTTCAACTCTCCAATAAACAGTGCCTACGTGTGTTTATCAGGTTTGAGAGTAACTATTGCATTCACAGCAACATACAATTTTTGTGTGTACATCACGTGACTTTAAGTGTAATTTGTGAATTATGGGTATATTTATGTGTAAAGCACTTTGCCAAAATCACGTGTGCAGGCATCGGAGACGAGACAATTATGTGTGCATACTGCACCAAAATTTCACCACACCTAGTACCTTACCGGAAGCGAACAAGCAACAGCCGAACGAATTGGAACAATTTTGTATGCAAATTGTACACGAACACTACTACCTGTGACTCGTGCACCTGCGGACTTTATGAAGGGAGAAGTGTTGTCGCCATGCTGTTGTTACGAGGACCTGTGCAAACAAGGCAATTCATAAACAGTGGCATATAAGAACTATGTAAGAATCACTCATTGGCAGTGCGCAACCATGCCAGACATGTTAAATGTAGGATGACGTCGAGGTTACCCAGGGATGGTAGAGTGTAGGATTGCCCGGCGCCATAACTCAATGGAGAGTTAGTAATGTGGGTCGTTTAGTCGACAGCCCAAGGGGTCCTAGATGCCTCCGTCAGTTTGAATATTTATGTCACGGACTTAATGTTACACTACTTACACATGCTGACCTCGTGGCGAGACTGTAGACCGTCTGGTATACCTGAAACATATTTGAAAAATTGCGAGGTGGTACTACAAGGGAATATAGCACACTATGGGCCCTGGAAGACACTGAATCAACACTCGCTCAATTTCGTAAAGCTGTTTACTCCTGTGCTTGATTACATGTTCAAGAAGTGGACATGTGAATAATAAAAAATGGACCCAGCACTTACGGCCTGCCAGTGACCTTTGCGGGAAAATTATGTAGGTCAGCGTGGTGTTATGCGGATACGTGCTACCATTAAGCCCTCTGGCGAGACCGCAGGTTGTGCTACCCTTGTTACAAAAAAATCTTATGTTCTGGTTAATTAAGTTACTATTGTAATGAAATGATGTCAGCCTAAAAGATGGTACCGTGGGGTCTCGTGGAGGAGACGTCCATGCTGCCTGTCTGACTCGTGTGCTGAATGAATGGCGTCGGCTTCCGTCAGAAGTAGCGTGAACCGACGTCATATGATGAATGTTAAAACATGACATAGCACTATGTAACGTTGCAATGGTGAAAAATTAAATTAATTAATTGAAACACATTGGTACACCCCCATAGAAGTACAAATGTATGTTAAGGCTGGTGTTGTGAAGTTGATGGAGTGTGTCGCCACACTAAATTAAATGTCACTATGATGGAGGCCGTTATAGGCAGTCTGCCTTTATTAAAACACAATTACCATCTTATAAAAAGACATTGAATACACTATTACGTTTTATTGTAAAAACATTTCTATTATATTTCCTGTGATATGTTCGTATTTCACTGGACACAGTGTCGTATCTCTACCCTGAAGGGATGGACGAGTCCACTTGGGTAAATAGTTGTGGGTTGCCATGTTCGATGGCTCTTAATACAATAAAACCCACCCGTAACTGTAGCTTTGAATGAGATAAAGTTGTGTGATAGGTATTGAAAAATGCTGCACAATATTGGTTGTACTTTGGAGCACCTAGCACTTCAGCTTTGTTTACTGGCTAGTTGACGCCACTTGGTGGTGCGTTACGTCGTATGTTGCGGCACGAGCAGCTACGACCAATGACCCGTGCGCTCATGGCTGTGGCTTTGGGGCGAACACCATTTCGGGTCGCCTACTAATTTATTACAAGAGTAACCTCTTGTAAAATATAAATTATGATGACTTCTTAGTCAAGTACTAGCTGTTAGCAAGAAAGTGCAAGTTTCTTTCTGGTCAACCTGCACTACTCACACTTGGCCTGATGTTGCTGGTGTGGCCCAGTGCAGCTAGCGCTGTTGATGTGACAGCAGCGGTCAGAGTGTGCACAAGGAGTTTGTCGACGCGAGATTCACGTCAAGCAGCTGGAAAATTTCGACGTGCGCCGTGCACCCCAACATCACAGCTGACAGCGCCATGCCAACCAGCCACATGCATAGAAAAGGCCAATTCTTTATAGCAGTCAATTTGCACATTCCACGGGCCTACCATTATCTGCACCTTTGGCAGTGCAACCTGCACCAACCACACTATCAACAGCAACCTCACAGAAAAAGGAGCGGAAATGGAGAATACTGCAGTCCGTTTTTAGTCGATATCCACTTTTTCTGGGCTGACCAACGAACAGACAGGTATTTGTCCTAAAAAGATGGTCAAAAGTACGCATCACAAATTTTAAGTAAAGTCTGTCTTTTGTCACTCAAACACAATGGTAATACCCCCTCTACACAATAACCATTCAATCACGGCGTAAGGGGCCGCCCTGAGCTCGCACTTTAGTAGGAATACATCTGTTGTGCGTGTCACTCTATGAATTCACGCCGTTGTATTTGGAATGTTCAAAACGTTTCTGTGTTGGGAAATTGTTGTTTTGTGTGCATATTGAAAGAAATTTCTATGGATTCTTCAGATGAAGGTATGATGATTGCTTTTAATAGTCAATCAAACTAATTCTCTTTTAAATACATCGAAAAAAAAAATCAAAAGGCATAACAATTTTTTAGTCTATTTTTGTATAAATTTTCAGTTTCCGAGATGATTTTAATGAGAAGTTAGAGTGAGTTAAATTATATTGTTGGTTTATACCAATTCCACATGCATTCTAGTTGTAATATCCGCAACAAAACATTCCGCCCATTTTGGCCTTTCTCCGTAATTGCCAAAATAAGTGACCAAGTAGTAAAGTTAAAATCGCGTTTAGTTTCAAATAACATTTATTTAATAATATTTGTGTCTTTTGTTTACAGATTTTACTGCTGAACCACCAATGAAGATTGCCATGGAAGCTATGTTCAATATAATAAAGCAATGCGAGCATAGAAAAATTGATGAGAATCTGGAGTTTCTTGAGAAGAAGCTATTGGAAAAAACTAAATGTCCCGAAGATAAACTGCAGTTACTTCGAAATAGTTTAAAATCATTTAAACATTACTTTAAACTGAAGTGGAGATCTGCTAGCTACAAAGAGTGCAGTTTTCGATGAAACAACGACTTAAGGCTAAAAGAAACAATAGCGCAGCCTATCTGGACGATTCCGAGAACCGGTCGGCCGAGTAGGGGATTTGACGAAAGCAGTGAAAGGAGTAAGAGGCGCAAAAATAAACAACTTAGATCTGAGATATCTCACGAAATGTTGACGTATACTACGCATATGGGCACAACAGCCCGAATTACAGAGATAGACTTAAACTTCATAAAACAATTAGGAGTTATTTTGGAAGTTCTGTCAAGTGGATATTTGATAGACTTAAGGAAATTTTCTGAATTTTTGGAGGAGACCACAAAATATATGTGACTTTATATAAAAGGCACCCAATGTCACCCACATTACACAAAATATTGTCACACGGAGCAACAGTGATTGAGAATGCGTTACTCCCAATTGGTCAACTATCCGAAGAAGAGGCTGAGGCACGAAATAAACATTTTCGGTCGTATGAACAAAAGTTCTCCAGAAAATTCTCCAGAAAGGAGTGCAATGAGGATATATTCAAACGGTTGTTCTTGAGCTCAGAGATAAAAGTGCCAAATAAAGGAAGGTGTTTTCAAAAGAGGCATTGCAATTCTAAATAGTGGATACCAGTTTTTCTAATGATTCCCTTGATATTAGTGGTGAAAACAATGATGATGATGATGATGATAATGAGAATTGTGACTCTGAATGATGTTATTTGATTATACGAATTATATATATATTTGCCAATTCAACCATTTTGTTAGTTTTATTTCATCAATGCCTTTCATCTAGTTACTATGATACTGCATGGTATCAACGTAAATTGCATATAAATCATATCAATAGATGTTTAAACTACATATTAACTCTAAACAATAATTTAAACACACTTAAATACTTTTGGCCAGCTTTTTAGGACAAATACCTGTCTGTGCAACCAGAACCCGCGGGCATACCTGAGAGACTGCACAGGATGTTTAACCAGGTATTGAGTGTGAAAAAGAGTGGCCAAATTGTGTAGGAGGCAAACTTATGGGAGATGCACATGTATGATCGTGCACAGTAAACCATTATGGTATGCAGTTGATCGAGTTCATGATGGGAAGGGAGGGTCAAAAATCTTCAAAAATTGAGTTACATAATCCTTGAACGAACCACATTTATGCACGTATTTCTTAATAACTCGTCTATTTGCATATAAAATATAGGCAGCAGTTCAATTTAGCCAATAAATTAATGATAAATTATGATTCACGATACATTCAAATACATATGGTGATTTTAAAAAAACCTGCGAATTAGAGCTGTGTTTTATACTGTTTGAAAAGAATTGATTATACTTTGATTTACTGTATTTTTGTATGCAACATGGATGAAGCTAATTTATCAAAACAGGTCACACCCATAACCAATTTCTCTAACATGTCTTAGAAACTGTATTTTTATTTAGAAACGTAACATATTGAGGAACTTGCCTACCTGAGCTGAATTATTATTTTTGACATAGCATTTATTTATGTTCCCACCACTTATATATTAAAAAAATATAGATAGAATGATCTGGAACGCGCCGTAACGTTTTTCTGTACCCCTAACCCCCTTCGCGACCCTAAATTATACGCAACACCCAAGTGACAATTTTTACCTAAAAGTCACAATTATGTTGCGCAAGGTACCGGAAAGTCGCTCAAATACCTTTGTTATTGTTTTAATCGCGTTTGCGGTAATGATAAAAAAAACAAGATATTTTTAACTTTCAATATATTCTATACCATATAAGAAGACCACTTTCTTGACAGTTGACAATCGCCGCGCCTTTTCGTTTATGTATCCATTCGCCATCAAATGGCGTTTCAAGANACTTTCTTGACAGTTGACAATCGCCGCGCCTTTTCGTTTATGTATCCATTCGCCATCAAATGGCGTTTCAAGAATAAGCTTTGATGTGGCCAGGAGGTGCTGCTGCGTGCGGCAATTGGTGAACTGCTTTGGTGGCGCTGCATTCGTAAACGGAGCTTGTGGACGTGTGTAGGGTCGTTCATAAACGGGGTTTACGAAATACAAGTTACTTTAAAAATTATACAGAGCTCGCGGGAAAATAAAATTATTTATATATGCGCGTGAATACGTTATTTTAAAAAACAAAACTATAACATGTTTCTGAGTGTAGTTCGGGATATGGATGACAGATGGCGTGGAAGGGCATATTGCAACATATGGTGCACTTTTAACCCACAAGATAGCAGCACCTGGTTTGAGAGTCTGGAAACTTTGGATTTTTTCGTCACATTTGGATACGTATCGTTTTATTGTGCATCTCATTTTGAACACCTATACATTACTATTTTATCACGAAGTTTCGTTTCTAAAACTAAAAACTGCTGTTTTATGACCACGTAAAATAAAATGTATTAATTAATGTACGAACTCTTTCTTATGCGCGTATTTTCTGCTTGTGTGATGTGCTTCGGCACTGCTCTCAGAATAGCCAACGTAATATTAACTTTTGTTCGTTCGTGCATCAGCTGATACAGGATTTTGTAAATGGGACGTTAGTTGTTTTCAATATATTAAGTTGCCACTCACTGACTGTCAGAATGTGGCCTTCTTATATGAAATGAACTATACATGCGTATGTTGTTTATTTTATTTATTCATATTTTTATTAAATAAACAATGACACATAAAGTAATAAATATTTGTTCAAGTTTAAAATATGTTAAAATGGGCTCAAATTTGTCCTAATAAACTTTTACTACTAATCTGACATTTAATTACGTCGTATTTCTGACTTGGCCCTGTCCTTACATACATTTTTGGCTTATCCACCATTGTTCTTCTCATGCATTCTCCTATTTTAGCTTTTTTTTTACTAATAAACTCTTAAAAAAAATATATATTTAACATTTTAACCTTTGGCAATGCATTTATAAATGGAAACCTAACTGAAATAAAACATTTTAGTCAAAATAAAATCGTATTCTTAACAAAAAATTTAAAAAAAAGGTAGGTAGGTAAAAAAAAAAAAAACCAATTAAATTGGAGTTACTGCTCCTCTGTCCTCGGATGTGCCAGCCACTAAGACTCTTTCATTACTGGCATCTGGAGAGCAGACGAAGAGTTTTCCGGAATTGTTAAACCCCTTGCATCTACTTCGTCTTCGTCGACGGTTAGCCGTAGGAGTCTGCTACAAAGTGTCGCCGCGTGTTAGCAGAGAAACTCATTTGCCCGCTGTCAGCAAGTCGCTGTGGCCATACTCTACTTTCACGACGGTATTGGGCAGTCTTGCCATGCACATAATGACTGTGCATTTGCACACTCTTGTAGTATGTGAAATTGATCCCACAGGTTCACATATTCTGTTCTTGAGGTTGGATTGTACTGATGGGCAAAATAAATTGTANTTCGTCGAGCCAATCGGCATCCTCAGACGATGTTTCACAGCGGCGCACAATGCAGAGAAACTCATTTGCCCGCTGTGAGCAAGTCGCTGTGGCCATACTCTACTTTCACGACGGTATTGGGCAGTCTTGCCATGCACATAATGACTGTGCATTTGCACACTCTTGTAGGNGAGCCAATCGGCATCCTCAGACGATGTTTCACAGCGGCGCACAATGCAGAGAAACTCATTTGCCCGCTGTGAGCAAGTCGCTGTGGCCATACTCTACTTTCACGACGGTATTGGGCAGTCTTGCCATGCACATAATGACTGTGCATTTGCACACTCTTGTAGGATGTGAAATTGATCCCACAGGTTCACATATTCTGTTCTTGAGGTTGGATTGTACTGATGGGCAAAATAAATTGTAAGGAATCTGCTTAAACCCTTCTAGAGGAGGTGACAGATCAACGGACAACCTCAAAAGAAGTGGTAAAAACTTGCATGATCCTTTGTCTAGCTGACTAGGTACCACTAGTTTNTGTGAAATTGATCCCACAGGTTCACATATTCTGTTCTTGAGGTTGGATTGTACTGATGGGCAAAATAAATTGTAAGGCATCTGCTTAAACCCTTCTAGAGGAGGTGACAGATCAACGGACAACCTCAAAAGAAGTGGTAAAAACTTGCATGATCCTTTGTCTAGCTGACTAGGTACCACTAGTTAGCTTGGGGTTTGAAGGATTGGACAGGATGGCGGCAGGAAGAGAGAACAAATACTTGCTGCGGTCCCAGAAGCGACGTGAGAGATTCCAAGGACCTGATTGTAGCAGTGCAGAATTACCCATCCTTGTGCTTTTTGTGCATCTCGGTCTGTGGTCTTGCTAACTTTACGGGTACGGTGCGTACGTGCCTCCTCCCCTCTTGAGTGTTAGAAACGCGTGGGAGTAAATGAAGAAATGTGCCGCTTCGAGAAATTTGGAATCCCATCAACAACAGCCTTTCATGCAGGTCGGACAGAGTGAGACAACTCCTAATCATCTCTGTTCGGTGGCGTTCATCAGCAGTGCTGCCATGAATGGCAATGTTAATTATGGTCTCCAGGAGAGCAGGTTGCGAGTCAACCAAAGGGGGCTGCCCAGGGCCAGATCGAGGTTTTACTGCAGCAGGATTGTTTTTCCTACGTTCAGCTTTCTCAAGTTTTTCTTTGGCGCGAAATTTTTTTGCACGCTTGGCACTGTCTCTTTTTTTCTTTAAACATTTACCTTCTTCTTTCAATTCTATCCGTAGTTTTTTTATTTCTTCGTGAACATCATATTTGGCTATACCAGTGTCCCTTGCTTCAGTAAGAACATTTATTCTCTTTTGAAGTTTGTAAATTTTCTTCATAAGAGTTTCTTGAGCCGGTTTGTTTGGAACATTTTAAGTCATTTCCGAAACAATCGAAGTCGTGCGTGGTTCCGTAGACAGGATGTCCACATTGTCCACAATTTCCTCATCATGGGTATCGCTCATCTTTCGTTTGACAGCACTGCTCTCTCTTCCAGCGACTCCGACAATCGATTCCATAAGAGTAGAACACACTGATACTACAGCATCGGAATCCTATAAACGAAGTGATGAATTAATATAGGTATTATTGAGACATGCGATATATAACTTATAGACACATGTATTATTTGTATAAACATCCATACCTACACAAACTGTACTGAAAAAGTGTGGGTACATACGCACCTGTTTTTGTTGAAGAGTACGCGAAGTCGGTGGGACACTGGGCCTTGCCGACGATAGTGTTGCTGGAGTTCTTGATGTTTTCATAGGTACCTAAAAATATATAATACTTATAACCAGTTCTTTTATGAAAAATCTAGGTTTTGTTTATATATAATATACCTACCTATATGTAATATTATTACATTTTAGCAGTGAATTTACCTGTGTAAAACAACTGAGCATTGTTGTTTTCTTCTTCGTGGCCTTCAGCTTGAACTCTCATATAACATCATTTATGTGTTCTATAAACTTTTCTTTAGGCGGTTTCCAAATTTTGTTGGCATTTTTTTGGCACAGTTGCGCTGGCAAGTCAGCATGAGAGCCTTTATAGGCCAAAAACATCTGATGATGCAAATCTACCTCTTTTGAGGACATTACAGTATGAACTCACTTTAACAACACTGACACAATGTGCTTCTGCGTAAACACTAAACAAATACTAACAACGAAAACAACATAAAAATGACGTAAAATACAATAGAGGGATCCCTCGTAAAACATAAACGAAAAGGGTTGCCAACTTGGGAGATTTTAATTCCCTAGTTTTTTTATTTAAATAAAAAAAACAATGTTACGTAACGCGTTGTTCGAACCCCCCTCCCGTCGTTGTAAGGCATCGTAACGTTGTACAAGACCCCCCTCTCCCCAAATTGGGTTACATAATACTTGAACACCCCCTTATTCAGTGTTATTACTACATGTGAATAATGTATGTAATATGACCCAAAACTTACCTGTGACCATAGCATGAAATAAAGGTGGTATTGTGTTGATACGCGATTGCGTTAAGCTCTCTGGTGAGTGGGTGGGTGGCTCTCCCATTGGTACTTAGATGAAATAAAATGAATGTTCTGGTTAATTAATGCAAATATTGCAGTGAAGTGATTACAGCCTAAATTATGGTACCGAGGGGGCTCGCGGAGCGGGCGACCAACTTCGCCGGTCTGGTCAGAGTGCTCATACGAACTGGCAGAGTGGCCTCGGTTTACATCATGAGTGACCAGAACTGAAATCAAATGGCGAATAATGAAACAACATGAGTACTCTGTAATATGATTGTGATGGTGAAAAATTATATAAATTAAATGAAACACATAGATGACACCCCCATTGAATATCAAATGTCTGTTAAGCTTGAAGTTGTGAAGTTAATGGGGAATATCACCACACTAAATGATATGTTACAATGATGGAGGCCTATAAAGGTAATCTCCCTATTATAAAACATAATTACTCTTATATAAACACACATTAAATAATTTATTTCCATTTCTTAGAAAAGTATTTGCATTTCACTACCCGTTAGGCGTTTGAATCTCAATGGTTACAGTGTTCCCAGGTGGCTGTCTCCTGAAGAGATGGATGTGTCCACATGGACAGAGGGGTGTGGAATGCCATGCTTAATTGCTTTTAATACATTAAAACACACCCCTGACTGTAGATATGAGTGCGGTGATGGTGTTTAATGTGTTTGTAAAAATGCTGCACACTTCTGGATGACTTCTTGGGGGACTTATCACTTAAGCTTCGGCCTACAAGACAGTTTGATGCCACTTGGTGGTGCGTTACATCGTATGTCGTGTTGCGAGCTGCTACGAAGCAACTATCAATTGCCAGTGCGCCCAACGGCCGTGGCTTTGGGGGTAAACACAGTTTCAGATCTCCAACCTATTTATTAAAAGAGTTACCTCTTGTATTAAATTAGTAGGGCGAACTCTTGAGTTAAGTAATTCTTGTCAGCAAGATTGTGCAAGTTCCGTTCTTGTCGACCTGAACTACGCACTCCTGGCCTGATGTAATTGGTGCGGCCCGGTATAGCTGGTGTAGTTGTGACTGCAGCAGTCATAGTGGGCACAAGGAGCTCGTGGACGCGTGGTTCATGTCAGTTTTTATTTCCTACATAATGATACTACATTTTTATTGCTTTTTTCGTAGAGTTATCGCCGCTACCAATATAAACACTACTCCTTTATGTGTACAACCATTTGTTAAAAAATGTTTTAGTGATTGTTGCTAATCATATTGAAAATAAATCACAACGATAAGAAACATTCACTTTTACATCAAGGAATACTCCTCACTGTGTAAATATCCGTATTGGAAGGACTTAGACAATATTACTGCCGAGTTCTGCCCTTTAAAAAATTTAATTTTTTATTTGCAAATCTATTTAACATACCTATATTATGTAATATAATATGCTATGTTATTTTTTGAACTGTACTTTATGTGAATGAGTATTTGTATTACAATAGAAGATTAACTGATTCATAAGAGATTGTGTAGGCCTACTTTTGGCTCGCAATTATGTACTATTTCTATTATTTGTCATATCAGCAAATGTCTGAATGTTATTCTTTAGTTTTCTTTTAAACATTATTTAGATAATAAAGGTATTTTTCTAATCTTTACTCCATAATATATGTGCAAGGCTATTATTTGTTAATACTGTAGGCCTACAAATAATTCTATATTATTATGGGCCGTTTTTAATTCAAATGAAAATTACTACGTGACTGGAGATTTATTCTACAGAATCTACGCATTTTTAATTTTTTTAATATGCACAAAATTCTTAGTTTAATTTGCTCTTAATTCTGTTTTGCTTTCCTTTTGTGGCAAACTGTGGAATTCAAGTCATCGTGTTTTTAGTTCTATGGAATGACCTTCAGTATATTTTTCGTAAATTGAGGCTACAGTAACATAATTTGATGTCAGTCTTACAAACACCGCCAAATCTATGCCTGGCTTATTAAAATTAACTACTAATTCCTGCAAACAAAACCTTTCACCCATTCAAACACATTATACATTCAGCAATGTTTGTACGAAGAAAAGCTAATGCTACCCATGATTCAACATGCGAAACTCAGGGCCAAGCTGTCAATTACGAAACAGTAATTAATAGATCTGTGACATTAAAAGTTCAATAAATTATAAATTCTGAACATCAATACCAGATAATCAAAATAAAATTATGATAAAAAATTGCAATTAACTCATAAAAATTACTAATAGAAGTGTCAAGTGAAATGTTAACAAATGACAATTTTTACGCCGTCTAAGGGATACGCACTTTTACGCAAATATTGAGGCCATTATTTGTTGCATTCTTTGATAGTTTGAGGGGGCCTTAATAGTTTATTCACAACATATTATACATTTTTTTTAGACCAATGAAATATTTTTTTTGATGAGTCTGATATAATCCATTCACGGTATCTTCGATACTTTTGAAACGAACCTTTGAAAAAACACCCTAGGAGTTACATGTTCAATTGGTTATAAAAAAATGGTATATGGAAAAAGGTTTTGTCTTGCTTTTAGCACTGAAGCACTATATAAATTGGTTGTTTTAAGTATATTTTTTCAATAAATTTTAATAATTTGTTAAAAGTCCGTAAGAATTAACAACGGATTTTGAAGGGACATGTTGGTTATAGCTGAAAAGAAATAGTTCGTAGGTTAAATATTAATATGTATAAATTTAATGCCGTAATTGTAAAGTTAATATTGCTAAACTATATATTTACATTTTTACGTAGCACTCATGGGTAAAGATTTCACCGTTATTAATTGAAATTAAATAAATTTCAGTTGTTGTCCAGCGGACTCGTACACTCCATCTTGTTCGTTTGGGCACGTTTTTTTCAGAAGTATAACCACGCCATATTGGAGACGCTGAATTGTGGTTATAAAACTAACGTAACACATTCTTTCTACTTACAAGATAATTCTAGGTTAAGATGTAATTTTAGTATTAGCGTTGTTATTTCTGCAGTTTATCAAATAAACGTGCAAAATATAGAAAGGCATTTGAATATTTCCGTTACGTTATTCCCTTCGCAAAGAATACAAAGGAATCGAATTTTGGTCGCCGCCAACTGATAATCGATTATTTTCGAAAGCTTTTTGTGGAGATAAAGAGGGCAGCACATTAGCGTTGGTTCTTCAGTGCCAAATGTTAGCCGTGACTCGTCTTTCCGCCGCATAGTGTTGTTTTTATGTTGCAGTGAAGAAGCGCGACAGTTCTTGATGGAACAGAGATGTACCTACACCGCAGGTTTCAAAATGAAAGTGATTTTGTTCGCTGAAGAGTTTGGAAATCGAGCCGCGGGCCGTGAATTCGTAGTAAATGAAACGTTAGTGCGGGGCTGGAGGAATTTTTCTCACTTATAAGTCGCACCCCAAGTTTTCAATAAATTTTTTTTTAAATAAAATGTGCCACTTATATGCGATAAAATACGGTACCATTTATCACAGTGAAATCTTTAACCTGAGTGCTACTTCCAAAAGTTTATTATGTAAAATTTAACTTTTTCCTTACAGCAAATATGTAAATAAATCTTAATACAATAAGTAAACTTTAATTAAATTATATAATTAACAGTTCCGATATATACTTCAATCTACCTTTTTGTATGTATTACAACATTTCGCTAAATTGATTAGCATTTTTTAGACATTTAGAGAATTTTATTAAAGTATATGACAGTTGAGATTACATGGCATTGTTTCTCTTCAAAAATAAATTTTGGTAGTTCCCACATGGACACTGTTAATAAAATATTTGACAGTTCCCACAAGGCACTGTTTGTTTACAAAATATTTGACAGTTCCCACATGGCACTGTTTACAAAACGTTTGACAGGTGTCACATGGCAATGTTTTGTTTACATACTGCGGAAGGATACATAATCGGCTCCCTGAAAGTAGATATTTAGCAGGGTTTCAGAAAATCTTGAAGTTACCGTGAATACATTATATCAGTTGACAGCAGGTAAATATATGTGTAACAGATTGTGATATTCTGTAGAAAATTGTTATTGAGCTAAAAAATTTGGCATAAAAACTTGTTTTTTTTTTTCGAACGTAAAGATGGAATAACTAAATAACCCTGAAGTGTATTTGGAATAAACTTAAAAAAAAAAGTTTCCCTTAATAAACAGTTTATCTGTTAATTTTTTGAAATTTATATCTTGCGACATTTTTTTGTTTGTGCAAACTTTTCCTAAACAATCTGGTTGAAAATCTGGTATTTTGCTTTGATTGGCTGTGGTTACTCTTATGTTTTCAAGGGAAGTTTTGAGAAGAATTAAATATATATGTGTCTGTTACCGGCACTGTTAACTCTAGCGGGGAAGTAAGTATATAATGCTGTGATGGTTCAGACTTCAGAGATTTTACTGTGCTGGCCATAGTTTAACGTGTGAAATAGATCATCATGACGGACTCTGGCAAAGTGTGGTAAGTTGAGTGATGTTTAGAAAATTGACTGGATACTCGTTGCCTGATCTGACGAGTCTCGTTCCCAATTGTATCGGGCGGATGGACGTGTACGGATATGGAGACATCCTCATGAATCCATGGACCCTACATGTCAACAGCGGACTGATAAAGCTGGTGGAGGCTCTGTCATGGTATGGGGCGTGTGCAGTTGGCATGAAATGGGACTCCTGATACGTCAAGATACGACTCTGGCAGGTGACATACGTAAGCATCCTGTCCGATCACCTGCACCCTTTTATGTCCATGGCGGTATTTTAAAGTAATTTCTGCTCTATGTTACGGCATGTTAGTAGGCATGTTATATATTTTATACATGTCCATCGAAGATTACAAATGGACTGACACGTGAAATTAGTTTGTACATATGATATATAATTTTTACTTTGTTTTCTTAAATATAGGTGTTTTGCGTCAAAGACATTCTGGACGGGTCGCTTGAAAATCCAAGCAAGTTTCTTTCGTTTTCGTATCCACGGACGTGGAAGTTCTTTACGTCAAATTGGGCGTATCCATCGCCTTTCTCGCCCAAGTTCGAAATTTGCCAAAGCTTTATGACCGGCGACTTGACGTGGACAAAGAACTCATAAAAAAAAAAAAACAACAACATGCATCGGTTTGCCCAAACTTTCGTCAACGGAAAGAGTAGAGACTTGGTCAATTATTAAAAAAAATCTTTTGCTATAAAATTTTTTTACGGGTATATATTGTGCTACGGGAGTGTGCTGGAATTGTCAGGTTCCCTTAACTTTTACCTACTCATTATTGCTAATATTTTGAGTCTATTAATGCAAAGTTCAGATCAGGAATGCTCCCTTTGACTGCACTACACCCCATTTGACTGAAAGCTATTACTAGGGTAGGCAACATTCGATAATTTAACATATCTATAGTCCTCGGTTAATGGTCACTTTTGGAGCCCTGTAGAGCACCTAGCTCCCATTTGCAAGGTTGGGGGTTAGAATCTCCATTTCACCATGAAACACTTTGTAAATGACATGGGTTTGGGGATTAGGGGAAAAATGATTGTTTGCAGATGATTGTGTATTGTATGCAATGGAGGGAGGGGGTGAAAACTTGCAGGTATACATTGACAGAATATGGCTGTGGACCATGGAGAATAAAATTACAAGGAAGAAGGTGATAAGCAGGGACATGTACAATTGGGAGGAGCAAGAGATAGCAGAAGCAGCAGAATATAAGTATCTAGGGATTGTGTATTGCAGGGAGACATCAGATGGAAAAAAACGGGTAGAGGGTGGTTGCAAAGGTAAGAAGGGCTTTGGGTATGTTGGGAAGGGTTATGAAGGGACTCGGCAGTGAGGTGAAGGCGTATGGCACAATGGTACGGCCTATGTTAGAATATGCGGCAGCAGTATGGGACCCGTAAGTGGAGGTGCGAGAGCTAGAGAAGGTGCAAAGAAGGGCAGCAAGATGGGTGAAGGTGGTGAAGGCGAAGGGAACTATAGGCCATCGGTGATGATGAAAGAAATGGGATGGAGCTCGTTTAAGGTCAGGAGGAAATTTGAAAGGCTGGTCATGATGTACTGGATGGAGAATGGAGAGGGAGGGTGGGAAAATTTATGCTGCCAGCTAAGTAAGGAGGTAATTAGAGGGAGAGGAAACTACAGTGAGAAGCTTCAGAGGGTGTGGAGGAGAATGGAGCAGGGTAGGCAGTCTATGCTTGTGAGGTCTGTGAGGGAGTGGAATGTGTTGCGGGAGGAATTTGTATCTGTGAGGGGGTTGCAAAGTTCAGGAAGGGCATGGAAATAAAGTTTGGTTGGGTAGGGGAGAGGTGAGAGAGCTCTCCACCAGGCGGTAGCCTAATTGCGGGTTATTATTGTTTCTGTGACTGCCATGTAACTTAGGCCGTGTCTCAATTGACAGAGAGTGCTCTCTCGTGCTTTCGCGACCACGCTACGACATCAGAGAACACACGTCGTCTCAATTTGTCTAGCTATGATTAAGATTTTATATGATTTCCCGCCTTTCAGAATCAGCTGTCTGCACGACATTTGAGAGAATTCCACAAAGCGAGAATGTGAGAGTGCATGAAGCAATGCTGTTGCCAGGTTGTGCGAAAGAGTGCTCTCTCCAGAGAGTATTCTTTAAATTGAGACACGGCCTTAACAGATTCTGCGATGCTGTTCTTGTAATTTGCCTGGCTCGTATTGCAAACTGTTTCGTCTCTGCTGCGTACAGCATGCGAATTGCATAAATGCAATAATTCTCTGAGAAAAATATTGGAAATTGTTTTTTTTTATGGCCCCATTATTTGTGTAATGCAGCTGCCGAGTGAGTGAACAGAGAGTTTGCTGAAATATTGCAACGTTCAACAATCCTCAAATACGGCTGTTTTGACACAAAGAAATGCAAACATGTGCTATTTAGGTTGTCCAAAGTAACTAGCACAATTAATAGTAATTTATTAAGGTGAAATGTTCATAAATTTTTCAATTTGGTATCTTTTGACGTGACCATAAAAATGTATCGTACCCTGTTTCACCTCTACAACTTTTTGGTACACATTTGACAGATTTCAGTTAAACATCTTTTGTATTTACCAACTTGCTAAAAAAAATTGTAATTTTTCTCATTTCATTAAATGTATTCAATTTAGTGATTTGAAAATGTTCAAATTATTGGAAATGCCACAAACATTGTAGCGTTGATTGGCAGGATGAAACCAGAAACATTGTATTAAAGGTACTGCTTTTACAAAACAATTTATAAATGGAACACATTGTAATGATATGCCGCTTTATTTTTATTTCATGCATCCCTTGTGTATTGCCACCTAAATGATGCAGTGTATGTTATTGCCGTATGTGGCACTATTCTAAGAGGACGAGATGAAACCACTTATTCAGTTGGTGCCTTGCAAAATTTTTTTCTATTATTTCGGTGTGTGTTTAACTCTAGTTGTATGGATATGTAAAAAACGTGAAAATCCTACCTGCCATAATATTACACATACACTTCATTTTAATCAGGTGAAGGTTATTTGGGGAAGAGGAAAAAAAAGTGAATGCACAGTATGTGGTTAACATGCAAAATCTTGTCACTTCTTCAATCCTCACCGTACTGATTTATTAATAGACTGGTTGTCCTAATACTATCCAGATAACTGGCAAAACTAAAGCGCACACACAAAAGTAGAACATGACATGGACACGAATCAACCTTGCAAGAGAAATGAAAACCAGCTGAAAATAATTCAAAATACCAGAGACAACATATTATAGCAGGGATATTGTAGGGACCTTTGTTCATATATAATGTTAGTAATGCTGAAAATTATTACTATAGTACACAAAATTAATCGAGGCAAGAAAGAAAAAAAAATGTGGATGGAAACATTGATGCAGTAAAATGAAAATAAAATTTAGCCTGAAATATTTTCTACTCTATGAACTTAAAAAATTGTGTAGAACAAAATATACTTCAGAAATTAAATACAATTACCATTCATTAATTTTTTGAAAAATAATACCATCCTTATTAAAAAGCCCAATTTAATTTTTCAACTTTAGGTAAGATCATTTTGTAACACACTAATTAATATCTGCTCAGCCTAGCAGAATTAAACTAGAGCATAAATGTTCAATGGACTACTGGGCATATAAAACAATTTTTGATGAAACTGTCAAATTTTCAAATTTCAAACNTATCTGCTCAGCCTAGCAGAATTAAACTTGAGCATAAATGTTCAATGGACTACTGGGCATATAAAACAATTTTTGATGAAACTGTCAAATTTTCAAATTTCAAACACTTTGTGTGAAAATTAAACATAAATGCAAACATTTAAATTACATCAGTTTAGATTATGCGGCCCTTTAGTAACAAAATTGCTTTTACCAATTAACTATTTGAAGTCCTTGTCGAAATCCTTCGAAACAAATTTGATATTTTACTTGAAACTGTAGTGGTTGGAGGAAAATCTTTCATTCCTTGATAATCCATAGTTCTTTACTCACACTTCAATGAACATATTTCCAATTAGATAAAGCTGATACTGCCACATAATACAAATCTTTGCCCTTTTACTTAAAATGTGTCCTTTTTCCATTCTTAAAATGTTTTATATCATTTAAAATTTCCAGAAATGGAAGTTTTGTAGACAATTCAAATATATATAAAATTGCTTNAGATAAAATTGCTTAGATTAACACTTATTTTGAAACTCATTCAAATGTGCTGCCAAAGTAGACAAAAAATGCAACAGGACAAAGAGAAGAAAATTACATGACATAGATAAAACATATTTAACACAATGATTTGTAAAATCATTAAATTGCTTTGAATATATAAGAAAAAAGACAAAATCACGCAATGAAATTTATAATACACAATTTGTAAATGCAGGGATATTAAAATTAAAAAAAAATGTTGCTGCCAACAAAAACTTAAATAAACATGTGAACATAAACACAGATGGTGAATAAACAATCTGGGATGATACCATTACAGAGCCTACACCAGGCTGTACAAAATTTTTGTATTGCTAAATGCAAAATTTGGTGCAGCATTACTGATATAACGTCAAAACAAATACATGTGGATATTCTAATATAAATAAAGATTGCATCATTACAGTGCAACCAATTTAACAAACAGAATATCTGTAAGTCCTTTTAAAACAAAATCTTTGTCAATCACAACATCTACTTCAGTGAGTATTAACACAAAATGAGAATACTTCCTGTATGATGTTCAATCATTGGCATCTGAAACCATGTTTACACAAACATAATGATCATCGTTCAGAAAAAATTGATATCCAAGATACATCAATGTGGTTGATGCCGCATGCCATCATAATCCTTTGCTGCATTCTTCTACTGTGAGACCGCGCGAGGCGGTTGTGCGTTATTTTGAAGTCTCCGGTTGAAAACTATCCTCTTTGTGTTGTTCCACTGATCCTCTTTGAAAATCATTAGAATGCAGGCGAGTGTGTTGTAAATTATCACTGCATTACTGTTCACCATATTTACATGTCAGTTAAAACTTTGCCCAGAATTTATTATCCTGATTATTGCTGAAATGAAATGTTTATAGCCCAGCACAAATCAGTATCAGTGAAGTAATATTTCCATACAAATGTCTCTTAACAGACGATGATGCTTAGCTTAGCTATTAGTAAATATTTCTGGTGCATTAGTTCTCTCGTCCACTAACATTTATAATTATATCATGTTTTTAATCAAGTGTAAATCATAACTTTCATAATTGCACTCATGCCACACATTCCTTTCTGATGTCTTTGCAATAACTTTTAATTTAAATAACTTAAAATTCCTATCTATGAAATAATGGGAAGCAATAAGCTTCAAACCCCCTACCTTTTTTTTTTTTTTTTACTTAAAAGGTCTTGTTTTCAGTGAACCTGATGAAGGGTTAAAACACAAGATAATTAATGATGAATTTAATTTAAACACACAATTAACATGAAACAAGAAAATTTCAAAAAGTTATCATATAAACATAAATCATTATGTACAGAATAAAAACACTTTAAATTAAACAATTATTTAAATGAAGTAAACATGGGATTACGTGCCATAATAAAGCATCGCAATAGCTAAACAATCAACACAACTTTTTTATATTCTTATTTTAGAATATTACATTTTATAGAAGTGTTAAAGTAAAGAAAATAGAAAAGTCTCTGCATTCCTAGCATTCAAGGGTTATAAGTAAATAGTCAAAGTTTTGAAATTCTAAAAATTATATTAAATTTCTGCTGTATACAGTATAAATTGACAAAGTACAGGTAGCTTGAGTTGACTTTAATACATTTTTGTTTTCATACATGCAGTATAAATGGCAGTGCTAGCAGGAATAAAAATAAAATCTTTTTTTTGTTAATCTCAAAAATTAAATTATTCATGAACTGAAACTTTAATTAAATCTTAGATTTTATATTTATTTATTTATCCACCAGCTAATTCCCCCAGTAAGCAATGCACTCTGGAAATATGGGTGTTGTCATCTCTTGCATAAATATAAACATCATAAAACAGAATACAATGTTAAATAAAATATAACCATGTAGAATATGTAAAATGTTTTTCGTGATAATAGCACTAAATTTTTAAAGTACGCATTATCATGATTGCACGATTGTCAGATTCTCTCAACATTAATAACAATAACAATCTTTGCTTTGTTCCTATATTATCAAAAACAGCTGTTGCAGTTTAGGCAGGGTTCCAAATAGTCGATATAGTTACACTCGTACTCACTCGGGAGTGATGTCAGTGTGCTGTTCCGTATTGTAGTGTGCGAGCGTGCGAGAGCATGTTGCAAGTGGGAATTGGGTGCATGCTCTCTGAATATTGTTAGTTTATTTGAATCTCCATTTCCTTCAATGACTACGAGAAAAAAAGTTTTTTTACTTCAGGTGAATGAAAACACAANGGTGTTGTCATCTCTTGCATAAATATAAACATCATAAAACAGAATACAATGTTAAATAAAATATAACCATGTAGAATATGTAAAATGTTTTTCGTGATAATAGCACTAAATTTTTAAAGTACGCATTATCATGATTGCACGATTGTCAGATTCTCTCAACATTAATAACAATAACAATCTTTGCTTTGTTCCTATATTATCAAAAACAGCTGTTGCAGTTTAGGCAGGGTTCCAAATAGTCGATATAGTTACACTCGTACTCACTCGGGAGTGATGTCAGTGTGCTGTTCCGTATTGTAGTGTGCGAGCGTGCGAGAGCATGTTGCAAGTGGGAATTGGGTGCATGCTCTCTGAATATTGTTAGTTTATTTGAATCTCCATTTCCTTCAATGACTACGAGAAAAAAAGTTTTTTTACTTCAGGTGAATGAAAACACAATTGAGTATCTTTCAAATAAAAACACACGAAAATAACACAAGTATATTTGAAGAGCGAGCGAGTGTGGATCCGCTCCAAATAGAGTATGCAGGGAATTGTGGGAGGGAGTGAGATTGCAGATGCTGGTTATTTGGAACACAGCCTTAATGTCAATAATAAATGGTTAACAACACAAAATTAAGTTTTCTGCTAAAGTCACATAATAATTTACATAATTTTATCAAACAAATTTGTATATACAGCCAAAGTTTGGTATTCTGGAATGGTGAACAAACAGACTTAAAAACTACACACTTAATTCAGTGAGTGGATCGGTTTACTGGTTATGCATCACCTCAATACTTTGTTTATCAGCATAATAGTGTTGGGTAATCTGTTAGCGATTCCCATATGCTAGATTTTATTTGAAAAGTTGCGGTTTTGTGGTACTTCGGCTTCAGCTTACCTGTAGTGATTTCTTGTCGGGTATGAGGATCTATTTTCAATTTTGTAAAAAGCGGGAGCAGAAATACATATTCGGAATAAAAGGGAAGTAGGTTTAAATGTGGAGTTAGGTTTAGAATTACAAATTATACATATTGCTTTTTTATTTGTAGTCTAAAAATTGTTATACTGTTGCTGCGGTTTTCCCATATTTAAATTCCGTACGTCATGGTGGAGTGGAAGAGCGCAGAGTATGCTGTATGGAGATCGTGTCTGTCTAACGTACTGCTGAGTATTCTAAGAGCAGAGCACGACTTACTCAGTTTATTTGCAGTTTGGGTTATGTGATCTTTCCATTTCTAATCACTGTAAATTGTTACCTCCAGAAATTTAGACGATTCAGACAGATTGATAATTTGATCCTCAAAATTAGTCTGAATGTGAGTGATTTTTTACATGCAAAAGTGAATAAATTTAGTTTTTTCGATGTTAGATTTTAAGTTTGCATTAAACTAGTTATTCAATGTTTAAAGTTCAAATTTGGTTATATCTTTGTGTTCCAATGTTTTTTTTACTGATATAATTAAATTTGTCATCTGCAAATGATACTAAAATCTCGATTTATTGTTTGTATAGGTAGGTCATTCACATATAACAAAAATAATAGAGGACCCAATATACATCATAAGTATAAAAGAATACCCCAACTTTGAAGGTCTATAATATCAAAACCAAACCACCTACAACCTTGATTAACCAATCCAATGAATTGTGGAACCGTGAAGTTGGTTTACCATACATTCATAAATGTTCAATGTGACCACCAGGAGCGGCCCGAACGACATCTACGCGATAATCAAACTTGTTCCACTCTCTTGTCAGCATGTCCGGTGTTACGGTTTGGATGGCGTTCGTAACTCTCGGTTTGAGGTGATTAGGGGGTAGCGAGCTTCCATTCGACACATCAATGTGAAGATGATAGTCTGATGTTTCCTTTATGGTGCGCCACCCCATTGGCACATAGCTGTTTGTGGATACCTGAACGAGATGTTGCTGCAACGCTGGATTGGTTGACGAGCAGCTGCTCGTCAACCAATCCAGGCTCTTAATCACTGGCCTCCAAGAAGCCCGGGTCGTACCCCATGCAATTTTTTTCTATGGGGGTACATAAAGGATCAAGAGTTTTGTCCACCATTGCAGGCTAACATTGGCAACCTCAAAACATGAATTACAAACGCCATCCAAACCGTAACACCGGACACGCTGACAAGAGCGTGGTAAGAAATTGATTATTGCGTAGATGTAGTTTGGGCCGCTCATGGTGGTCACATTGAACATTTATGACAGTATGGTAAACAAACTTCACGGTTCCAAGGTTCATTTTACTGGTCAATCAAGGTTGTAGGTAGTTTGGTTTTGATATTATAGACCTTCAAGTTGGGGTATTCTTTTATACTCATCCTGTACTTCCTTGTGGCACATCATTTTTAATGTAACTCCAATCAGAGTATACCTCAATATTTTGTTTTAATAAGACTTTGTCTTTGCGTTGATTTAGGTATTTTTTAAAAAAGTTCTTTATCTCTTATACCATAGTATTGAAGTTTTTTAATATTTTATGNACAAGTAAAGTTCTTTATCTCTTATACCATTAGTATTGAAGTTTTTAAATATTCTATGATTTACGAAGTTGAAAGCTTTCGACAAGTCACAGAAGACACCTTATACATATAAACCAGTATCCAATTTATTTAAAATTGTCTTTACAATATGATACACAGCTGAAGTTGTAGATTTGCCTTTCTGGAATCCAAACTGTTCAGGATTCAAGATATTGATTTCTAGGAACTTTATTAACCTTGAGTGCATTATTTTTTCTTGTATTTTTGAGAATACAAGAAGGATAAATATCTGTTTCAGCTAAGAATGTTTTTCTTTGTTTACGTAGATGTACGTTTTATTTTATTCCTATCTGGAAACTTGCCTTGGCTTATTGAAGCATTTATAATTCATGTTGTTGGTTTCAATAATTGTTTTGCACATTTTTTGATTAATAAAGTTGAAAGGCCATAAAAATCCTTTAAATAGTTGTTTTTAAGATGTGCGATTGCTTTTTCTACCTCATTTTCTGTTACTGGATGCATATGAAAATTTGTAACATTTATTTGTATTTTTGATAATTCATGCGTTTCCTCAAAATTAAAAACAGTCTGTAATGTGTTAGTACTAATATTCAAAAAGAAATTGTTTAGGGAATTAAAAATTTTAACTTTAAGTAAGTCACATTACCAGTTTTCAGCTGTTTAATGCAATTTTTTTCTGGGTTGACTGAGTTTCACCACATATGATTTTCCACAATGGTTTCACTTTTGTTCTCATTTTTCAATTTCGCATGACGTTTCTTTGCTTCATTCAACACTGTCATATAAATATGTTTATACTGTTTATCATTTAAAAAATTATTATCAGTGCTATTATATTTTACAAGGGAATGAAGCATTTTTAATTTTTAACTTGCTACCCTAATACCTTTTGTAATTAAAAGTTTTTTTTATTTTTATGGGTTAATTCTGCAATGATTTATAATTTAGTAAGAAATGAATGTTAAAAAATTTTGGAGGAAAAAAAGTCCAGAAATTTTTTTTAACATTGTATTGAAATTTTTACGTAAACATCTTCCCAATGACTATGAGATAGTGAGAACAAAATTACTAACTTGATATGTGTTAAATATTGTAGTTTTTATGAGTTGTTCATTTAGGATGTAGATCTTCTCCTTCAACAGGAATGTTTGTCAGCTGGGAAAGATGGTCTGATAATCCTAATTCAATATTCACTACACTGAGAGATGAAACGTTAGTTAAAACGTAGTTAATTGATGCTTGAATGACTGAAGCGTGTGTAGCTACGCACTTGATTTGTAGGATTGTATATGTTTAAAATCTCTAACACTTTTTCTTTTTCATATGACTGCTCTGCAAAGACTATATTGAAATCACCACAAATTACATGTCGTGTAATGTTTAAAGATTTTATGTAGTAACCTTTAAAACAAAGAAAAAAATAATTTTATCTACATTACAGTATATATTTGAATTTGATGCATTTATTTCTGGCCTTAATGGTTTAATAAAAACATTGTCAACCAAAGGTTGTACGCTAGGGCCTATAACTAATTTTTTTGACATTGCAGAAGGAGGCAGCAGCTGTCTATTTTAAGAACGGCCGAAGGCGGCGGCAGTTGCCATTTTCAGACTACCGTATCTTATGAACATAACAGCCAGACACAGGCCAAACTACGATAGGAGAGCCTGTATATAACTGCTACAGACTTTTCTTAAATAAAATGATTGTCGCAACAGAATTTTCCATAGGTATATTCTGTACCATATAAGAAGGCCACTTTTTGACAGTTCGGCGAAAGTAGCGCCACTGTTTACATCTGACTACGTATCCTTCCGCCATCAGCTGGTCCGTCATGTCGGGGCTGAATTTTTGTATCAACACGCTGTCAGCTAATCGACTTCTCATTGTACTGTAATGCTAAACATATTTTAAGATATTTTAAGACTGACATCTGTCTAAAAATATAAGTAGGTTATAAAAGTAAAAATATAAAATGTTAGATATTTGATAACTCTTTTATAATTTGTCCGAGATAGTGAATTTGGATTACAATTTTCAAGACGGTCTGTTGTATCTATTATTACACTCTGGAGTTTATAGCTAATATATTCGAGTTGGAAATATGTGACGTGGAATAACGTTAGAATTGCTTAAAAACTATTCACGCGTGTCTACGGAATCAAGGAGATGGGTTTCGAGAGAACAATATGGCGTATAATTTACGTAGACGAACGATTACCGGCCGAATATAAATGACTTGTACTCCAAATCGTTGTATATGAAATATATGTTACTTTAAAAATTATGCAGAGCTCGTGGAAAAATATAACTATTGGCATATGTTTGTAAATTCGTTATATATCGCGCAGGAAAGAGGTTCATTTCTGGCTGGTAATAGCTCGCAGAATATCCGATAGATAGCGCGCAGCACGTCACGACGAAGTTTTAGTAACTCTCTTTATGGTCAAAAGATAGCGTATAATTTAAAGTTGATAATTCTTATGTTACGGGCTGGAAATACATTTAAAATTCGTAACGTTTCGTCAAATTATTATAAAAAATAATTCAACAATATTATGTAATATTTCTGTATGCTTTTGGAATTAATATCATGGACGTGTTGAAAGTAAGGTTTGAGATGGATTATACGACGTGAAAAAGCTTTCTGAAGTTAGCACAACTTCAGAAATCTTTTCCACGTCGTATCGTTCTATTGTACATTTCATTTTGATCACCTAATCATAACTACAATATCACGAAGTTTAGTTTTTAACACTAACAACCACTGTTTTGTGATCACATAAAATAAAATGTATTAATTAAACTTGGAACTCTTTCTTATCGCGTATTTTCTGCTTGTCTAATGTGCGTTGGCAGTGCACTCAGAATAGCCAACATAATATTAACTTTTGTTCGTTCGTGCATCAGCTGATACAGGATTTTCTAAATGGCACTTTGTTTGTTTCGTATTAGTCAATTGCCACTCACTGACTGTCAGAAAGTGGCCTTCTTATACGGTATGGACCATAGACGCAGCACTAAGAGAACACTGCACACCAGTTCCAAGTGTAAGAGAACACTGCACGCCAGTTCCAAGTGTAAGAGAACACTGCACACCAGTTCCAAGTGTAAGAGAACACTGCACACCAGTTCCAAGTGTAAGAGAACACTGCACACCAGTTCCAAGTGTAAGAGAACACTGCACACCAGTTCCAAGTGTAAGAGAACACTGCACACCAGTTCAAAGTCCTGCACGCAGCAGCAATGGTGCTCTTGTAGCGCGTACCAGTGTAGCCACCTAATAGCTCTCGTGCTTAGCCACAAAGGAGAGAAACAAATCAGGCTGGCACCTTAACCAGTTGATTGAGCATTAATGTTCCATGCTACATTACTCTTTAGGCTGTTATAATTACATTCTAGCTAAACTAAAATTTGTTGGAATTTGGTGAGGCATGTGTGAATATAGTGTGGGATGAAATTTAATTTTCTTAAGTTTTAGGTGTTATTGTTTTGTTTTTCTTTCTATGTGTTTTTTTTTTTTTTTTAAGTTTTATTGTTAATTGTATGTACATGCAGAGCAGGGAGTCGCTGCGTTCGACTAGTATGATGCATTTGCTTTGCGTGAGAAGTACACTATTGTAGCAACACAACAAAATACATTAAATACACGTGAGATGAAACAAGAAATTATTAATACTTCTACACCAAGAGACAAAAAATACTCTAAGTAATCTACTGCAACTAAACACACACAAAACATTACATGTAATGAAGATATGTTTAATGTTTAAGTTATATTAAAACAACGTTTGAAATCCTTATTTTAAACGATTAAAGTTTCTGCTGCCCTTGTGAAATAATGTTAGAATTTTAATACTCATTTGAAAATACCTCCTTCGTTACATAGTTTGCTTAGGGGAGGTATTAGGTGATAAAAATAATATAATACGTAATGAAGCAGGCTATGCTCGTAAAATCTCAGCACACTTAAGTATTGCAAAGAGAAATAATTTGTAACATCCCAAAACTGTAACTGTCAATCAAATTAGAGGGTTAAACTTACTTTGGTGATTCAATTCTGATTAAAATAAATTGTCTATGTAACCCGCAGTAGGGCAATCGTATCTAGCCTCTTGAGTCTGAGAAAATTTTGTCATTGAATTAAGAAATCATCCACATAATGTTAATAGTTCTTATTAAAAAAAATTTATATAAAATAAAATTAGTTTACCAGATGCGCGATCTTGGTGACATTTTGACATTAGTCATAATTTTTCAGGGAATTGCGCCTATTTTCTCAGAATTTTGCACTCCAAAAATAAATTTAATTAAGCTAAGCTGGTCTCTTCTAAATATTGCACATGCTTCCTGACAAATTAATTAAAATCTTTGTTTCCTAAGTTATATCATAATCTTTAGGATGAGACAGCAGAAAAATAAATTATAGCTGTGTAATTAGTGTAATCCGTCCTACTCTAATTCCACCAAGAAGCTGGTGTTCATATTCACAGTCAATGTCAGAAAACTTTCAAAGTTAATAATTATTAATGTTAACCAAAGACAAGATATAAATATGGATCATAGTACAAAGAGGATCTTATTAAAACATGAAATCATGTTTACGTAAAGACATGTATTCATTAATATGGTGATCACCTAAAAGACAGTTTAACGAATTTTACAATAAATGTATTAGGTAGTCAAAAAATTTACTATAAATTCAAAAGTATATGAAGGGCAATAGACATTATAAATATATTATTAATAGACAGAAGTAGAATAAAGTTTATTACATCAAATTAAATAGGAATAACTTAATCTTGAAATGTAACTGGTATAGGAAAATGTGTGCAAAATTTTATTGACTTATTTTTTTTTGTTTAGGCAGCTGCAACTAGAAGTGATAAAAAATGCTGTTGGTGACTGCTATGAAGAGCTACACAACATATGGACTCTCTGTGGTTACGACAATGTANTTGTTTAGGCAGCTGCAACTAGTAGTGATAAAAAATGCTGTTGGTGACTGCTATGAAGAGCTACACAACATATGGACTCTCTGTGGTTACGACAATGTAATTTGCGAACGAAGGCGCAATGCAGTTGCGAGTCACATTAAGGTTAGTGCATGAATTTAAGTGAAACTGTTGCTTGTGTTCTGTGAAGATATCTTTTCCCCATACATCAGTGCTCATATAAAGGTGGTTAGAATTTGGCACAAACGCATCTTCTAAGAGGGAGTTTCCCCATTTTGCAAAATATTAAATTTTAAGGGTGTGCTTATGTAGGATGAAAAGAATTAAAATTTATTATTAATATTCAATAAAGAAATGAGTCCTTGGCAAAAACATACAAAGGCCACAAACAACACACAAACAGTGGCACAAAATAACAAACTTAATGCAAGCCAGAGAACTCGACTGTTGCTGATGCTGCAAGATTACTCAAAATAATTAAGCACGTGTACAAAAAGAAAAAAAAACCATAAAGATGAGAAATTGTGTGACTTGTGGCTGTGCATTACTAAATATATTAATTTATTAATATAATTTTAAAATCATTATTAAAATTATAATTACATGAAAATCTTCAAATGATTGAGAAAAATAACACACAATAAATAAACTAGAAAAATTCATTATTAAAATTTTAAGCATAAATTACTCAATGGAAAGTTTGTGAGGTTCGTGAAAAGTATTTTGTAACAGACAACTTCAATGTCTTATCAGAATAAAAAGTAATAACTAATAGATTTGCAACTAAACAAAGATTTTAAAATTAAACTTTAGTTGCGTATGATTTATGTGATATTTGTGTGTTGTGAGTATAGATAGTAGCGAGACCTTTTAATGTTGGTACTATAGGGTGCCACTGGGACACCAGATGTGTGTGTTTGTTTGTGATATTTGTGTGTTGTGAGTATAGATAGTAGCGAGACCTTTTAATGTTGGTACTATAGGGTGCCACTGGGACACCAGATGTGTGTGTTTGTTTGTGATATTTGTGTGTTGTGAGTATAGATAGTAGCGAGACCTTTTAATGTTGGTACTATAGGGTGCCACTGGGACACCAGATGTGTGTGTTTGTTTGTGATATTTGTGTGTTGTGAGTATAGATAGTAGCGAGACCTTTTAATGTTGGTACTATAGGGTGCCACTGGGACACCAGATGTGTGTGTTTGAAGGGTATAAAAACAAATATTTCATGTATGTGTAGGCTTAACTAAAATTGAATGTAATTTTGAGGTGCTTAGAAAGTATGGAAGTGGCCATTTGTGTGACTGACTTATTTGAATGACAGGAGAGAAAAATAACCAATATTGCTTTCCCCTTTCCAAGTCCATAACAGAAATGGTGTAGATACACTGTTAACTCTTAAGTGTCTAAATATCCAATACTTATGAATAGCACAATCAACTCTTGGTACAAGGATGACAAATGAGTATAGTTTAGACATTTACCTTTATTCCCTGCGAAGCTGTTAAAACAAAGAAATTACACAAACATGACACTAGTCCATGAAAAAATAATGCAAGACATAGGTTATTAAAACCCTTCAGAAATAACATTCACTTAACCCTGAATAGGGGCCACGGTGGCTGAGCGGTTAGCCTGCTCGCCTCCCACCAATGCAAACCTGGTTCAATCCTTGGTCGGTTCACTTCAGATTTTTGCAAGTGGGAATCGTGCTGCACGATACCACTGGTTGGCGGGTTTTCTGTAGGATATCCAGTTTCCCCCGCCATTTCATTCCGATGCTGCTCCATACTCTCCTCACTTCACCCTCACCGGCTCTCAAGACCTCTGTGTTAAGAGCCGCCCAATTCTCTTCACTCACTTAACCCTAAATGAAAGATGTGGATGGTGACATTTGATAAGCAATCAACTTAAACATCAAACAGCTTTGCAATCAATGGTTTGGCAGAAACTGAAACCATTTCTGGTCATGGCATAATGTAACTTTCTGTACCTCCAACAAATGTAGAAAACAAGAACCCAAACTATTGTGTAATCTATTTAAGAGTATTCAGGAATCCCTTCTCTCCTTGATAAAGAAATCTTCCTAAATCTGAATTCATTTTAATTGCTTAGGTATAATCATTAGAGTAAGTTCTTTCTACCCAGGATTCCTGGAAAGTCCTTTATATGAGAAAAAAATTTAATGTGCTCAACAAATCTTTCTTCTCACGGATGTAATTAAAATTCTGTCCAGGATTTTAAAGTGAAAATTAACACTGTTGAAAGTACTGCAATTAACATCTACCAAAATGGTATGGCCTTACAAATGTTCCTTGGCATCAGTAGGCTGATTACCTCAGAAGTCTGCAGGATAGGAAAATCACTAGAATGATCAAAATTGGGGCTTCTAACACTGCCCATGCACATTTACAGTGTTTGGAATGCCTGTCACACATTCCTCCTACACTTAGGTCGAGTGGTATCAGAAAAATTACATTTCCAAAATCTTGAGCTTTGAAAATTTCGACCACTTTGAATGGCTGCCAAAAAGGAGAGCTGGTCCTACAAGGATTATCAGAATTCCATTTGTACAATGCAAAATTCTTCCCTTTGAAAAACTTTTCCCGAGACCTTAATTACCGTAGTAAACATATTGTACACATGTACAGCAGAGAAAACACAATTTCTTGTAGTCCATTACATCAGAATAAAAAATGCAAAGAGCATAAAATATATGTTTACATTAAACATTTTGCCTAATTAACTGCCAATTTAACTTCAAAAATATAGAGAACATTAGCATTACAAATGATGCACAGTAAATATTGATGAACTGAAAATAAATAAAACTAAATTAATCTGTTTGGTGTGAGGCTATAGAAAACATAACATTGCCAAAATAAGCGTTTTTAAAACAAATTAAAAATTTACCTTAAAGCTGTCCTCTGTACAAAAAAAAATAAAGGTTATCCCGGTGTTATCACAGTTAAAAAACATTAAAGTGAATTGATTGCTCTCATTTTAAAATTACTAAGAAGCGCTCCAAATATTATTTTTATTACTTCAAATTTAATAACGTATTGCTGTAGATACAAATATCTTGAAATTAAGTTTATTCTGACATGTGACATTTAATAAATGAACATACATTAAAGTTCAACACATGAGTAAATTGGAAAAAAAATTAATTGAAGATGGGGCTTGGTGAACTCTTAAATGGAAAAAATTGCAGTCCGGAGGAGAGGACATGTGCCGAGGACAGAACACAAGACTCAACTTTCCCCACTTTATAGAAAAGAAATTGATAACATAATTTGAGCAAAGAAACCCTAGATGTTTTATTGGTCTACAATTCTAGCATTAGACAGTGAAGACCTCAATGAGTTTGTAAGATTTTACGGCCTTATGAAGTGGAGAGATTTGGGTGGCTCTTAACATCAAGATCTTGAGAGCTGAGGGTACAGTGAGGTGAGTATGGAGCAGCGCTGGTGTGCAAGGGTGGAGGAAATGGGAGGTCCCTGAGAAAACCCAACGACCCGCCATGAATAGAACTCTGCTCGCCTATGTCTGAGGCGAGTAGTCTGACCACTACACCACCGTGGTCCCTTTGCAGAATGGTGTCGTTTATGTGTACGCTGCTGTAAATGTCTTTGTAAATGTCTTTGTAAATGTCTTTGTAAATGACTTTGTAAATGTCTTTGTAAATGAGTGTGTGTTGTTGACAATCTGCAGGAAGAATCCTTATTTGCTATTCAAAGCATACATGGAGCTGTTCTAGCAGCTGCAAATGTAGTGAATGTCGATATTACAAAATTAATCATTTCTGCTTTACAAGCTGGTTTTTTTGAAATGCCAAAAAGGATTTAAAGAGAAAAAACAAAGAAAGTAAAGCTCAAAATGCAACCAGAAGGGTTGCAGAATAATTTAAAATTATTAATCAGATGAAGAAAATGTTAATAAAGCAAGACAGTTTAAGGGTATTCTCAATCAAGAAAATTCAAAAATGCAAAAAAAAAAATGTAAAATTTTTTTTTAGATAACATTTAATTTGTTTAAGATAAATTTGTGGAACAATAGATAGAAATTAATATACCTTAATAGTGATCTTCAAATTGTGAGATACATAATTGTGTGATGCTAGCGCAGAGTTTTTAAAAATTCTGTTTTGGTCATGGCAAGTCTGAATCTGTAGACATTCTGTTAGAGCATAGATCCTCAAGAAGGCCACATGTGCCAAACAGTCTAAAACAACCTACAGCTCTTCAAGAAATCCCTCTCCTGAACCTTTCTGTAATGTCAAAAATTACAACTGACCCATTGTAGCGGCACATGCAGGTGCAAGGCCCTTCCATTCCACCTCCTGGAGATGTCAACTGCTCGTACAGAAATCAAATATTCTTCGTGCAGTCACAGGACATGTTTTTGTAACATTTTAGGTAGTACAGGCTGTTTGAATTACATTAAAGTAACATTGTGGGTATGTCGTCTAACACAAGTTTTGAAATATATAAGTTTTTTCACCTAGAGTAGTGCTTAAAGTGCTCTAATTGTTATAGTTTGATAGAGTTGGTGAATAATGATAAGGAAATGTGCACCTACGGTAATAGTACGAAATATAATTTTTAGCATAAAATTGATGTTTTATGATTGTGCAGGAAACCACAATTAAACAGTTTAAAAAAATATATAGAACAATGTTTTTTTTTAAAGAATCTGATTAGATAGTAAATAGTGATGAGAGTGAGAATTGGTGTAGATTATTATGGGAGTAAGTATTCCTATACACTATCAACGAGGACAGATATACACCACTACATATAACACACACACAACGGAACACAATCGTGGAACATAAACCCTTAAGATCCTCGTTTCAAAAGACATGATACAAAAGACAACACATTGGCACACGGCAAAACAAGACACTGTAAATATTGGCGCACATACCAGACAGTTTCTCTCAACATTCAATTTGGATTACTTATTACAAACTCAATGATCAATCCTTTTCCAACCTCTTTCCTCTTCTCGTAAGATAAAATTAAATCTTCACTTTTTTGTTATGCCTCTTTAAATGCCGTATGATAGAACATGGACTTGGTTGGGCTACTGGGTGAATATTACTCATTACCATTAAAATAACCAAATCTTCTTGTTGACAGTTACTTGCTGGGAAAATCTTTTGCCAATCAAACTTGATTGCAACAAAATTCCAACCATAGTTACATTGGTAAAGTTAAAATAACTTGATCGAGAATACCATTTGATGATCTTTGAATCTTGATGTTAAACTCAAATTTTAAGATAATGAATTTTAGAAAAAACTTGGCTCGGGACTCTTCTTTCTTTACATTTCCAGACCAGAACAACATAAATGCAATTTGGCTGCAAAACAATAATAAAAATGATGCGGTCATCGCCCTGCTTTAGGATACACTGCATTGCATGAATACCCAAGCCAAACAACTAAGGCTAATCAGAAAACTGAAACTGCATACACTAAGATATTTGATCATAATAATGCAGTTCATAAGCTCAATACATTACACGTAATTTTGAATTGTCTGCCAAAGAAATCACAACAGAATAACCTATACATAGATAAGTAAAAAGTTAAATATTAACATGTGTGAAAGACAGTTTCCAAAACAAATTTTAGAATAGTTAACTCAAATAATTTAGCATACGTAACTTAAACAATAAAATTAATAAACCTGCAGCAAATAAATCAAAATAAAATAAAATGTAAACAAATTGGTTAGTAAATAACCAAAATTTTTCTACAGGGTTAATTATTATTACAATTCATGCAATTTATTTCTAAAAAATGAGTAAAATAATGGTTGGTTGAAACTTTGACAGTTGAGTACCAGAAAGTTAGTCAAGGCGCACACTACATGACGTTTAATGTAGAAATGGGGCAGGGGGCTGCCAAGTGGAAATTAACGTTTACCATGCAGTAATTGAGATTCATGGTTAATCAACTTTCATCCTATTACTGATTATAGTTTCAGAACAATTACCCCGGTTAATAAGTTTATTGCAGAACTTGTGGTAAATTGTTGAGCCATTGAAAGGGGAGGGAACACAGTTTGCCTCAGGGGCTGGCATTTAGTTAACAAGTTTTGTATCAAAAAATATAATCTAATATTTAACAGAAATGAACAGTTATATATTTAATATTAACAAGTTTATCATAACCAAAATTTAGAGGTATGCATGGAAGTACTCTGTGACATAGGTTAAAAAAAACATTTATAATCCTAGGTAGCCCATGTAGTTCGTGCACCACATCTAAGCGGATGGACTCCTTGCACACTATGGAGTCCATCTGCCTAGACGTGGTGCACATACTGTAGTTTCTTAGGCAAATAATTTTTGATACAGGTAATTGTGGTTTTGCAACATTTATAATTTCAGTGCAGCAGTAATTAGTGTTCAGTATTACATACGTATCGATACCATTCATGACTATAATATTTTGGATGGTGCAGTCTTGCTTGTCATTTATAGAGTTTTTATCATTAAGTTATTGCATTTTGACTAAACATGTTTATTTAATGCACAATCCTACTGAATTGTCTATGATGAAACACATCAGTGTAGGAATGTAGTTCTGCTTATTAATTTTGATAACTCTTAGTTGCCTGGCTACTTGGTCACTGAACCAGATTAAACAGAGACAACTTAATATTAAGATATTACTGTGAAAAACTTAATGGTGTTTCAGTGTGAACAAGTACGGTAGTTTGTCAGACATTACTGCTACAGGATGTGTGTCCACTCATTAATTATGGGGCTGCAATGTGGTTAACTACTTGCTTCCCACCTAGGCAAATCTGGTTTCCTGGTGAGATTGCACTGAAAGTGCGCACTTGCTTTGGGTGTTTTCATAATAATTGCACTTTAATACTTTTCAGTGCACCCTGAGTGCGCACCCAATGCAGTCAATTTAATTCTTGTTTAGAACGGTGGTTATTGCAGCCATCCCCTTCACGGTTTTGTAATTTTCTAAGCATCTCCTTTATCTATCTTAAACATTCTCTTGCTCTGCATCACTGCCGAAACAGCTACGAGACGTGGCACAGATAATATGCTAGTTTTTTAATGCCGCAGTCCGGGTTTTCTGAGACAACATAGCTCTCTGCAGTTGGCATACGTCCATGAGACTGTTTATTTAAACTCAAAAAAAATTGTGTACAAATACTTAAAGCATTGTAAATGTTTTGTTTTTTTTTAGATGTTGTTGAGTGACATGCTAAAGGAAGAAGTGGGACACAAGAACCATTTGACAGCAAAAGTGGAAGAAGCTCTCAAAGAGATAACCGTGTTGAGCAAGGTAAAATTTTATTAACCATGGTGGCTGACAAAAGAATGTTGGGAAAACCAAAACTCAGTGTACGAGAGGTCAGAACATGCACTGTAGTTTAGATTGTTAGAAATTTGTTTCATAAGAGAATGAGTATTGGATTCTTGCACTCCTGTTACATGCCATGTTGTGAATTGTACTGTGCATTATGTTGGTTTATTCCACCTTTGTATAAATACTTGGAGGGGGTGGTTGGGGGAGTGGTCAATTTTGGTGCTATGCATTATTTTCTTGGGTGAATTTTTTTGCTCGATGTCGTATGCATTGAAATATTGGAGAATATTATTTTAGGTGCAAGATTGAAGTCTATGAACAAAATATTAACTGAAATATTTTGATAACTTGTACTAGTTTTTAATAAACTGCTACATTGTATAATGGCTTGTCTTCGTATTAGGACTGTAAATGGCCCTGAGAAAGTTAGCAGTATACAGTTTGTCACTTTTTTAATTTTATAAATACATGTGCTAATTTGTAAAAAAAAAAGACAAAAGGTTGGTAACTGATGCAGGGTTGTCATGATTGGGTCCAAATTTATTGTCCCAGGTCAGTTTTTCAGAAAATCCTATTATAAAAATCCTGATAAAATGTATAAAAAATATTAAGAGTGAAAAATTTTAAAACCACTAACATTATTACTGCCAGCTGGTTTAGTCCAGTCTCGTATTTTCACTCTTTTAGAAACAAAAGTATTGGAAAATCACCTTGAGTGTAACATGTTGGCTTGTTTTTTATTTAATAATATATAATATATTGCAAGCATTTAAAACTGTCACTAACATAGTACGTACAGTATTTATATTTAAATTAAATTTTTATTTGTATTTTGCAGATAGACTGGAACTATTTTAGTCAGCATAATTTTTTTAAAATTTGAGAAGTGCTGTGTTGGGCTATTAAAAAAACTAGTTTTAATGTAAAGTTTTACTAGAATGGTAAAGCAAGCATTTTTTTTAAGGCTGTGCTTAAAAGTTCCTTTCAGCTTATTTGTATCCTTTCACCAATCGTTCATATAAATATTATCATGTGACTAATCTCAAAAGGGTACGTCTGTGCCCACAATTAAAATATTTGTTTATGTCTGTTGGGAGGGCATTAAGTGGTGCTCACTTCACTTTGAATAGCTTGTAAACAGTTTTGGAATGTAATTCATGAAGTAAATGTTTTGTACTGAAGTCTAGTACATTCACGGTTACTTCACACTTTTCTGAAGGCCTGGTAAAGTTCTACTTTTGTTTACCGATTATCCTTCCACTACATATAAATATAAACACTGCCATTTGACTTCTACGTTTTAACTTTCAAATGCTTGGTTTACTGTTTTCAGTTCAAATAACTGTCATATTTTAAAAAACAATTTTGTAGGAATGTTTAAAATTTTGGCCAATAACCATATTTAGGCAAGTTTTACGAATTTTAAAATGCCTGTATTGATGATAGTTCTTAATGTTATTTTACGTTGTTAAAATTTGTTGTACATGACATAGCACATTACACGTAATACACTGTAATATTTTGCTGCGACTGTTTAACCTTGTTATAACTGTGGGGGGAAAGAACTGTGGTATTAATGTTATTTCTGTAGCATCCAAAATGTATAATTCTCTTAATTTTGTTAAGATCGTTTAGGGTTTATTATAGGTATATTTTAAGGTTACATGTTTAAACTAAAGATGCTGTACGGAGTTAACGAGACTTAGAAATGGATATTTTATTTTGGTCATAAAGATTTTAATAGTAAATGTAAATATGTAAATACTTTTCTTTTTATAATATTTTTGCCCTCCAAGTAAATATTTTAATTTGTTTTATCTATAAATTGTACTCTGTTATGACTTTAAAGATCGTTTGTAAGGAGTAGATTTTAGCCACCTAAATTATATGTTTAGGACAAAAGAATGAGAGATATCTGTATTTTAAAAATTATTATTTTGTATATAAATGAGCTTTAAGATTTCATTAATTTTATTGACCTTGAAAGATATTTCTGAACTGTCAGTTTGAACTGCTGTCGAACGAGGTAACCTACGAATCGCCGAACATTTTGAATATGTTTTCACCCTTTGTGACGGACGAGTATGTCCCGAGTGCAGATCAATTCTGTGAGGGAAACTGTGAAATTATTTCAAGGACACTGCAAGATGCGTGGCTTGACTGACCACATGGACAAAATATATGATTAGGTCGGAACATGGGCGGAGAATTATTTTCAATAAATAAAAAATGCATTATCTTCACATCCATCCAGACTCCAGAGTAAGACTGTTGCATTAATCCTGAGAAACTATAATTTTGCCAACCATCAGCTGAAGTGTAATGTGTGTAGTTGAGACTATTTTTTTTCTCTTAATAATTATTTCGTACAAACATGTGTGAACGTGTTTTCCAGTCAAGTTTTAAGGAATGTTTGCGAGTGCAGACACAGCCAGTATTAGTATTAAATGCCCTGTACTGCCCCAAGACATCCAATTGCTCATGCTTATTCTAGCAGCTGGACAGAACTTATTTGCATTAACAGATTAACAAGGTTTTTGACCAGTCAATTATCTGGGTGGACTTTCTAATTCAGCACAATGTGAAACTGTTTAAATTTAATAACACATTTTTTTTTTTGCAATTTTATAAAGGTAACATAGGAAATTTAATTCTTCTTAAGAAATTTTGATATATAATAGGTCTAGTCCAAACCGGGTAGGGTAATTGTTTCTGTTAAGAACACCTCATTTCTTTCGCACATAATGAGTCGCAGGTTTTGTATAGTGCTAGAAAGTAGTTTGATAGGTTTCTTTCTTTTAAAGGGTATTTTCTTGAGTGATTTTCATACAAATGGTATGAAAATTTGTCTGTCTCTTATCTACATCTTTAAGGGTTAATGTTAATGTGTTTGAACATTCATGCTAATTACTTACCTGAATTGGATGCAAATATCCTGCAATTATTTCATTGTGTTTTCAAGGTAAACCCATTTTTCCCATGCTAATCANGCAAATATTCTGCAATTATTTCATTGTGTTTTCAAGGTAAACCCATTTTTCCCATGCTAATCATTTTCACAAAATGAAGTTGCTTCGATGGGCGTCACTATGCAACAGCTAGCCACAGCGAGCAAAGAGAAAGTAAGAGGTGACTTGGTAATTCTGCTTTGTTTCACACACATGCCTGACCTAAACCTACATAAAATTGTGAAAGAAGAANTTGTTTCACACACATGCCTGACCTAAACCTACATAAAATTGTGAAAGAAGAATTTTAATTGAGAATAATTTATTTATATAATTTCACTCACACTAGTTTGATCAAGTATTGCAAGAAATATTGATAGGCTGAATGAAGTGTTGGTTCTGCTGGTCTGGTCAGTCGCAGTGTAATTTAATTCAACCTTGCCGATAGCATATCTTTTTTCTGTCAACGGTGGAAAAATTTTGTATCGGAAGGTATCCGTCCTGAAAATGTCTGGGAAAAATGTAAGTTTTTGCCTGGCAAACAAAGAAAAGTCAGGGAATTGCAAAATGTAATTGGTGGACACCCTGATAAGATTTTGTATACGGAAGTAAAATTACGGATTGTATGTTTTGAATATTGTGATATTTACTACTAAATGTTGTGCACGACAGGTTGTCGTGGGCTCAGAAGTGGGTTAAAGGTATTAGAAATTGGCAGCGACAGATTTTTGGAAGGTTTCTTTAGGTTCATTATGATCATAAGGATGTCAGCTTGGTCGAGCAGACACTTCTCTNTTCGATGGGCGTCACTATGCAACAGCTAGCCACAGCGAGCAAAGAGAAAGTAAGAGGTGACTTGGTAATTCTGCTTCGTTTCACACACATGCCTGACCTAAACCTACATAAATTATTCTGAATTAAAATTCTTCTTTCACAACAATTTTATTTATATAATTTCACTCACACTAGTTTGATCAAGTATTGCAAGAAATATTGATGCGCTGAATGAAATGCTGGTTCTGCTGGTCTGGTCAGTTGCAGTGTAATTTAATTCAACCTCGCCGATAGCATATCTTTTTGTCAACGGTGGAAAAATATTGTATCGGAAGGTATCTGTCCTGAAAATGTCTGGGGAAAATGTAAGTTTTTGCCTGGCAAACAAAGAAAAGTCAGGGAATTCCAAAATGTAATTGGTGGACACCCTGATAAGATTTTGTATACGGAAGTAAAATTACAGATTGTATGTTTTGAATATTGTAATATTTACTACTACAGGTTGTCATGGGCTCAGAAGTGGGTAAAAGGCATTAGAAATTGGCAGCGACAGATTTTTGGAAGGTTTCTTTAGGTTCATTATGATCATAAGGATGTCAGCTTGGTCGAGCAGACACTTCTCTTGGAGGCGGCCGTTAGCCCGCATGGCTGCTCCTAGACTCACCCGCACAGACGATGGCATCGTATTATTGGAAAGTTATAAACCTAGTGAGGATGTGGGCCTCCTCACACTCCGCTATTTTACACGTGAGACAGTTAAGTGGCACTCGCACGTCAAAACACCGTACAGCCATGGTCTGGAGTGCGGAGCACCAGTGGGTAGAAGACCCAAAATTACATAGCCATGATGTGGCCACAGTGAAATAACACCTTTTACCAAACAGTCTTTTTTTTTACCTTTTTGCAAAAATTCGTCCTTCAAGGCACATATATTCCACCAATTACGGCGCGTTGGCAATCCAAGCTGTTAGAAAATGGCGCGAAGCCGATGCACAATTACGGTGTTCAGCCTCCGGCGCTTTTGAGCTGTCGGGATTTGGGGATGGTGCTGCCTCTGGGTGATGAAAAATAAACTATTATTTCATAATGACTCGCTATTGATGCTAAAAGGTTGTAATGTTCCGCCTTTTCTCATTAAGCTAATATTTAGAATATTGCAGCCTCGCAGGTGGGCGCCATCTTTTAACGTTCGGCACTTGTTACACTGCGGAATGTTTACGTTGCCACGGCTTACTCAGAGGTAGAAACACGAGACTCAGTTAATTGAACACTAGTTACTTAAGAAAAAAGTTCCAGATTAGTTTGATGTATATATTTTATTTATCTTTTGAATGACACAGTTCACATACGAATGTCCAGTATGCAGAGTACGAACCTTTACCATTAAATATACTATTGCAGATAACAGTGCCACAGTCGTTTACTTAATGATGTTCTTAAAAAACTGACCCGAAGAAACTTAAAATGGGGCTACCTCCCCTGAGAATTGATATATTAAAGTCTAGTTGCCGATGTGGGGGTTCTAGTCCTGCCCGAACGCTGCCTAGGCTAGCATTGCATGATACTTCTCGACTGCGCTGACCTGCCCTCACGGGCGTCGTTAAGTAACTCTCCCTGACGACTGACTTGAATAAGACTGCTCTTAGGGCGACAGACAGACGCCTCTTTTTGTGCTGCCTATCACCCCCCTCTCCTGAGATAAGCGCCTGGCATCTGCCAGCAGCGTCATCTAAAACTGCACGTGTCCCGCTCTCAACACGTTATCGATACTGCGTTGTCAACAGAAACGAACCTCTCATACAACAAAAACTTGTTGACGTTGCCTGATCCACAGAAACAAACTAATCTAATTAATGCTGACGCTTCCCCAAAAAACCAAAGTTCAAAACGAAACTGTAACCGTCCTCCTGATAAAACGTAACACTGCAAACGTCCTCCCGATAACCTACAAACGCACACGTCTGCCGGATAAACTATCACGGGTAACGAGCCACCACTGCTTTAAACTTTAACCCAATAAAAATATTAAGAAGCTTTCCAAAGCTTCAAACACACGAAAGAATTTTACACCAGAGTCCCGAAAAATTAAGAATATTGCGTCATTACAAGGTGATGAATGCAAAAAGCAGTGAAGGCCCAGAGGCACGTGATGCGTGACCACCCTAGACAGCGCTCAAAAGCCAACTTAAGAAAATAGTGGAGATCTGCCAAGACTTGGCCCAAAAGCGTGGGAGAAACACAGGAAAATACAAATCGTATTTTAGAAAATGAACATGCACACTTAAACATGACCCTCAATTACAAAACAAATTAACACTTTATTGATTAGCTTTGACAAACAAATTATGTGAAAATATAAAAAATGAAACAGATTTTCCTTTTCATTGGGTAATTTTAACTCCTTTCCATCATACTTACAAAGTTTGATTTATTTAATAAAGGAAATTTTTTGCTCCCATGAATGTTGGTACTTTTAGGAAGCTGCCTGTGTATAGTCGGTTCATGACTGGAAGAGACTTTCTTGAAGCCCTGCTAAAGATCTACTTTCTAGCCCATTTCATATCCTTCTGCCAAAGGTAAACAAACATTGCCATGTGGCAGTCGCATGGCAATGTTTACATTCCACTGTGTGTGTGTACATGTGTTCGTACATGCACNTGTTGACCGCCGGCAGGCTTCGCTAGCGCGTGTGTTCTGACGGCCAAAAATGCATGGACGCGGGGAGCGTTAAAGTGAAGCGACTTTCTCTTTCCTGGAGCCAGAGGGGCTCATTCAACCTTTAATTAAACTGTTTTGCTTAAAATTAAGCATAAACTTTGCTATTACTAAGAATTTTAAAGATTTCTAATACAAATTTTAATGTGTAATGCAAACCAGAGGTCAGACTCGCTCGACTGATGCTATTGCTGGAGCATAAGATTTAAACACTGAGAGAACTATTAGGTGCTTTGAAACGTGTTGGATGGGAACTTTGTCAATCTTTTAAGGGGAGAATTATTTATTTTTCATAATCATAATTTAATGAACAGTAATTTGCCTTATCTTAAATGGAGCATATAAATTTGATCTTTAATTTTCTTTGCAATTACGCGAGCTAAGTAATAGATTTCTATGGACTTTATTTCGGTCATTTAAGCAGCACTATTAATTTTAAAAAAAATTTTCTGAATACGTAAAGTAAGGGTTGTGGTATTTCAAAGGAATCAGACTCCAATTTTATCACTAAATTAATTTTTCTTTGTACACACAATGAAGGTAGCCTGGTAAAATCAGTCGGCACATGCACTTTGCTTTCTTTTAAATAATTGAAATTAGTATGAACACATAATTTTGAATAGAACTTTACAATGAAACAGATTTTCCTTTTCATTGGGTAATTTTAACTCCTTTCCATCATACTTACAAAGTTTGATTTATTTAATAAAGGAAATTTTTTGCTCCCATGAATGTTGGTACTTTTAGGAAGCTGCCTGTGTATAGTCGGTTCACGACTGGAAGAGACTTTCTTGAAGCCCTGCTAAAGATCTACTTTCTAGCCCATTTCATATCCTTCTGCCAAAGGGTAAACAAACATTGCCATGTGGCAGTCACATGGCAATGTTTACATTCCACTGTGTGTGTGTGTGTGTGTGTACGTGTGTGTGTGTGTGTACATGTGTTCGTACATGCACGTACCCATTATAAAAGTCATGTATATATTATTAATAAATATTCCACAAGCGTAAAGTTTTTAATCCTGAGAATTTCACACAAAGNTTAATCTTGAGAATTTCACACAAAAGAATATGCGATGCCAGTGAAAAACATTTCATTCTATAAACCCAAAATGAGAGTATTTTGATGAATTGATAGTTGTCTATTTACAATCGAGTGTTAGTGACTTTTCGATAAATTCCTGTACATCAAAGGCAAGATCATCAGTATTGATCAAAATTGCTAGACGTTAAATTGGCGTGGTGCTAGATGGAGTCGGATGTTTCGCGCAATTGTAAAACTTTATTTAAAAATGGTTGTGACGGTTTTCTACAGGACGGCAGAGTTTGCAAGTGAAGGATTCTACGCCTTCGACAATGTGAAAACAATTCTTATGTACAAATACTGCCACGTTAGAATAGTGGAAAAGGAAAGACACGTGCACGAAACACACAAAAACAAAAGGAATCAGTAGAACGAGAAAGTGAGCACAAATTAAAACCGTACGTTATTAAAAACCAAATAATAAAGAGCAGATATTAGTAAAACAAGACAAATAAATGAATTATTATAGGTTAAACAAGATAATCGCACAAATTCTTTAGCAAGTGTGTCAACCACACCCTGCCAACAACACAAGGAATGAAGGTTAGTAAACAAATGGCAGCATTACTTTCACCTTGAGAGCGTGATCATGTGACTATGCAAGAAACGTTGAAATCTAAATACGTTAGCATCAAGTCATTAATAATTGGCATAATAAGAAGTCTTTTCGACACCCATTTGCAAGCGATAAATTAACAATTACGTTTAAACGTTGGAACCATTTCCTCTTTGTGCTGGCAACCTGCGCTCGCCACTGTTTGTAATGTTATATGCAAGTTGCTAACGGCTAGGGTGTTTTTTCATAGGTTGATTTTCAAAAGTTTCTTCCAGTCATGAACCAATTATATGTTCTGTTCAATACAGCTAGCAGTTGGCAGATCCCATGTTCCAGAAATGATGCAAGACATATGGTACGAGGGTTATTCTGAACGTAATGTCTGAATTGCCGTATCTAATCAAATGTCGCGCGAACATTGTAACACGCATGCGCACAGACTCCCGGCATGCCTTGCTCGTCAAGAGACTCCATTTGCATTGGTATTGTTGCAGTGTGCTGTTTAGTCAGTTCAAAATTAATGTTCAAAACAATTGATCAGCCCGCCGACCGTGTAATACAGTCAGTGATTCGGTTTTTGACATCAAGGAACGTTTCAGCAGCGGAAATGTGTATGGCCCCAATGCGATGAGTGAAGGCAAAGTGTGCAAGTGGGGAGAGCTTTCAATGACAGACTGGAAAATGTCCACGATGAACCGCTATCAGGCCGACCATCAGTGATCATAAAAGATTTAGTCAAAGCCATGGACGAAAAGATTCGTGAAGACTGGCGATTCACAATTTCAACTTTAGCATTGGAATTTCCGAATGTGGGTAGCACAACTTTGCACAAAATTGCCTCTGAAAATTTGCAATTTCACAAATTGTGGGCACGTTGGGTTCCCAGGCTGCTTACTGAGGAACCCCAAATGAAAAGAATGGCTCGTGCTCTTGATTTTTTGCACCAATATCATAAGGAAGGTGATCAATATTTAGAGAAGATTGTCACAGGGGACGAGACGTGAACGAAGCAGTTGGACAGGTTATCCTCGCAGGCGGCAGACGTCTACGACTTAGGCGTACGAAAGCTTTTAGAACGTTATGACAAATGTTTAAACAAATATGGAAACTGTGTAGAAAAATAGAGAAACATCTAAGAAATTAAATACAAAGTTTTTTGAAAAAATTTGTAATGGTTTGTTTTATAAGAAATCGGACTTTACTTTCTAAATAACCCTCGTACTGGTTCACAGAAAGTTAAATAAGATTCTTTCTTTCTATCAAACACAAACGGCAAAACACTTTCCTGTAAAGTGATGTCACTTATTTATGTACAGTGTCACAACACAGTTACGCTATTAAAGTGCTTTGCCCAAAACAGAATTGTTCTTGCTAGTGTTCATAATTTAGGCAGTGTTCGAATTGAACATTTGGTTATTTAGCAAGNTAGGCAGTGTTCGAATTGAACATTTGGTTATATAGCAAGTTGCAATTTGGTGAATTTCTGTTTGGATGCTGAAGACAGTTGCTTATTTAGCAATAGTTAGAAATAAAAATTTTCTTTTGAAAACTTTATATTCAGAAAATATAGTTCTGTAATTAAAAATAGTTTATTTTGTATAATTCTGGAACAACCTGGGTGTTAATCTTACTATTAAAAATTATAAGCCTAGCATTAATATTTTTAATATATTACGGTCATCGTAAACAAATTTAAGTGTCCTAATGACCGAAAGCATTAAGTAGGATGACAAAATACAATCTATAAAAAAATTGAGTTATTATGCATTTCTGTGTATATTTGATAAGTTGAACTAATGCCGACTGTGGATGAAAACGCATACAGTGGCAATTTTGGTAATTTCGTATTTTGTAAAGGTTTGCTACAAAAAAAAAACTGAAGACTAAATTCCAAAATAAGTTATTGTTTTTGTATACAAAATAAGGTTACATACCCATTTTTATCAAAATCTGCCAATTGAAACACTATCTTAATTTTAAAATAAAATATATCTAGATTGAAAGTTTATGGGAGGAGTGCATAAAATATACACTTNAAACAAATTTAAGTGTCCTAATGACCGAAAGCATTAAGTAGGATGACAAAATACAATCTATAAAAAAATTGAGTTAATTATGCATTTCTGTGTATATTTGATAAGTTGAACTAATGCTGACTGTGGATGAAAACGCATACAGTGGCAATTTTGGTAATTTCGTATTTTGTAAAGGTTTGCTACAAAAAATAAACTGAAGACTAAATTCCAAAATAAGTTATTGTTTTTGTATACAAAATAAGGTTACATACCCATTTTTATCAAAATCTGCCAATTTAAACACTATCTTAATTTTAAAATAAAATATATCTAGATTGAAAGTTTATGGAAGGAGTGCATAAAATATACACTTTTTTTGTTGCTACAATATATTAGTGTATGTGTTCTTTAGTGATAATGAAACTTACTTCCAGGAGCTTCGCTGCGACATTTTTACTACGGAGTGTGGAAATTATACCTTACTTGAAATGGAGAAAGAATTAAGAATTACTTTTGAACATTACAGATGTATGAAAGAGGAAAAACTACATGAACTGGCAAGGCTGAGAGAAAAGGTAATCTTGGATACGAATAACAGAGCAAAGAGAAACATTAAAATAAGTCCTTTCATGCTTTTAATAATGTTGGTAAAAAAAATGTTTAAAGTTCGTTGAATGTTTTTTTTTTTTCCCCTGGAGACCTGCATTTTACAGTACATTGTATGAAAACATTAATTTTAGTTTTACAATTGAACACACATTAAGAGTAGTAGAGCTGTTCATTTAAATAATTTCTCAATATTTAAAAGATAATTTTTTGCAACANTCAGAGTAGTAGAGCTGTTCATTTAAATAATTTCTCAATATTTAAAAGATAATTTTTTGCAACATGTTTCCAGTCCTGTGTCCTGTGCGTGTGTGCACATGCGTGTGTTTCAATTGAACCTAAAAATTTAAAACCGTTTGTGTGTATGTGAGAGTTGCAGGAAAAGGAACTGTGCGACTCGCTGGGCACTGACCCACTGGGCACTGACCCACTGGGAACTATCCCACTTCTTTCGGCCCACGAGGTTCCTACAGATGAAGAACTGCATTGTTNCTGGGCACTGACCCACTGGGAACTATCCCACTTCTTTCGGCCCACGAGGTTCCTACAGATGAAGAACTGCATTGTTTCAAGCAGTACTTGACCTCGAGAGAGGGGGATAAGGTATGCAGCTGGCTATTTCTTTGGCTGGGTTAGCGGAATGTGAAAAGGTTGATGGTTCACAATTTCCTGCATATGCAAGTTGGTAAACTTTTGCTTTAATCACTTATTTATGCTTTTTATTGTTGGTTCCATAAAACAGTAATTCTTGTTGGAAAATTTCATAAAATGAAATCCAAGCTATAACAACTGAAGATGGTGAAATAAATTGCAGCTATAGTGAATTATAGTTATAACTGAAATTTACCATGTAGCATAATTTAGTTTATGCTTCTTACTTCATTGACACCCTTTTTTCTAAATGCTGTTATACCTAATGAAACTGCAAGTTTACCTAAATACAATGTAGTACATCTGACAGTGGCATTTTACACCAACTTTTCTCCTCTTCACCAGTAAGCAAATATGACTGGTGAAAATACACACGTCTGCCCGAACTATTTTAATACTACATCCGTTAAATCGAATCTCACTGTAATTGTGGGGATTTTATTCCCCAGAACAGCAGTCTTAGGTTTCAGTCTTTTGAAATGTAAAACGTGCAGATTTGAAGGCTATAAAAAAAGACTGCTGAACAATTCCACTCTTTTTTTCAATTACTGTATCTCACTTTTGCATGGGCACGGTTTCTTTTAGTGGCTCCTCAATGAGTAAGTTTGTTCATGCCATACTTGCCAACTCATGATTTAGTAGTGCTCATGATTTTTTAATTTGGTTTCCTTATGTTCTATTAAGAAATAGTGACCATATTTCAAAGATATTCAACTGATGTGGTAGTCTGTGTGCGCTTATTACATGCATGGAATAGTTTTGTGATAACTTTGTTATAGTCTCTTTAATAAGTTGGCGAGATTGACAGTTTGACGAAAGTAGCGCCAATGTTTACTTTTCGTTTATGTATCCTTTCGTCATCAGCTGGTACATAAAGTGGAGGCTGTATTTTTTTATCAACATGCTGTCGGCTAATCCACTTGCCATTGTACTGTAATGCTAAACAAATTTTAAGGTATTTTAGACTGACATCTGTCTAAAAATATTGGTGGGTTATAAAAGTAAAAATATAAAACCTAGCAAAAAATTAGATATTCGCCAACTCTTTTTTAATTTGTCAGAGACTGCGAATTTGGGTTAACATTTGCGAGACTGTAGTTGGAGCTATTATCACACTTTGAACGTATATCTAATATAACTGGAACTAAAAGTAATTCGGGAAATTTGATTGAAGACTCATGTTTATTCGCCAACAACTCGTTGACTATTTATTGCAATGCAGCAATTCTGCTATTACTGATACTAAACAGTTATAGTTGGAAATATGTGACGTGGAATAACGTTATAATTGCTTAAAAACTATTAACGCGTGTCCCACTTTCTTAGTTTTATCAATAAAATATAGTAACACTGAAACAAGGAAATAAGTTTTCGGGAGAACACTGTGGCGTATTATTTACGTAGACGAACTATTACCGGCCAAATAGGAATTACTAGTACTCAAAATCGCTGTACACTAAATATACGTTACTTTAAAAATTATGCAGAGCTCGCTGAAAAATAAAACTATTGGTATCTGTTCGTAAATTTGTTAACATGAAAGCTATTCTTCTCTGGCTGGTAATGCTTCGGGAAACAGTGGATAGATGGTGCGCACAGCATGACAGAGCTAGGTGCAAGCTGTTTGCATTGCTCAATAGATAGCATCACGGCCTGCTTCTCGATTGCGTCTTTTTAAAAGTTGACTGTTCTTCTATTACTGGCTCGGAACGACACAAATTTAAAATATTTCGTCAATTTATTTTAAAAAAATAAAGAATATTATGCAATATTTCTGTATGCTTTTGGAATTAATATCAAGCACATGTGGAAAGCATAGTTGGAGAGGGGAGATAAGACGTGAAAAAGGTTTTGAAGTTTAGTTTAATTTGGATACGGATTGTTTTGTTAAGCATTTCATTTTGAACGCCTATAAAATACTACTTTATCATGAAGTTTAGTTTGTAACACTAACAACCACTGTTTTGTGACCTCGTAAAATAAAATAAATTAATTAATTAATCTAGGAACTCTTTCTTATCGCGTATTTTCTGATGTGCATCGGCAGTGAATTCAGAATTGCCAACGCAATATTAACTTTTGTTCGTTCGTGCATCAGCTGATACAGGATTTTGTAAATGGCACTGCTTGTTTCGTATATTCAAGTTGCCACTCGCCGACTGTCAGAATCTCACCCACTTATGAGACGGACCAGTGTGGGTCTCCAATTGTGGCATACATGTTAATGAATTGCTATAGGCAAGCCTAGGCTATGGTCATAGCATGTGCAGATGTAGTAACCAAATGGAACGGGTGGAATAATTTGAACCAATAAACATGTTGCTCAGTGGAAGAAATGGCTTTACACATTTAAGAACAAAAAAGGAAAATTGAAAATGCAACAAGCTAAATTTTGTGGTGAATAGTAAGTGTAAAATGGGTGGAGTATTTTCTTCTGTTAGTTAATTGATTAGAAAATTTGTAATTGAGGCACGCGATCAGGACCTCATAATTTTTTTTTAATTTGAATGTTGGCATGGCTCTGCTTGATTGAATGTCTTGCTTGACAACAGGACAATAAAATAGCCAGCCAAGCAAAGGGGAGTGAAGAGGCAGTGGCTTATTGAAGGGGAAGGAAATGATGCCAACTCTTTCTTTCTTTGCATAAACAAAAGAAAGGAAAAGTCTCATGGGTTTGCAGACCAAAGGTAAAAAAACACACACCAGTAATGCTAAAGATTCTGTTCTTACAGCAAGCTAGTACAAAAGCAATAAAATTGTTCTAAACTAGTATATTAATGGTGTATTTAATATACAACACAGCTGTGCATTCAAAAAANCAAAAGCAATAAAATTGTTCTAAACTAGTATATTAATGGTGTATTTAATATACAACACAGCTGTGCATTCAAAAAAGGGTTTACTATTGTGTGTTATGGCCTATACTCCTTGGAATATGGTTCCATATTATATGCAAGTGGGTTCTNAAAAAAGGGTTTACTATTGTGTGTTATGGCCTATACTCCTTGGAATATGGTTCCATATTATATGCAAGTGGGTTCTGAAACTAATTTTTAAAAATATAAATTTTTTGAGTGAAAGTTTAATTAAAACTAGTGGTGGGGTGGCTGGGATAGGGGCAAAATTTAACGTTGGTAAAAATCAGGGCAGGAAAATTGGCGGTGGCGGCGAAGTAGTGGTATTCATGCATTTTTAATGTTTGTCAGTGTTCCTGGCTGTATGTTTTTTTACGTAATATTTATTTACCAAGGTCTCCAGCAGTCCTATGAAAAAAAAATTTGAATTTCAGAGCAAAACAAAATTTCCTGAGCATACCGATCAGTATGTGTTAAATTTGTTTAATCTTGAAATTACAGATTATGGATTTTTCATATTACGATGCCAAATGTGTACCGAAGTTTTTTTAAATATGGCTATACTACCAACAGTGAATGTTTGCGAGATTTTTTAATAATTTGCAACTACTTTCAGCTTAAACTGGAACATATCTTCAAGAAAAAGCAAGCTGAAATAATGAGGCTAATTACTGAATTGGAGTACACACCTTCTCTGCAAATTGAAGAGAGTATAATACGCAGTGATGATTCATTCAAATTTTCTAAAGAAAATATGAATGAGCTTGAGGTAAACTTAATCAATTATTTTAGCTATAAAGTCACAGTAGTATAGAACATTATGGTATAATATTTCAGTAGAATGTGCATTTAGCTTTAAATGTTTCCCACCATTTTTACAGTAATTTTGTCAACAGTTTTGTAATAGTAGTATTCTGTTTACCGTAGTGACAGGCATTCTGTGGATAGAGAATCAACTGAACAATAATTTGCCTGTCACTGAGATAAACAACAGACTGCTCTTCCAAACCTGTTGACAAAAAATTTCAATACATGTAGACTTTTGATTAAGGGCTTGAAGGGCAGATAAATACAAAATAAGATAACAGTATATGTTCCAGGGATGTAGACTTTATATCCAGCTGCGTTCAATACATAGAGGTTCCACTATTTTATAAAGTAAGGTTCCAAAACTGATCCTGCCATTTGATTTGCTGTTGTTCTGCAAAGTGAACTATAGCAATTTAATAGTAATGTCTAACTTTTGGAATAAAGCACCAGGCACCGACAATTAGTGTACGCCCTTTACACAAAATTGTCGGAGGTGGTGGTACATGATCTATTTGCAATCTTAAAATAAAATGCTGTCTTTTAAATCTTTACAGTTTTGCTTTAAAATGCACCACCTACGTAAATAGTGGAACAGTTTCTGTGCACGCACGTGCGTACATAAACTTTTGATATTACCATAAAACAGTTTTGGGAATCGGCGCATTAAAAAAATATCCTGCTAAGATGAGATTTTGCTATATTAAATTAAGAAATATATAAAACGATGGGAATTAAATTACTTAAAGTAGTACTTGTCGAAAGGTGCACACACTCGAAGGAAAACACATTTCCCACCTGGTTGCGTGATCGCGATGTTTCGTTGGCTAGGCCAGCTTCATCAGGTTGCGAGTGTAGGGTGCTGTTGGTAGTAAACCTAGTGGCTAGGTGGCGTACTAGGGTGGGGCTGAGAAAATGGAAAATTTGTCGGTACAGCTGAAGTGTAATTTGGAGTTCCAAGTACACTTATAAGCTATACCGACACATTTTCCCGCCCTACCCTAGTATGCCACCTAGCCGCTAGGTTTACTACCAAGAGCCCTACCACCATACTGCAGTGTCCTAACACTCGCCGCCTGATCGTGACCTAGCCAGCGAAATGTTGCAATCTCGCTACTGTAAGGAAAATGTGTTGTCCTTTGTGTGCGTGCGCCTGTCTAGTACTACACTGCGAGTACTTGAATTAATATCCTTTAATATACTTTTGGTAGCCTAGCGGCCTACTTGGAGCCTTAACTAATAAGACTTTTACGTGTGTTTTAAGAAATCTTGTTTTAAGATAAGACACTTAAATTACAGGGTTGTAAATAAAACTGCGATAACATAGGCAGTACAAAAAAATTCACTGAACCCACATGCCAAATTCCATTACTCGCACATGATTTCTCCATGGTTGCCCTGGTCTGGAACACCTGCAAAGAAAGGTCTGTCAGGGAATTTAAAAGCTCTTTAGGAATTAAGATGAAAACATTTTTCATTTAGAGTATAATTTTCGCCATTAATAAATATTTGTAGTGGAGAGAATGGTTTGTAATTATAGTGGACCATTGCTACAATTTACTTATCCATGAGCCACTGTGTTCTAACAATTTTGTGAAATATGATTTTAATGACTAAATTAAATGTTTAACATTTTTTTCTGCAATTTACGTAGAATGTTTTTAGGAATAGTGTTGCAAGATTTGTAAACGGTTCTTTTGGTGCAAAAATGTACTGTGGAGTGAAGTTTGTTGCAACAGAAAAATGACTTCAAAAGGTCCAGGAGGGAAGAATAATTTTGTATGGGAATCAGGAAAGAGTAGTAATTTTCAAGTGGAAGAAAGTAGCAACCCTGTCACTTGCGGATTCCTGGACCTTTTGCCGAGTGTGTTGGAGCAGTTGGATGCCATTAAGGAAGTGATTTCTGTTAGTGATGTAGTGCTCTACTGTGTGAAGCACTGATGAAATGTTAAACTTGACACACCTTGGAGGTTCTATCAGTTGCGTGAACAAGTTGTCGAGATTACAGGGTACCAAGTATTANTGTTAAACTTGACACACCTTGGAGGTTCTATCAGTTGCGTGAACAAGTTGTCGAGATTACAGGGTACCAAGTATTATGGATTTTCAGTTTGTAAAGTTTGTGGCCTTGCTACGGAATTACGACGGTTAACTATAATAATACTGACTTTAAAGTTTTCAATTTTACAAAAACAAAAATTCTTGTGCATATATATTTTCTAAAGTGTACTTACAATGAGTATTGAAATCAAATTCTTGGCAGTGTGCAAAATTTGAAATATTAGCGTAATATTTTGTATTTACACGAAATAAATCGAAGATGGGCAAAATTGGTAAAGAAATTTAATAAAACAGTGTGCAGTAGTGAAAACTTCTTTGGTTCGAGAAATTGATCNTGTTAAACTTGACACACCTTGGAGGTTCTATCAGTTGCGTGAACAAGTTGTCGAGATTACAGGGTACCAAGTATTACGGATTTTCAGTTTGTAAAGTTTGTGGCCTTGCTACGGAATTACGACGGTTAACTATAATAATACTGACTTTAAAGTTTTCAATTTTACAAAAACAAAAATTCTTGTGCATATATATTTTCTAAAGTGTACTTACAATGAGTATTGAAATCAGATTCTTGGCAGTGTGCAAAATTTGAAATATTAGCGTAATATTTTGTATTTACACGAAATAAATCGAAAATGGGCAAAATTGGTAAAGAAATTTAATAAAACAGTGTGCAGTAGTGAAAACTTCTTTGGTTCGAGAAATTGATCANATGGGCAAAATTGGTAAAGAAATTTAATAAAACAGTGTGCAGTAGTGAAAACTTCTTTGGTTCGAGAAATTGATCATGGTAGTTGCTGCAAAATCAATTTTTTACAAGCGAAATTAGTGTTTAGGACGAAACTTCTATAGTGGACTTTAAACCGGAGTGTTTGTTCCACGCTGTCAGTTTGCCGACAAATTTATGTAAAATGGATGTTAGCATCCCACTTCTACAGTAAATAAAATGAGCTGATTGTCATTAAAATTTCACCATTTTGTCAATTCAATTTTACAGAAAAAAATGCATGCATTATTATTATTACATGAATTTGTTGTTTTTGTAACTATTTCACTCTAACTAAATAGAATTTGTTATTCATTCCTTTTTATCAGTACATAATTAAGTAGAAAAAATATTAAATATTTAACAATATGGATGAAAGGGCAACCATACAAGAGCACTTTTCGGTAAAACAAATTGTAACGTCAGTAACTTTTTTGCGATAAATCTTTTAATTTGACACACTTAAAACTGCCCAGGAACGTTCACTAGTGTTAGTTTTAAAAGATTTATAAATCGCCCGCATGCAGCTTTTGTTAATTTGTAGATAAATATATTTTAATTTAATCCTGTTCAGTTCTATATTACTCCAACACACATCCACCACAACCTATTTACAAAATACTAGTAAATATTTTATTATTGATATAATAAAAATACTCCTTACGTAGTAAATGTTTCTACAAATAAGTGGCATAGACCCATTTGTTTTTGTTGGCAATATGAAAATTACAAATTTGTTTCCAATGCAGTTTTTTTTTATTTTATTCTATACTATCACTAAATCACTGTGCATATGGTACGGCAGTGTTTCAGCAAGTCTATTCCTGCCCACTCGATGTTTAAATCGCTGTTTTGCACTTTCGTCAGTTTGTAACATTGGCTGCTACAGTTACACCGCTATACGTTAAGTTTCCACTGCTAGCTCCGAAGTAGTACACGAGATTCAGTAAAATGCTCGCCAATTACATAGGAAATAGTCAAGTTCCGGAGTATTTTGTTCTTTACTTTATTTATCATTTAGCGACACAGTTCATATACGAAGTTCCGGTATACAGAGTACGAAACGTTCACAGATAACCATACAAGTGCATCACAGCGCCACAGTCGTTTACTTAATTATTATGTTCTGAAAAACTGGCCCGAAGAAATAATAAATGCGGCGACCTCCCACACCGGTGGAGAAATAAAATAGCAAAGTCTAGTTGCCGATGTGGGGGTTATCGTCACGCCCGACGCGGCCTAGGCGAGCATTGTAAGAAGACTGACTGTGCCGCCTGCTTGAAGGGAGACTCTCTTTCAACTGACCTGTCCTCAAGGGTGACTGACCTGAAGTGACTTGAAGGGCGACAGGCACATGTGTCTTTGTGCTGCCCATCACCCCCCTCTCCACAGATAAGGGCCTGGCCACGCACCCTCTCCACACGTTATCGAAACTACGCCGCAGGAACTAAAACTGCGCTGTCAACATACCGATAAACAAACTTCTCGTATAAAATTTGTACGACTAAGCCTGAAAGTTTCTAAATAATGCTGATGCTTCACAAAAACTGAAAACGACTACGCCCGAAACGAAACGGTAAACAGACGCCTGATAAACGTAAAATAGCACACGTCTGCCGGATAAACAAACTATCACGGGAAACAAGCCACCACTGCTTTAATTTTAAATCCTGATAAAAATTTTACAAAACTTAGAAAAACTAACGAAATTGAAACACGTGTCCTGGTCCTGAAAATTAAGAATACTGCGTCATTACTAGTTTTTAAACCAAAAAAAACCTTAACTTTACAACTCTCGGGCACAAACTAAATCAGCAAATTTTTTGGAATTCTTAACAGATTTTGCAGCATAAGCAGCAAACTAAAATCGCCACCCGTTCTCAAAAGTTGCAAATGATGTACTTGCTAGTTGTCAAGAACCTAACCACAAAGCACAGATGAGTAAAGTAGGCGGTGTTTAAAAAAACAGCTCGAATGTTTAGTGTGTAATTACATATTACATTTGACACACATATTCATATGTTATTTATACATATCAACATTTTTGGTTATAATTTATTCACGGTAACTTCAAGATTTTCTGAAGCCCTGCTAAAGATCTACTTTCAGGGACCCGATTATGTATCCTTCCGCAGTATGTAAACAAAACATTGACATGTGACACCTGTCAAAAGTTTTGCAAACAAAAACAGTGCCATGTGGGTACTCTCAAATATTTTGTAAACAAACAGTGCCATGTGGGAACTGTCAAATATTTTATTAAGTGTCCATGTGGGAACTACCAACATTTATTTTTGAAGAGAAACAATGCCATGTAATCTTAACTGTCATATACTTTAATAAAATTCTCCAAATGTCTAAAAAATGGCTAATAAATTTAGCAAAATATTGTAATACATACAAAAAGGTAGAGTGAAGTATATATCGGAACTGTTAATTATATAATTTAATTAAAGTTTACTTATTGTATTAAGATTTATTTACATATTTGGTGTAAGGAAAAAGTTAAATTTTACATAATAAACTTTTGGAAGTAGCACTCAGGTTAAAGATTTCACTGTGATAAATGGTACCGTATTTTATCACATAAGTCGCACATTTTATTTAAAAAACTTTATTGAAAACTCGGGGTGCGACTTATAAGTGAGAGAAATTCCTCCAGCGCCGCACTAACGTTTCATTTACTACGAATTCACGGCCCGCGGCTTGATTTCCAAACTCTTCAGCGAACAAAATCACTTTCATTTTTAAACCTGCGGTGTAGGTACATCGCTTTTCCATCAAGAAACTGTTGGACTTCTTCACTGACACATCAAAGCAACACTACCTGCGGCGCAAATACGATATAATAGAAAGACGTGTAAGCAAACGCTACTGTGCTGCTATCTCTTACNGATGGAGTGTACGAGTCCGCTGGACAGACACTGAAATTTATTTAATTTCAATTAATAACGGTGAAATCTTTACCCACGAGTGCTACGTGAAAATGTAAATATATAGTTTAAGTAAATTTATACATATTAATATTTAACCCACGAACTATTTCTTTTCAGCTATAACCAACATGTCCCTTCAAAATCCGTTGTTAATTCGTACGGACTTTTAACAAATTATTATAATTTATTGAAAAAATATACTTAAAACTTAAAACAACCAATTTATATAGTGCTTCAGTGCTAAAAGCAAGACAAAACCTTTTTCCATATATTTTTTTATAACCAATTGAATATGTAACTCCTAGGGTGATTTTTCAAAGGTTCTTTTCAAAAGTATCTAAGATACCGTAAATGGATTATAGACATTTGGTTATAAATAAAATTTACGTAGGCATGATTCTGCCTGTGAAAGAGTGCCATAGCAATTCGGCTCAATGTGTGTCGAATCGCACGTGCAATAATCTTTTTACCTTGCTACCAATAGATTTATGAATTGTTCTCGTGACGTAAAATTTTGTTTAAGGTTTTATAGTCTACAATGTGATCACCACGCAAATAGTTAGGTTATCTGCTCATATGTGAAGTAAATGAGAATTCTCTACACCAAATGGAAAATTGTAAAACTTAATGTTTGTTATAGTTTTAATGGTAAAAGATGCTCACACTGTGGTTTAAGATACACTGAAGCAAGCAATTTTGTCTTACGTTTTGCGAATACGGGAATTATTACATCCTTCCGCAAATAAATATAATTTCTCAGTATTTCACATTATTTCGTGGTTTGCAAAAATTTCTAGGCCCTAGATATTGTGAATTCTTTTAAGGCACAGAGAGTCACAACTAAACACTTTCATAATATGTCGTGTAGTAAAACATGTAGCGTCAGATATGTTTCTTAGTATATGACGCACAGAATATATCTGCTATAAGCACAAAACGGCAGTAACTTTGCATTAAAGAAAATTCATGAATAACACACAATCCTGCGTAAAAAGAAGTTCCATTACCGGCAAAAAAAAACAGCAAATTAGACTTGGACAAATCACGTGTCTTCAAATAGGGCTTTTACGTTGGCAAATATGATTTAACTCATTCAAGGTGGGTAGGCTTATTGAAAGGGTTTGAAACCTCTTTCTTTTAGCATGTTTATTAGTCAAATTGTTAAAAATGTATCTCGGTATTGTGTGCTTTGCGAAATGTGCAATAAGGTTAGTTGCCTGCAACATGTTAATGGTAAATGTCTAGAATGGAGAGATGAATACCATCGCTACTGAAAATAATTGTAAAGTACAAATTTTGAAACTAAAAAGCTTTGGCACCTCTGATGTGAGGAAAGTTCAGAGGAAGGTTTAAGGACCTCCCAGTGCCACCTGTGGAACATATGGGCATTCCTCGGTACCTCACATGACAATGTGCATTGTCATGGAAGATGGATTTTCTCAAAGGAAATATGGACATTAATGATAAATGTCACACAGCATGACTAATTAGGACACCTCAATTGTGGTAAGTCACTTTGAAGATGCCCTCTGCCCTGCTGGGTTCCCATTTAAGGCAACGACAGTTATTTTAGTTTGGTCTTGTAAAGCCACGCGAGGCTCTTGTCAGTGGCCATACGTATTCATTGCGGTGCATGTTCAGATGGACACCAGGTACTGCAAACAGTTGCCAATATTGTACTTGTGTCAGGTAATTGGGGAACCCTACTNCATGTTCAGATGGACACCAGGTACTGCAAACAGTTGCCAATATTGTACTTGTGTCAGGTAATTGGGGAACCCTACTATATCTGGGTTTTTTTGTGTGTTACTGTGTGTTACTGTCTTCTAGGGTAATTCTGTCAGTCTGTGGCCTATGGAAATGGGGCCGCTCACTAGCTCTACCTAGTCGCCTAGAATTGATGGCAAACCTAGATGTGGTAAATACACTNCATGTTCAGATGGACACCAGGTACTGCAAACAGTTGCCAATATTGTACTTGTGTCAGGTAATTGGGGAACCCTACTTTATCCGGTTTTTTTTGTGTGTTACTGTGTGTTACTGTGTGTTACTGTGTGTTACTGTGTGTTACTGTGTGTTACTGTCTTCTAGGGTAATTCTGTCAGTCTGTGGCCAATGGAAATGGGGCCGCTCACTAGCTCTACCTAGTCGCCTAGAATTGATGGCAAACCTAGATGTGGTAAATACATTCCCTCACAAAGCGCTGTTACTAATTGTGTATCTATCTGTCTGATATGATAATACATAGTTGTAAACCTAGATGACCTTGAATGAAAGTGTGAAATTCATCTAAATGGAGTTTTTTCTACTATTGACACTACAGCCGAACCCTGAAGTAACGAACATGTAGGTAATGAAAAAAGCATTCTAAAGCAGAGATTTTCAGGAACATAAAAAAAAATCCCAAACATTTATGAAAACAATAAAGTAACTATTCTAAAATAGAATAAATTTAGTGGTGTGCTGCAATGGATTTTTGCAATCGGGAAAAATTTAGGCGGGAAACTTAAATTTCCTATGGGAATTTGGGAATAATTGGGAAAAATATTTTAGGTTAGGTAAAAAAGTTTGTGGGTTGCTAGACCTAGTGAATAACATTCTGTTATGACTTATTCTATTAAAATAAAAAATAAACATTGACTATGTGATAAAAATTAGATTAAAGATGGAAAAGTTATGTGGTTTTATATTTTTATACACTAGTTGTTGCATTAAGAATTAATCATCTGGGTTTAGAGCACTTCGTTCGCATAAATTAAAAAAAAATTACTAATAATATTTTTGTTTTATCATGTCTTAACATATGTTTAAAAACATTGTCTTAATGGTTTTTCTACCATTTTCTTTATAATTTCACGACGGTTGCTAAGGAACTTTCACATTTTTAGTTTCATTTTTGGTAGTAAAATGTGTTGTACATTGATTCAAATTAACTTTATAGGGAAGTTTTAATGTTGGTGAACACTCTCTTCGAATCATGTAGTGCAACTGCAATCACATCAGAGTTTCATCCTGCAGGTTATGAATACAACATACCAAATCTGTATGCTAACAAAGATAATTCTTCTATCGATAATGAAATGAAAAGTACCTAAGTAAATTAATGATAAATTTTCTTATAGCCAATTTTCAATGTTTCAGCGACGAGTGAATACAACACACAATTAAAAACACACATTCTGAATGAAAAACAAACAATTTGCTGGCGTGTTACAATTAGTTTTAACCAAGCCCATATTACACACAATGTTAGATCTCTGTAAAATAGATTAACATTTGGAGTTGAATGAAACATTCATTCTGTACTAGCTTATTTTTATGTGAATGTTTAGGTTATGTATATCGAAACTCGCGTCCCACATCAACCAGCAATCGATACTTGTTACTTATAAATGTCTCGCATAAAAGACAAATTCAGTGTGCACGGTTCACCGTAACTTCATAATAGTGAGTTTGCAACCAGTTTTAATTGATTTTCGCAATAAATATGGAGTGTTAACGTTACGTAATGACTTAAAAAAATTTTTTTTAATTATGTAACTTTCTTTGAAATTTGTGAAAAAGTGGAAAATTCAAATTTCTCGACAAGATATTTTTCAAATCATTATTGCTAATGTAAAGTCGATACAAAGTTTCTCGTACAAAACCAGACTTATTTTAATTATAGTTGGAACAACCTACAGACTAGAACATAAATTTTTTGCAATTGTATCGGGGAAAAAATTATTTCCTGCCCGAAGAAAAAAATTTGTTTTCTTGAAATTTTTCCCAAAGTTATCGATCCCGCAAACCCCTAATTAAATTTTGCAGAAAACCAAATATAAATACATTTACTAGTCCATGGCAATATGTAGGTATTTCTTACTATACTCTTTACTGTAAGCTCACTAAATTTTGACAGTTACAGTATGATGGTATATATTATTTGATGTGCTTGCAGGTTACAATGCGAGTCCAAATTTACTATTTTACTGGTGACCAAGGATCACAAATTCACATTTGTGTAAGAAATTTTGACTAATTGTGACCTCAAAGCATATTATCAATGCCCACAGAATTGTCAAAATTTAGTGAGCTTACATGAAACAGAATATAGGTACCCTTAAACTATCTGCCAAAAAAAAAATTAGGTTAAAATTTGTTTAAAACAATGGGGATGGTATTTTAGTTGGTGCAAGCCTAGTGAATTAGATGGTGCGACAAGAAGTCGTGGAAAGACTCCTTTTTTCTTCACCCCTTCCGCCCTGTTGCGGCCATCCCAAAACCTGAGCACCTGGCTACCATCAAACCATGTGCACATAGCAACAGTGGTAACCAATAACAGTGGGTGTTACAGATCTTCCTTTTCCCTTCTACGAGCACCCTTAGGGTAAATATAGGGATAGTGGGCTAAATAGTCTCAGCAGAACAAAAACCTTGAAGCAACCTTTGAAAATGGAGGGAAACAGGGTTGTACGCAAAACATTGATTTTTCCCATTAAGACAATTAAAGTTTACTTTGAAAGTGTTGAGATTTTGTAGTTTTGCAAAGTTTTCATTAAGGGGGATTATTCTTTATACATTTTTTAATGCACAAATTAAAAAAAAAATCTTTAATTACGTTATGTTTGATAATTTCAGGTGATGTGGGAGTTTTTTTTTTGCCGGTGCAGCAGTTGTTTATACAGATTTAGTTTTTTTTCTGTGAAGTGTACTTAATGCAAAAAAGTTTATAGTATATACACGCACATTTTTATAGAAATTTTAATACAGTTTTTATAAAACAAATACAGCAAACACTTGATTATTCTTGTTAATTATAACTGCTGAATGCCCAAGTAATCACTTTTTTCCTAACCTCAAATTTATAACACATGTCTGGTGGTTTAATAATCAAAATTACATTTTATCAGCATGAAAAATATATATTAATTGAGCAACTTCTGCAGTATAGCAGGCTTACAGGAAAATAAGACTCACATTTTGTAAAAAAACCGGTTACCTTGTCAATCCACTTATCGGGCTTGACACACACCACTATAGCTTAAATATATTGGGAGGGGGCGGGGGGAAATTTTTGAATATCTATTAGGTTTTGTTTTTATAGAACAATGTAAAAAAAAAAACTTGCACCAATTATGTACATGCTTGAACATCGCTACTGTTTGTACACACAAATTTGTTTTCATAAAGAAGTTTTAAATTTTGCTCTGGTTACTAGCAGCACAAATTTTCGTTTAGTACTCATAACTCTCCTCAATGTTGAAATGTCTACATAATCGTAGCTTTGCTGGTTAGCATAATCAAACAACTTGGAGACTCATTCGGAAGCCTCAGTGCAACTAACAACATTCTCTTGCGATTCGTGTTTGTCGGCGCTCTTCTAATGCACTACCACCTTGAGCTTTTAAGACAATGTCTGTCGCTGAGCTGTTGAAAACCTGGTTCGTAGGCATCCACATTTAACCACATTGTGAAACTCGCAAACTTTGACTGCATTCATAGGTGCTGCAAGCCCTTAAAATTAGTTTCTCGCGAATCTCCAAAAATTTTATTGAATGAGTTTTTGATAGTGGTTTTCTTCAGTGTGAAGGAAATACGTGTTTACGGTACTTATCGTAGGTTGTCTAAGAGCATCTTCCATAAACTTAAAACATCGGAACCATCGGCCACAAGCACTTCGATGGGATTTGTACGGCAACGTTGTTTCATCGCAGATATTACCTTCCAGTCCAAGGGCTGAATTAATGACACAGGATGGTAAAAACTAACGAAAATCAGACGATATTCTGACACAAGTGTAGTTGCAGATGGATGACAAGGTGCATTATCAAGAATTAAGACTGCCTTCTGTGGCAAAGGAATTGAAAGTTTAGAACTGGAAGTTATTGTTTCAATACATAAAACCAATTGCTAAATATCTCCCTTTTCATCCATGCTCCTTTCTGATATTCGCAAAGGACTGGCAACTCGACCCTACCTTTAAATGCTTTTGGATTTTTTGATTTTCGTATCACAAGTGGTTTTAGTTTGTGTTTTCTAGTTGCGTTGGTGNTCCTTTAAATGCTTTTGGATTTTTTGATTTTCGTATCACAAGTGGTTTTAGTTTGTGTTTTCTAGTTGCGTTGGTGCACACAAGCACAAATAACCTCGCTTTACTAGTTTTACAGCCTGGAGCATGGACCCGTTTGCATANGTTGCGTTGGTGCACACAAGCACAAATAACCTCGCTTTACTAGTTTTACAGCCTGGAGCATGGACCCGTTTGCATAACCAAGCTTCTTGTAGGCAGGTTCTTCCAGCGTAGGCCAGTTTCATCTGCACTGTATATTTGTTGCTCAGAAAATGTGCTATTCAATGAAACTGGCATACTTCTTTATTAGCACAGTGCGTTTCACCTTGTGCTGCAATTTCCCTAATTCCGTAATGCTGATTAAATTGCGTAAGCCATCTGGAAGATGCATTAAATTAGCCTGCGATGCGTAGGTCGTGTAGTTTTTTAGACTGCGCTAGAGACCTTACTCCAGACAATGGTACACCTTCAGCTCTCTTTTGCTTAAACCAAAGATAAAGAGCTGCGTCAAAGTCCACATGTCAACGTCTTAATGGATTTACGCTGCGATGGTACTGTTATGCTATCAGCTCGGCTTCCATTGTTTAACTAGTAATTTATCTTTACTATTGTGAATATTGTGCATAGTTTTCACACAGATACCTCCTTCTGAAAGTTTTTTTTGCAGTTTCTCCCATACTAAAACTTTCCACAATAAGTTTTTCCACGTTTTCAGTTTCTCAGACATTAAGACCCAGGTTGTCTATAAAGCACGAGATGAAACAATCACGTCAACTTATCTTACAGTGCTTGAAGGCTTGTTTACGAAAACAGGGGCGAAAAGTTGACACGAGGCAGAAATTGGCAACACCTTAGCTTGAAGAATATCTGAGTAGCCACTAGATGAGTTATAAAATGCCTTAACACAACATTTTTTTATTAAAAATAAGTCTTGAGCTTTTTTTTTAGTATCGTAATTACTTTAATATATTCAGCACCATGCTACGGCAAACATATAAAATGTAAGAAAATAACTATAGATGTAAACGAGAAGCCGTACCTATTATGCAAACAGCGTAACTTCAACTTATGCAAGCGTAAATATAATTTATTTNAGATGTAAACGAGAAGCCGTACCTATTATGCAAACAGCGTAACTTCAACTTATGCAAGCGTAAATATAATTTATTTTTAAAAAATACATAAACTTTAGTAAAAAAAAGAAGAGTATAGTAACAACAAAGTGCATTTTGCATGTTTTTACCTAGAGAACAGAGTAATATTCAATTTGTGGCTCACTTGTGTAGGTAAATTTTGCAGATTACGAAAAATGTTTGCTACTCTGCCATTACAAACATATTTTAAGTTTGTTGTAGCCATTGTTTAGATTTGCAGTTTCTTTCAAAGATGATTACTGCTGTATATTGAATTTTTCAATGGATGGAGAAATTAGTGTACAGGCAGTCCTCTACTTTAATACATAATGTGTTCCTGATAATGTGTGTGAAAGTTGAATCATACACTGAAGAGCCAAAAAAACTGGTACACCTGCCTAATATCATGTAGTGCTCCTGCGAGCATGCAGAAGTGCCACAAGATGACGTGGCATGGACTCAACTGTCTGAAGGTATGCAGGAGGCATTTCACACCATGAATCCTGCAGAGTAGTCCACATCCATTGGAGTGCGAGGCGGTGGAGATCTCTTCTTAACAGTGCGTTGCAAGGCATACCAGATATGCTCAATGTTCATATCTGGTGATTTAGGTGGCTAATGGAAGTGTCTAAAGTCAGAAGAGTGTTCCTGGAGCCACTCGGTAGCAACTCTCGACGTGTGGGGTGTCGCATTGTCCTGCTGGAATTGTCCACGTCCGTCGGAATGCACAATGGACATGAATGGGTGCAGGTGATCGGACAGGATGCTTACGTATCTGTCACCTGTCAGAGTCGTATCTAGACGTATCAGGGGTCCCATTTCACGCCAACTGCACACGCCTCATACCATGACAGAGCCTCCACCAGCTTGAACAGTCTCCTGTTGACTTAGAGCCCATGGATTCATGAGGATGTCTCCATACCCGTACAAGTCCATCCGCCCGATACAATTGGAAACGAGACTCGTCAGACCAGGCAACGTGTTTCCAGTCACCAACAGTCCAATGGTGGTGTTGGCGGGCCCAGGCGAGGCGTAAAGTTTTGTCGTGCAGTCAACGGTACTTGAGTGAGCCTTCGGCTCCGAAAGCCCATATCAATGATGGTCCGCTGAATAGTTCGCACGCTGGCACTTGTTGATGCCCCAGCATTGAAATCTGCGCCAATTTGAGAAACTATTGCATGTCAGTCATGTTTAATGATTCTCGTCAGTCGTCGTTTGTCCCGTTCATTCACGAGCTTTTTCTGGCTGCAGCGATGTCTAAGATTTAATGTTTTACCGGATACCCGATATTCATAGTACACTCGTGAAATGATCGTACGCGAGAATCCACATTTTATCGCTACCTCGGAGATGCTATTTCCCATCTCTCGTGCACAGACTATAACACCACGTTCAAACTCACTTAAATCTTGATAACCTGCCATTGTAGCAGCAGTAACCGATCTAGCAACTTTGCCAGACGCTTGTTGTCTTATGTAGGCGCTGCTGACCGCATTGTGTTATCTGATTGGTTCCATACCTCTGTTATTTGCATACCCATGCCTATACCAGTTTTTTTTGCTCTCCATTGTATATACGCATGTAATAAGAGGGGTTCCAAAGTTACAAGAAAATTTAAAGCCAAATTAATTTTGGTAGAAAGATAATATATTGAATTGTTAAATGTTATTTTTAATAAGTACTCAATTGAAAATCATGAATAAATATACATAGGCAATACTTTCTTGCCTGAAATGTTGATTTTCAACAGCTGTGTACCTATTTGATTGCAAGTACTATGTGAATTAATGAGGTAATTAAAAATGCTTTCTACTTTCTGTAAAATAGTTGTGTAAATGCAACATTTTATTTTGTAGATTGTAAAAACTATGTAAAAGTTTTTCAGAGATTCGTATAAAATTTTAACAGAAGCACCCATTTGTATTGTGCTAATATGATAGCCATATCTAAACATTCATAACATATGATCTGCGAAGGCTGGAAAACCTGGCAGGCAGTGTTAGATGGCAACTAACAGTGCTATATCAATATGTTGGTAGGTACAAATCTCGAATGTATGAAAGTCAGACTGCCTGTATACATGAGTACTTATGTTGCCATACTTTTCTACGCGTTGTGTAAATTTTGATTGTACATACTCCGTGAAAAGAGGACAATTTATTTTCTAGTTATACCAATTTTTTTGATAGTAGATCTGAGGCCAGGTATTTTCCCAATAAGGTTTTTGACAGAAATCATTGGCCTGGATTCAGGTAAATACGAAAATTAGTCGTGCACGAATAATCCAAAAACCAAATAATCCGCAGCCCAATAATTGTTTGCTGCATTTCCCATTGCTCATAAAAACTAACAATCTTCAAGCATATCTAGTTACTACAATATAAAAATTAATTATTTGTAGGGACAAAATTTTGTGGAGTAAGTTTAAGGGGAATTTAGTTTTCAAAATACCAGATTTCAATGTTATCAGTTGTACTATGAAAAACTGTTAAATTAAAACTTAAAAACTAAAATATTATACTAGAGCCAAAATTGTTTTAGTGCATATTTTATTTAAAAATTAATGATCAGTTAAAAATTCTTACATTCATTAATGCATTAAAAACTTTATAATATTTATGCAAATGCATGAAGACTGGAAAGCATTTTATTTTAACAAAGATAACGCAGAGCTATGCCATAGCTGAAAAATAATTTTTTTTTTCTGGGTTTTAACTTTTTTAAGTAGGTAGGTTCCTAGAAAGTGTGGATTTTGTTTTGCAATTTTACATGAATGTCTTGAACATTCTTTTATAGAGAAAGAACACTGCAACCTGGAAATTGAACTATTTTTATGTTTGTTTTTACAATTTCACTCATTAAAAGTATTATTTTAATCTTATCCACACAGTATATGATATTTGCTGCCGTTATTCACTCAGCCAAAACGACAACCTAATATAAATTTTTTTTCTTCCCATCAGAAAACTTAAATTATTCTTGTCCTCTGGTTTCTGCATATTTTGGTACAAATTGTTAGTCATGGTTTCACAAATAAAATAATATATTTTATTTAAATTTAATTTTATTGTGTTAACTGCAATGTTGGCGTCAGGTGGTGTATTACATGCATTTCGGTGTTATTTCGGTTTTATCGCTTTTCACCATATAATCTTGTCTCTAATTATTTGTCATAATAATTTAAAAATTAGTAGTTTGCCAATATAAAATCTTAATTATACTTGCTACATAATTGTGAATGTAGCTTTTAACAATATGTCTTTCTATATAATTTACAGTAAAAGATGTGATCATTCTTTGTAGAACTGAAATAAGTTGAAAAATGTTATATCAATTAATCTACATAAAATTAACTTTGGTTTCACATAACAGCTGTATCCACAAGGAATAGTGTCTTCTAACTTAACAATACTTTGCTTAGGAAGGTAAATAATTAAAAAAATTACAATAACAATTTTGTTAATTATAGCATGAAACCCAACATTAAAAGTATAGGAAAAAACCATTGTTTTTCCTACAACCTCGTGTGCAGAAGCTCAAAATAACTAGTCTATAGTTACTCTGGAAGCACCTTTTATCTCTTGACTGTGCAATTTTCCTTGGGCTCTGTGTGGGTGTTAAACTTTGGGATACATTTTGCAATAGTGNTTTTTATCTCTTGACTGTGCAATTTTCCTTGGGCTCTGTGTGGGTGTTAAACTTTGGGATACATTTTGCAATAGTGCTATTATAACGTTGATTTTTTGTTTTTCTTGGATTTTGATGGATTGAGATTGGAATTGACTGGCATTGTCAGACAACCTGGAATAAGATTTTATTTATCATTTCAGATTTTGGTTTTATGCTTTTTGTTGATATTTTTGGCTCTGACTAGGGGTATAGCGCACTAAGCCAATAATAACTGTGCCACTTGCGCTGCAACCTGCCTTCCTTCTCTGGNGCTCTGACTAGGGGTATAGCGCACTAAGCCAATAATAACTGTGCCACTTGCGCTGCAACCTGCCTTCCTTCTCTGGTGCACTTGTTGCAGTTGCCCTTAAAAAGTAGGTACTGTCATTTGCACGCGCTGTGTGCACGCGTGTGGGCTGGCTGTCTGCTGCTGTGGGCCGTCAGTGTGCTGGTTAATTGAAGGAATGATTTTTGGTGCAGCATACAAAACAATTTTTTTTAAATATTTATTTGTGTATTTATTTATTTAATTTTAATGAGAAAGTTTTCCTTTTCACTGGTTCAATATGCCACAATGTTTAAATTTTTGTGGCGGTAAGAGTGTCTATGGCCTTGTGAGATGTATATTTCTATTGAGAAGAATTCTGTGTATTGAAATAAATTTGTGTTTTGTTATTGAATCTACTAATTTTTGCACAGTCATAAAGAGTGGATTTCGTGCTCACTTAAATTTAAAGTGGTGTACAGTGTTTAAACTTTTTTCTAGTTAATGTAAAGTTGTTTCTGGTTGTATGATGATATAATTTTATCCAAAAGACTCCTCCCTACTGAAAAAAAATTAAAATTTTGTCAATAAATCATCTAAATTTTGTACAAAAGGCTTCCAGAAATGAATTTCGCACTTTAAAAGACAAGCTGCACGCAAGGTTTGACCTTATTTCTCATTAATGAGAGTTCATGGTGTTTGTGGGGTACCATTTCATTTGCAGAACATGTTACTACTGAATTACATAGAATTTAAATAAGATAAGTGTTATTTTGCACCATTGATAACGAAACACTGTCTTAATGTGAAAAAAAAACACCTTTTGTTTTGTTCTTTTATTTTGTTATTAATTTTATTTTTATGTACATAATAATGTTACCGACTGCTGTTCAATGTAGCAAAGTCACATATTAGCATTTTAACAAAATTTTAAACTCTTCATGTGCAAGTTGCACGTTAGGTTTTGTAAAAGGTTGATGCAAATAGAACAAATTATGTAAATCTTGTAAATTTTAAAAAAAATATTGTAAGAAGTTTTCTGGCTGGGTTTTTACAGAATTTCCATGGGCGATTAGACCAAATTTTTAAAGAAAGGAAAGCGATAATTTGTGAACAGCAGACAAAATTGACACGACTGTGGGATAGACTGTCTCAAGATATAGAGTTCAGACAAAAGTTTCTGTCGAGTCTCCGGGGCTATGGATTAAAAACGGTTGATAAGGTAAGTAAAAAATGCAACTGAATTTTTTGGTCTGGTGTTGGCAGATATTCAGTCGTCATTTTATAATAGTTCTGTTTGTTTAAAATTACAAAATGCTGCAAGTTACATCCATTGAGGTGTGTGTGTGTGTGTGTGTGTGTTTGTTTGTGTGTGTGTGTGTGTGTGTGTTTTTTTTTTTCAAACCTAAATGGTTATTCATTTAGATGAAATTCATTGCCATGTAAAAGATTGGTTCTATTCTGGTTTGTAAAATTTACAAGAGTTAATGTTCGGTTTTAAAAATTGCCAAAAACGAACATTATTAACAAACTTACTTCACCTCAGATGTTGAATAGTAATAAGAGATGCTATAAAACAAAAATGGCCAAATAGGTCTTTTTTCCTCCATAAGAGTGATAACCTTGTATCTTGAACTATGGTGTGTGTAAAACTGAATACTTTCATTTATTAACTTACTGTAGTTTTAATTTATATACGAGGGTACATGAAGTAAGTGATTTGCTTGAGTTTTTTAAAAATCAAATTTTCAATTAATATATTTTTTGTTGCTAATGTGTGGTTTTCACATACTTGTAAAAATACTAGAATGATAAATATTGTATGAATCAAATCTTAAAAAAAAAAACCAATAGTTAATAGTAAATTAATTTTGTGCTTTTGGAAAAAATTTGGCTATTACATTTTCAAACTGTGTGTTGAAACTCTTCAGGTTGTATAAGTATGTGCTTGTTTGTTACGGGACATGTTTGAATACTTAAAGGTGAAATTGTGAGTGTGTTTACACAATTGTTTGTGTGATGTGCTTTAACAAATAAGAGCTGATCTGTGAAGGTTCTGCCGTATTTACCCGAAAATAAGATTATAGTTTTCACTTTAAACTGTATTTAAAAAAAAATTAGGGTTGTCTTAATATTGACAATTAAGTGTTTCAACCTATAATACCACACAATGTTCACATGCCCATTTGACTGCAAATCACATGAAAATGCATATATTTTTCATATAAATATATACACACACAGTTGATGATAATGCTAACTAGGAATGGGTCGAATAACAAAGAATATCTGTTCCGGTTCCGGTACAGATTCTAAAATTTAAATATTGGTTCCAGTATTCGGTTCCATTTTGAATACTTGCATTTTGCTTGCAACTTCATTCAACCAATGCAGGTAAAATTCATTCAATGTTTAAGTAAATATGTAACAAATTATTTTCTTTTTTACATTAATATGTGGTGATGTTTGGAAAATACTTTAACTAAATAACTTGGTGCTAAAAGCCTAAACATTGTGGCATGGCTTTAACCTATGATCATTAAAAGCATGTACACTCCAGAGGGTGAGCTGCTACCTTTTTCTTTTTGCTTTTACCTGCCTGCTTCCTTTTTCTTTTTGCTTCTTTTATGCAGTGACCTGCTAGTTTTTTGTTGGAATGCCACATCTCTAAAAAAAAACGTCGCTTCCCTTCTCCAGCCCCCTTGACAAGTGACTTCGCCAATTTGGCTACAGTGAAAAGCAAACTGGACTGGCGGTGTTCCCAGAGTTGATGGTATGATATTTGTGTGCCCGGCGCCTCAGCTCTGCGGTGAGCTGATGAGATGTAGGGCCGTTTTGGGTCGACGGCCTAGGGGGCTCTGGTGAACACTCAGTCACACACACGATGGCGACGTTGTGGGCCATCTCGCACCCCTTAATTATAAAGAGAACAAATTATCCGTGTTTGAGATTTATTACCTGATACTCGTTACTGTACACACAACTATAACACAAGACACGTGGCCTAAATGGCCGGGAAGCTGCGAGCGACCACGTGGTCTTTATAATGCGAGATTCGGATGCACTTAAAAATTCCCGATAAATCTTAACGTCGCTCTCCCCTCGGCGCTATGCAAGCAAAANTATTTATTACCTGATACTCGTTACTGTACACACAACTATAACACAAGACACGTGGCCTGAATGGCCCGGAAGCTGCGAGCGACCACGTGGTCTTTATAATGCGAGATTCGGATGCACTTAAAAATTCCCGATAAATCTTAACGTCGCTCTCCCCTCGGCGCTATGCAAGCAAAATAATGAAACCTATGAAAATAATGATTTAAAATGTGACGGATGTGTCTGGAGACCAACTCGACTGATGATGTCTTTGCTAGGACTTCTGCGGAGCGAGCGAGCTTACATGTCAGAGTCCGTTGAAGTGCTGACGAGTACTGGGTGGAAGAGCGCGCCGGCTTAAGCTACCTGAGTGCAGCAGACGCCACGCGGTGAAATGATGAAACCCAATACACTAAAAATGATAATGATATGAAAGGGGACATGAATTAACTTAAACTAATAGTACATAATTTTCCCTAAAACAGTACATAATAAAAAATTATAATACTTGTTCTAAATGTTTACATTGTACCAGCCACAGTATTGCCAAATGTCAAACGTCACATGTCTCTGGCTGTGGCTGTGCAGACTGTCTCCAATGGTGATAAAACAAATGATACTAACTATATACACTGACGTTATTAATAAATACACTGACATTGAATAAATCATAAACACTAATACACTTGCACTCGTGCCCACAAGCCTGTCGGTGTGGTGCGTCTGACGTGCGGACAAGGCTGCAGCAGTCACAGTGGGCACAAATGACTCGTGAACGTGCGGTTCACGTCACAAGGCTTACAGGAAACAAAGAAGGCGTGAAAAAAATGTATCGATCGATCGGTTAGCAGTGTTGCTTACAGCGGACTGAGTGATAAAGACAGAGAAGGGAGAAGACAGTTTAAGACTACCACTCCTTAATTTTTTTTTCATGTATGGCCCGCACCGGAATTTTTTTCCTTAATTTTTGAAAAAAGGGAGTGCCATACAGGAGGTAGTTATTTTTACAAGGACCGAGTTTTGCAGTAAATTTATGGGTTTTTAGAAACGAGAACAGAGTAGTAGTTGTTAACCTGAAACCGGTTCAGAGTCAGACCTCAAGAACCGGTATAAATTGGAACTGAAGAACCGAACCATCCCATCCCTAATGTTAACTGTAATCTAAGTTATATCTATACTTCCCTATTTCAATGAATTATAGCATGGTTTTGAGTTCAGTTCGTGGACAGTGTGAAAGGTTTGGTTTGATTAGAATATTGTGCGTTAAGTTCTAGTTTGGTTCAGCACCAAAATATGAGTTGATCCCACCTCTAAGCTGTGTTTACAATTTTCTTTAAAACTATGTAAAAATCTAGTGATAGGTTTTTGGAGTCTTCCAGAATATTTTGTTATACAAAGTTTAGGCAAACATACGTTGATGATACACTAGGTAGCATAGAGGGGGTGCAAGTGGAATTTTTTGTGATAAGGAAAAAAAAATAGAAGTCTGAGAGTACTCTAAAAGTAGAGCTAGAGCAAAATACCTGCTTGCAGCTAGAGCCCAGCTCGAAATATTTTGCACGCTTTTAAAATTTGAGCTGCTATATCAATGTTAGGTCATCCAGTCGGTGACCGATGACTGTTACTGTTGGCCTTTGTAATTTTACACCTCTTACTTCAGGTTCCACAAAACAATGGGAATTTTAGTAATCATGTACCATATCTGTGTCCTCTCGCGGCAGATTCAGACTACGCTTTCACAAAGCTTCCTTCCATTTTAGTGCTGCGTGTTTGCCACATGCCGTGGCCGGCCGCAGGTGTTAAGACTAGCGACCTCAAAACCAATGAGAGCGTTCTGCATTTACGCGACATCAGCTGCGAAAGTGTCTGTTTTAATACTGAAATAACTCTGTCAAAACTGATTTTTATGCAACAAACTGCACATTTTCATATACATATACAAATGTGCTAGTATCATTAATTTGAACTATGCATGTCAAATTTGCAGGTTTCCTATTAAAAAATTTAATTTCACTTTTCCAAAATTTCAAAATCACTAGAATTCAAAATTTACTTTTTAAAAAATCATAAGAATTCATTCTACAAATTCTCAAAAGGGTTAAAATATTCTCAGGGTTCATCAAAATTATATTCTGGCATTAGCTCACTCGGTAGAGTGGCGGACCACTGGTTTGCCATTCTGCATATGAAATCTGATTCAGTTATCTTAAATTATCTTTATTCCAAAGTTCATATTGCAATCAAGTAAAATCAAATTCAAAATTACTGGCTTATACAAAAGTTTAGCAGCACCTTAGTGTAGTGGAGTCTCGTTCGTCGATGATGGCGCCTGGCACTAAGCAGTGGCAATCATGCGTCTGTAGGAATAACTCCAAAATAAAACATTCGCCTAAGAGTCTCGGCGCTCTTTATGTGGCCGGATTCTCCTAAACGAATGCCAGCTTCTAGGACCAATTAACATACCCTAGGTTACGGTGGCGCTGGGATTTCAGCAATCTAAACCCTAGCGTAAATAAACGCGGCTGTAAGGTTTAAAGGTCCCACTGAGAAGCGAACTACTTCCGTCAATGATCTCACGCCTAAGCACGTACAAAATTCTTCAGGTGTAGCATAAAAGAACATTACTAGAAACCAAAATACAATTGAAACATAAGTGAAAAATCATTTATCTTTGAAAAATTACAAAACTAATTTAGGAGAACAAAAATTCAATACGAATTTGCAATTTCAGATTTTCAGTTTAAAACTTTATATAATACCATTGTTGTAAAAGCAAAATAAAATGGATGAGTGATTTACAAAATAGTGACTTTAAACTTACTTAAAAATATACTGTAAGGGCCAAGATTAATATTACGTTAAAATTTAAACAAATTAAATAAAATCATATTGAAAACAATCAATATAGTTTGTCATCGAAACAAAAATACTTATTTTCTATAGCGAAGAACATTTTTCAGTAACTTGTGAAAAAATCTTAGGAATCATTACTGAAATATTTATTGATTTCAATATTCTCACATCTCGAATAGCGATTATTCTGGAAGAGCATATAGGAAATCTCGTCACCAAATGTGTAAGCACAGAGTGGTTGTAACTCGCAGCAATTAGCAAGTTTGAGTTATTAATTACTGACAGTCCTAAGCAAATCAATTTTTGACTATATTTATTTGCCTAGTGTCTAAAAAAATTACAAGTTTGTAACATGAAACCTTATTCACTTAAAAATGTGATGTTAGGGTTGAAAAGGTGCAATTGCAGTGAAGTAACATTGATGCTGGATGAGTCGGGGAGGCGGGCAGCTGCCAGCTGACTGCGCGCACAATCAAGTGATAGTTATTTGTATACACACAAATGCAGTCTGCACTGCAGGCTTGGCTGTCCTTCGTATTACTGGTTGGCACACAGCCTCTGGTTTACCTGTATTGGGCGTGGCCCGGGGTAGTTACCGACTCTGCTGCTATTGCGGTCAGCCGGAACTTTCGCAGAGTCCTTGGAGTGGTGGTGCTGAAGGGTGCCTGCGGAGGGCTGCTGGTTCTGGTGCTCCGGGACCATGGGTTCACTATCCCCAGTGGCAAGTGATGTCCCTGACGGAAGTCGGTGACTACCAAATGCGGCTAGCTGGTGGTCTTGAATGGTGGCTGAAATGA
>NQII01001938.1:14436-37791 GCA_002778355.1 Clitarchus hookeri | reverse complement strand
CCTCCCCTCCCCCCTCACTAACATCCGCATCACGCCGACAGCAGCAGCGGCGACCAGGAGTCGGAGGAGGGGTCTACCACCCCTCTCCGCTGCTCCAAGCGGCCACGCAAGCAGTTCCGTCCAGCATGCACCACGTGTGGAGGGGACAGCCCCCGCCCACACCTGCATGCCAAGAGACTCCAGCACCCTGGAACCTCAGCAGCAGCAGCAGCAGCAGCAGGAGTCGGCTCCCAGAGGCGCGGGCCTTATTCGCTGAGGGCCCGCCACCAGCTGAAACCACCCACTACATGCTGTGCCTAGCAGAGTGGAGGGACACCTGAGGGACTGCGCAGTCAAGTGGTCACCGGAGGAGGGGCCGTTTGACGTGAACCGCACGTTCACGAGTCCTTTTGCCCACTGACTGCCGCAGTATGCCCACACCAGACGCACCACACCGACAGGCTTGTGGGCACGAGTGCATTAGTGTTTATTATTTATTCAGTTTATTTCGTCAGTGTATTTGTTAATAGTGTCAGTGTGTAATTAATAAATTTGTTTTGTCATCGGAGACAATCTGCCCAGCCACAGCCAGAGACATGTGACATTCTACATTTGGAAATGCTGTGGCTGGTGCAATGAAAACATTTAGAATAAGTATTATCATTTTTATTATGTATTTGTTTAAGGGTAATTATGTTTTCTTGTGTTAATTTAGTTCATATCATTTTCCATCCCATAATCATCTTTCAGTGTATAGCGTGTTTCACCGTCTCACCGCATGGCGTCGGCTGCGCCTAGGCGGCGGAAGCCAGCGCACATTTCCGCCCAGTATTCGCCAGGACTTGGACGAGCTCAGACGTTACGCTCTCCCCACTCCGCAGAAGCCCTAGCAAGGACATCATCTGTCGAACAGTATCCAGTCGCATCCATAACATTATAAATCATTATCATCATCTCTTTCCTTACTTAACTTGCATAGCGCCGAGGGGAGAGCGGCGTTATTATTTATCAGGAATCAAAAGTGCATTTCGAGCTTCACATGATAAGACCACGTGGTCGCTTGTAGTTCCGGGCCATTCAGGCCACGTGTCTTCTGTATAGTTGAGTGTACTAACGGGGTAATAAATACCTTAACCAGCACCACTGTTTTTATTGATAATCAAGTAAGGCGTGCGAGGTGGCCCACAACCTCGGCAACCTGTGTATGACGGAGTGTTACCAGAGTCCCCTAGGCTGTCGGCCGAACGACCCTACATCTCGTCAGCTCACCGCAGAGCTGTGACGCCGGGCACACACATTACTTCACAACTCTGGAAACACCGCAGATCAAGTTGGCTTTATCGTCGTAGCCAAGCTTGGTCACGTCAGTATTATAAAAAATTGAAATGCACTTAATTTCAAAAATCCACTGAATGTTAAAAATAAAATTCACTAAATTTCTGCCAAATGTGAAAAAAGTGGCAAAAATCAAACACACTATTAAAAACAATTATTTAAAATAGAAACATGCTAAAAATTGTTCAGTTTCACATGTAAAAATCAGATTTTTTGAAATTATATTTTACTTTGCCAAGAATTCAGTTGCCCGCAATGTGTTTTTAAATTTCGCCACATTAATCAGCATTCGCCATCTTGTGTGACAGTTGATATCACTGCATTACTCTTAAAAAAGTTACTAGCGTAATTTTATCTTAACATAATTAATCGGTGAAAATATACTGTTCTCCTTTAATACTTGTAATTTACATGGTTATTTACTGTGTTGAACTAAAAATCATCAAGTTTCCATTGTGGAACGAGAGTAAAGTTCAAATCCGTTCCGTCCATTATGGATGTCTGGTTCTGGTCCATATCACAACCATTATACATACGTGTTTTATTTGAGTGAATATTTGTTTGCTGACTTGAAACAAAGAAATGTCTGAAATTATTATGGTTTACCTGTTTTGTCGACGTAATTAATTTGAAAAACAAATAGTGATTTAACTATCAAAAATTAATTACGGTGTTAACAGTTGCAACATTTCACGACAACTAGTTGTGTGTACTAGCATTTGAGGTTGGGGAGTGTGTGTGTACCTGCTCTTGGCGCTACTGAATTTTGGTCATACCAGTTTTAAGATAGTTTTTCACAGATAAACAATAATTCAGAATATATTTTGGTTTTCGGACAGAATATCTGATCGATGGATGTGGGTAAATTAATGATTTAAGGGCGTAGCATGGTTTTTTTTTTTTATTATTGCTTGTATAGGATATTTGTTGGGACCATCCAAAAAAAAATCGACTGATACGGGAAAACTACCTAAACGGGAACGCAACGAGGTTTCACTGTACTAACATCCTCTGGATTCCCTAATTATAGTTTTAAAAAAACAATTCTACATTTAATAAAAGTATTAATCCGTTGGAAATTTGTTCGTGCAGGGCCACTTGGAATTGTTTAATTCTGAATGCAGAGGTTCTGCGGATCCTGAAACTGAAAGTGTGACCCCAGCCGAGACATCATGGCAAGCTCTTGCACCAACAAATGTACACACTCCGAAGACTCAGAAGACGCCCAAGGGCAAGGCACCTCCTTCCCCTGCTCTGTGTCTAACTACCTGACATTTTGTGAATAAGCTTTGAATTTAATGTTTTTAAAATGTATATAATGGTTTTTATGGAATTTTCCAGTATTTAACAGGTCAGTTGTAGTAAAGTCAGATAGTCACAGCATTTGTAATATGTACGAATATTGTTTTCACATGACAAATTGGAATTAATTTAGGCTTTAATGTTGTAAATATTTTTAATTGATGTGATATTTTAATTTAGTTAATGTTAAACAATATACTGTCTCCATTTATATTCCTTTCAATATGTCTTCAATGTTTGCTGGATATATTTTTAGTGTTTTTAATACTGAACATTTGTTTTAGACAAGTAAAAGCTGGTATTTGTACTAAGATTAAAGGATATAATGATTGTACTGGATTTTATGTAATGAAACTAGTAAAACATTAAAGATTTTTTATAGTCATGGTTTGTGTTACATTTCTGTTAGAGCTAGAAGTTGCCCAGTATATTCCAAATTTGTGTGTGTGTGTGTGTATATATATATAATGTGTGTGTGTGTACATGTGTGTATGAACATGTGTGTGTGTGTGTGTGTGTATATTAAAACCTCTATTATTCATTTTTCATGGGACTTACTGAAAAAATTAAACGTGTGGACCACTCTCCTCCTCAAAAAGTATAACCTAATCTCCCCTCCAATTTCGAAAATCCACTGAAAGTTTACATAAAATTCACTAAATTTCTGCCAAATGTAGAAAGTGGCAAAAATCAAACAAAATTTATTACAAACTATGATTAAAATTAGAAACTTGCAAAAATTAAATTTAAAGTGCAGTAATAAAGTACGTAGTTTCGTCATAATGCTGCATTTTATATTTTTTAGTCTTCTTTGGAGGCAAATTTAACAGTTTTTTGAGTTAGACATGTAAAAAATCTGATTTTTTAAAATTTTACTTTACTCTGCTAAAATTTTTGTTGCTCACTAAATGTTTTTATATTGTGCCAAATTAAACGGAAAGTCTGCTAAATTTGCATCACTCGCCATCTTGTGTGACAGTTAATATCACTGCATTACTCTTAAAAAAAGTTACTAGCGTAATTTTATCTTAACATAATTAATCTGTGAAAATATACTGTCCCCCTTTAATACTTGTAATTTACATGGTTATTTACTGTACTGACCTAAAAAACATCAAGTTTCCTTTCTGGAACCAGAGTCAAGTTCAAATCCGTTCCATTATAAATGCTTGGTTTTGGTCCATACTACATCCATTATACATAAATGTTTCATGTGCGCGGATTTTCGTGTGCCGACTCGAAACAAAGAAGTGCTATGTAACTCATCAATATTTGAGAAAAACTAAATTAACACAAGAAAACCTTATAAAACAAGAGATCATATTTATTATCTCGCTAAAACTGGTGATGCTCGTGGATAAAAGCACAAAAATGGATTAGAACTATTAACTCGGTCGCCCCCTTGACGCAGATCGAAATATTGTCTACTGTAATTTTTGTTTTGCTGGTTGACTGGAAAGTTATTACTCGCATCACGTCTGTCTTGCTGTTGTGAGTCCAGCATTATAGTAGCGTCCAGCGTTGCCGATCGTACGATCCTCAACATAAAAGTACGATAATTCCATGTGGAGTATGATCCACGGTTGAACTTATGGTCGTATGCCAATTGTACGATCAGCTTCCCTGTTCATTTTTATTCTTCGATAAAGGCAGTCACTGTTAGTCCATTAAACCTGCAGCAATTGCATTGCTGACTTGATTTTTTCCCCCACTTTTAGTCTCCCGTATGGTAAAATATTTTTAGTACTTATTTATTAAAATAGTTTTTTATGTTTTGTATATTTTCTTGTTTTTAACAGAAACTATCAGTTAACGTTGTTACTGCCTGACAATTTTTTGTAAGAAAGAGTTTTGATTTATTATTATTTAAAATATATTTTAAAAAAAATTTTTTTTTTACTAACCACTTTTTGGAAGTGTTTAATAAGATCTTTCTGAGAAAACTGTATGATCCTGGCATTGCGAAAGGGTGGCAACGCTGGTGGCGCCATTGTAATAGGCCATGTATCGAAAATTCACTGGTGCATCCACCGGTGCACTCCGGACGTTCAAAATTATTGTTTCCGTTGAGTCCAGTTGAACCGATTAATCCACCAGTTCAACCGGCCTGAAAATTTTGCGAGTCTGGTGGTTATGCACCAAAACATAAACCGGTAAAATTTCGAATGCTTTCTCTGAAAAATAAAAGTTAACACACCCACAACTCGTAAAACTCTATGTCCAAATTTTTTTTGTATATTTTGGAGCGCTTGATAATTACAAGTGGGCAATGGAAACTTTAGAATCCGAATGAAATGATATTGTCTCTTGGAGGCAGACGAAATGCCACTTATCAACCACTGGTGGATCCATCAATGAAATTTCGAAAACACTTCGGGCCAACCACCCCCCCCCCCACCTAAGGCACATTACTTAAACTTAAAGTGAACTCGAAGAATTATAAAAACTGTAATCGGAGAACATGCTCGTTGCTGTTTTTATAAGTTCACAAAACCAAACAGAATCATATTTTTAATCAATTATCAAAAGCAGCATACAAAATTTTACAAACAAAAACTACAATGGGCAACTTTCCAAAACGTTACACGGCTGGCGAATAAATTAAAAGGATGTTCCGAAATACACAGTGAAATTTTACTTAATTATGACAGTGTAAAGTTAACAATTGCAAGTGATTTTAGGCATATGGTAAAACTGAACAGCATAGTCTGAACACACACTAAAAACTACATTAAACAACCAAAATTGGAGTACAGACAAAAAACATTACTTGTGTATGCGTTAACTGCCTAAATATTCGTGTGTATTTTTTGCTAGAATGAACAGTAAGGTTCATGGGGAAATGCATAGTCAATAAATAAAATGTTATACTACATGTAGCTCATTATTAATTTGGATATTAAAAGCTTAATTTGGACAGCAAATTTTTAATAGGCAATATTAATTGTGCCCTTTAAGGCTCATCCAAAAGAAGAGTTGCACATTTTTTGCTCAACTTTACCAGCATTCGGTAAAAATAATTCAGGATAGTTCTATATGCCAATTACATTACAGTTCATTACTTTCTTTAATCTGAGTTCACGAGTCAAGTTCAGGTTTCGGGGTTAATTCTTTGGTATCTCTTTCTGCTACTTCTGCTCTCGAGAGCATGTGAAACTTTCCCAAGGAGAATGAAAGAAGTAGAAAGAGCAGCTGCTTTCAACCTGAAGACTCAAACGATAAAGCGCAAAAGTGCTTTTTTTTTGTTTGGCAAATTGCGTGGCGACTAGAGGTTAAAAACATTGTAATAAGTTTAACATGCTCAAGTAGAAGTAATTAACAATTACTGTGACTTTCACGGGTAACAACTTTCAATTTTATTGGTGTAGAAGTACTAGTCTTTAAAGTTTACGCTATTTGTATGTATATTTGTTTCAAACGGGATACTTATTTATTTTAGACAGAAATTTAAAGCCCCTACCTAAAGGAATAGCTAGCATTGTATCACCGGACATTACCCAATTTTTTTTTTTTTTGGTGTTTGTTTAAAGTGTCACTAATTTTTGTAGTTATTTTAGTTTATTTTCTGTGTTTACAAGTCTAACTTATCTTTGGAAGTGTAACCTATTTTATTGCAGTGTTCTCTATGAACATTACTTGGTGTTATCACTCAAGTTTTGCAATGAAGAATTAAACTATTAGACTGATAAGTTTGTGATATATCTCTGAAAGTGACTCATATCTGGGATCTTCCCCATTTTTATTAGCATCATCATGAGAACCCTTATAAAAAACACACACTCTCTCGCACTCACCATGTAGTGTGACTCGACATAACATTTGATTCAGTGATAGTCATAAATCTAGCTTAAAACCACCCATCATAAGCTAGGAAGGCGCTGAGGCGCCTTGGTATTTAAATATACAGGCCATGTGTAAGAAGAGGCCCAAAACACATGAACCAGGCATCAACGTGTGCTCTCGTGAACACTTTAACCTCCGCAGGCACTCGCACCACCTGGCCGACACCAGGCCCAAGTGAACACCCGGCCACGAGCATGAGAATGTGCCGGCAAGAATGGAACGCACCAACCTCGTCATGTTCTACGCTATTCAAGTGACTATCTTTATTTATTTACTTAGAGGTGACTTTTGTGGGAAAATACCAAGGGTTCCACGTATGTACAACATACTCAGCCAAATTACACTTGTTTAAAGCCTTCAGTAAATTAAACAAAACAACTTTTGGCTATTCCAGCCTGAAAATTCAAGTTTGACATTCTTGCCATTTTGGGAATGGTGGTTGGACAAAGAATAATTCCCGAGCGATGCCATCGTGGAACACTGAGAGGCCAGAGAACCACGTGTACACCTTCCCCTCCACACATCCCAGCGGAAATAATAGAGGTTTCACTGTATTTGTTATTCTAAACAACCAAACCGGTCATGCATTGTTCGACACCGCAGCTTCACACAACTTTGTGGATGTCAGGTTCGTTGACATCGGTAAACTCAAACGGCCAACACAAGTACTGCAGTTCGCTACACGGCAAAACATTGCATAAGCCATGGGAGAGACAATAACAGTCCGAATACAACATGTGGAGGCCACTACCATGACCCTCATGTCTGCTGACCTGCATGAAAATGCCATACTTGGGTATTCCCTGGATCACAGAACAGAATAGAATATGATCGTGGAGCCAACTGCACATAGAATACATTTCGGGCAGTAATAGCGGCGAACTGTTACAACCTTGAACCACGGGTCACGCACCAAATATCATGCTGGATTAGCTAGATCGGTCAGTACTGCCGGAGTTTACACACACCATGCAAAGGCTACTTCATGAGCGGCATGACGTATTTGCGGCAGTTACGTCGTACGACCATGGCAGAACACGAGCGACCGACCGACCGACCTACGCTGCTCTGCACAGTTATCAACCACACCAATGTCTCATCGAAAAATAAATTAAAGAAATGCTTGCTGAGAACTTGATTGAATGCACCTGCAGTCATTCCAACAGTGCAATAACTCTAGCTGTAAAAAAAAAAAGTACATGGTTTTTCTGTGTGTACTTTAGGCCAACTAACCTAATCACCAAAAGTGCACTGCCGCCATAGATAAGCGTCACAAATGAATGCGTTACACACACTCGACCGAGCCAAAATCATTGTCACCGGGCCTCTGGAGCGGGTACTGGTAGGTGTCAATCAAGCCGGAGGACAGGGCCAAAACAGCTTACCAGATGGGCAGAGATTTCAATTATGTGCAATGCCTTTCGGGCTCAAATGTGCGCCAGCAATGTTTCACGTCACCATGGTCAGAGTACACGATGGGTACATAGGTGACTTTGCCCTAGTGTATTTGGGTGACATAGGTGTTGGATGTGATCTGACCACACCACTATCACTGGTCTTGGAGCGGCTAGCAATTAATAAACTGACATCCGCCAACTGGAAGTGCCATCCACATAGGAAAGCCTTGCATTCAATTTCTCGGACATCTGGTGGACGAAAATGTCAGCCGACCAACACCTGAACCACTGGCAATCATCAATAATTATGCGATGCCATGTGCAAACAAATTGAGAAAATATTTTGGCTTGGTAAACTGACTACATGACGAGTGTTTTACGGAGCTGATAAAACGATTCCAGCGGTACACCACACTCGCCTGCCACAACCCGAGAAAACGCCTGTACCTCCAGACAGACACGAGTGAGAAAGGGTTGGGAGCAATCTTGTTTTAGCTTGGGGACAATCAGGAGCAGCAGATAATCGATTCTGTTACGTGACTAGCGAGTGATGCACACCAGCTGCCTGTACAATACGGAATGGATTACCGTCGGACAGCATCAGTTCCAGTGTGTGAAATGCACAGAACCGTGGACAACGTACCAGTCCAAGCTAGTGAAGCACAAACAGCAACCAGCGAGTGCCCAACATCAACCATTAATTATTGTGCAACCACAAATGATTGTGGAAAGTTTCTTACACAAACACCAAAACCGTGCACGTGAAAAGTGCAGACATGGTCAATGTGATCCAAGTAATAACACAACATTTTGCAAATTAAACTAGTGGATTGTTTAACTCTCATTAAACTAACATTCCAGCTGTGAGTGGCATCTTTAACAAGTGCTTTGCATAATTAATTAAAAGAATGTGTTTCGACTTCAGCAGTGAGGCCACTCAACCCAAACTCAGCCACAATAAAATTCTTTGTCGAATTTAACATAATTTAAATGACATTAAAATTAATGCAGTGTCAATTGTTCATTATGTAAAAGGGTTATGTACATGTACTTTCTTTTCAGGTGACCAAAATACATATTTGAAATAAAAAAATTAAATTTCATATTAAAAAAATTATTGTAACGTCATTTTCATCACTTTTTCTTATGTCCACATCAACACTAGTTGACACAGTGCAGACTGTAATGTTTTCATCAGTGTTATACGTTGCATATAATTCATTTTAGAGAATTTTTGTTTTGGCGGACGGTGGAAAACTACTGTTACCATCGCCTCGCCAACCCCTCCTCATGGTAAGCGAGCATCAGGGCAGGTCACGCCACGTGGCTCGGGTGTGAAGCAACTTTTGCGCATCAACCACTTCACATCCATACACTAATTTACCTGAACCTTCATCTTATACTTTGTGTATCCTGAGTTCGTCTCCCACCTGGAACAGACTTGCCCTCTATGGTGTAATCTCTACTTTAATTTTGTTCAGTGTCTGTGCGATGCCTTTGTGCAGGGACAACGTAGACCAGTGCACGACCTTGTGCCGCACACTTGCTTAACTGTGTGTGTACAATCTCACTGGATTTCTTTAACACAACTGGAATTCTGAATCCAATGTGTGTATGTGTACTTTATTCCCACTTCACGGGAAGCTTCAGAGTGATGGGCCATCAATTACCAACCACGTTAAGTCAAAGTGTATTTGGTGCATTGAAGTGTTTTATGTCTGTGCAATGGAAGAGCGCCGTGCTGGGGAGCCACAACACTCAAGTTTGGGAGTGCGTATATATTACGACGTGTACTTAGCCGATGTCGGTCATCACGCGCGACCTCAATAAGGCACAGGGTTCTTTAGAATGGGCTTTTCGATCACGGCCCACCTCAGTGTCTCAATCTAACCTGAGCAGATTCCCTTCACCGGTTAGCTGGTGCCCTGTGGACATTAACTTCGCATCTGTTGGACCATGCAACCACCTCAAATCATATCAGATAATTGCACGTTTCTAGTTTTCAGGGTGCGCTGAGTGCACACTCAATTCAGTCTATTGGAAGACGTCGTTGAAATACTCCGTAATTATTAACTTGTAAAAACTGGTTACATTTATTTAGGTCGCTTCATGTACGTAATTTGTGGGTATTAAGAACGTAAAAATATATTCCACTAAATAACTTGGCTATTTTATTCATGTTTTCTGTCGTAAAAGCTATTTTTGTTGAAATAGCCTCTTCATCACTATAGATTTAGGCTTATTCTCCGCCGATGGTACTGAGGTTACAAATATGCTCTTTATATTTATAATGCTTGCACACTGCAACATTAACATTATAAAAATGTAAAATTCCTCATTGTAACATAATGCCTTATCAGACATTTTAATGTAAAGTTTAATTCAACACATTTTCCGACAACCTACACAAACACCATTAGGTTTCAACATCTCATTCCATACCATCGAATGTCAAGCCGACGAACTATAGACTCAGCACTAAGTATTGCAATTGATTACTCGAAATAACCAAGTTTTTGCTACTTTAGATATATACAATTATTTATTTTCTTGCTAAACATTTCCTTATTTTTAGATTTCAAATAACTAATCTAAATTTGGTGACAGTTAAATGATGTTGCGCATCGCAAAAAAAAAAAAAAAGTGGCCTTGTGAATGGAGTCTTACTTTTCTAACAAACTAGCTCATTGGGCACTGCACCATAGGCTCGGCTCATTCGCAACCCCATTTTTATGTTAATTTTCATGGGAATTAGTGTTAATATATGCAGTTCTGAAGAATAATTTTAGCCTTAAAACTTCTACCTTTTAAAATATTGTTAATGAAGGTATGTCATATTTTCTACCCAACATTTAACAAACTATATAATCAGGCATTGCATTTTAGGCAGATTTGCAGCCCAGTTTTAGGCTGATTTTACTTTCAACCAGCGTCCATATTTCAATTTCAGCGGAATAATTTTACCGGGACATGCCTATCATTCTCATTTATATTTCATTAATAAACAATGCATTATTTTCTTTTGTCGACAGTAAAAAAAAAACCAGCTTCATCAGTCACTGAATGACCTGAAGTTGATAAAGAAGCCTGAATTTTTCAAGCCTTTAAATACTGCAAGCCATGCTAGAGCCGCAAGCAGGTATTCTGCTCAAACTTGATTTACGAGTACATACTCTCAGACCTCTGGTGATGTCTTCAGCATTCCAAAAAAGTACCAGTGATCAGTCAAATAGGCTATGACATGGACATGTAAGAATTTGTCATTGGACTATATAATTAATTTTAGTTACCAATTCCCTTTATTGTTTAAACACTAGCAACTTTTAAAGCAAGCAGAAGTGCAACACAAATGTATACAGCCAGATGAGACAGTTTTAACACAGAGCTACCTCAAAGTAAATCACACCTTCAGCGTAAATATGCATAAATACAGTGAACTTGTCAATATGTTTTTTAATGCAATCACCATTTCAAAAGTTACTTGTTCGTGAAAAAATAGTATGAACAACTTTAAGAAAAACTTTGAATGTGCTTTGCTTGCCCACCTGCCTAGGAACTGGTTGGCCAGCCTGCAAGCAACCGTCCTACCTAGTTCCGTAACAGTTATCTACTTTCTTTCTGTCGACGTCAGGTGGCGGACACCACCATTCTGCAGCAGGAGGGAACAGGAAGCACCAGAAAGAGACCATTGTTACCAGTAAACCACCACAAAAAAAAAAAAGGGGGAGGGGTTAGTTTTATTCCCAAGTAAAGATAGTATTTCATGTCACACAAAATAAAACTGCTCTGTTCAATAACTTTTAAGTTGCATACATTACAATAAAGCTGTGATAAACTAAATATTGTTAACTTTTTTTTACAAATTATACTTTTGATATAAAGTTAAAATTACATCAAATTATCAGTGAATTGTTTTTTTCATTAACTACTGGACATTCATTTTTTTTCCCCCAACTTGAAACAATTGTAGTTTGGAACACAACAGCATTGATAAGTTCTGTGAGTTAGAACAGTTCTTCAATGTAAAAAGTATGTTCATATGCTTCACAATGTGAATGTTTAAAAATCTAAGAGAGTATATGTGGTTATATACCTATTACATTCTGCGCACGATTCTGTTAAATGGAATTTCCAAACCTTGCTAATAAACCATTTCATTAAAAGAACAAATCAGAAATGAAAAGTAAAGAACAATGTTATAGCTGAGCCGATAGATACCCAACATTATATATTGGCAGTCATTACAGTATTGGAACCTGCCCAAAGCGGTTTTATTTTTTGCCAATAATGAGACTGATTTTTTTCCACTTACATTTGGCCATAACACCAGAGAATAATAGTGTGGCAATGTTGGAACAAGGCAGGCTGAACTACTGCAGTTTGTAAGTCTGAAGGCACAGTTCTTATGCTTTCAGGAAGAGGGAGGGAGGAAGGTAGATGCTACCCAAACCCTGCTGTCACCTGTGGCATCGTATAATTCTGTATAAGCTGTGTCGTGGGTTGCTGAAATACCAGCTTCGCATGTTTCACACTTCAGCTCCACCTAGTCATTTCAGTATTTAAATCTTTTGAAAGCAATGTGGAATCGGACATTTTAAATATTAATTTTATTATTTGAAAATATAAATTGTTAAAGCACCTTGATCTAAGATTTAAAACATGTTACTAAACAATTTCTGGATGATGTTTTTATTCTCTGATTTTAAAGATCTTATGTGAAGTTAATTTTAAAAATGCATTGCAATATTGTACGTTTACTTAAAGCATTAAATAGTTAATCATGTGACACTGACAACACAAATTTTCATCAGCTTCCCAAAATACTTTTTTGTGCTAGTAGAAGTCCATTACTCATGTCCATTGTATTGGTATTAGATACCGGCTGTATCTGCAAGGAAGTATCGGTTTGTACTAGCATCAGTAACAATCTGTATCGGCTCAGCAATAAACACTGTACTTTTCCAAATCACTGTGAACCACCATCATCAGTTTTTCCACAGGCCTTTACATTCAGGGAATCATGGTATTGAAAAGGTAAATTGAAGTTCACTATGCCAAGGATCATAAATATATTTTAAAAAACCACAATTTTTCATTAATTAAAAATGATTTGGCTTACCAATATAAATATATGTACACTACACCATTTACTGTGCAAGGTATTATATAAAAACTACATCCTGTACAAAAGTTTAGTCCAAAAAGACACTTTGACAGCATCAATTGAGTACTGACTAAAATTATGAGTATCACATACATACTTTAGCAATTACATATGTATATAATTTTTTAACCCTATTTCTAGCATAATAAATGTTACATACATGGTACAGCTGTAGGAAAGGATATTTCTACATCTATATGCTTCCGTTTGTGTTTGTTCAGGTCTCTTTTCTGACGAAAACTAATGCCACACTCACAAACAAATGGACGCTCATTTGAGTGAGTTAACATATGTTTCATCATATCATTTTTTTGAATGAATGCTCTTGAACACATCTCGCAAGAATATGGTTTCTCGCCAGTATGCGTACGAATGTGCAAAACAAGATGAGGCCGCCGACGAAAGCTCTTTGGACAGTATGTGCATTTGAAAGGTCTGTTGTCCGAATGGATGACACGGTGAACATGAAGATGGGGTTTAGAACTAAAACATTTTCCACACACATCACAGCAAAATGGTTTTTCACCTGTATGAGTACGTTCATGGTCATCACGACTCATTTTTGTACCAAAATTCTTACCACAAATTGCACACTTGAATGGTTTTATTCCCGCGTGCACTTTAAGATGGCGACTCATAGCTTGGGAGTCGCAAAGCGTCTTACCACAGATGTGACACATGGAAGAACCCGTGAAATTAACATCATGTCGTTTCACGTGCACAGAAAGATTCCACTTGGACGCAAGGTACTTGCCACAAATGTCACACTGCACACGGGTTATTCTGCGTTTGTGTTCCTCTTCATGACGCTTTTCTACAACTGTCCCATGAACACGTTGATGAGTTCTCAAATTTTTTTTCCATTTAAAGGCCATTTCACACACAGTGCATTTGTAAGGTCTGCTATTAGAATGTACTTTCACATGAACTTTTAAACTCTGTACAGTTAAAAAACTTTTTCCACATGTCACGCACACGCAATTTTTCTTGCCTTCATTATTATGCAGGGCAAGATGTCTCTTTAATATATTCTTACTCCGGTACGCAGTGCCACAAATATCACACTTGAACTTGCGTATAATACTATCATCCAAGTGCGTACTACAATGATTAAACATATTTGCCTTGTATCTAAACGCTTTTCCACATGTTTCACATAAGTATGGTCTCTCGTTTTGGTGTGTGGCTTCATGATTTTTAAGTTCAGTCTCATCTGAAAATACACTGTTGCAGAAATTACAAAGCCCGAGGCCTGTATCTGCATGGACACTAAAGTGCAGTTTGAGAGTTCTGAATGTTGACACAGTTTTACTGCAGACTTGACAGTAGAGTGCATCCCTTTTGTGAAACTGTTGGTGAGCTTCCAACTGGTCGTTATCATTGCAGATATGTTCACAGTGTTTGCACCTTAAGTGATGCGAATGGCTAGCCATTCTGTGTGCCGCAAGTTCCAACTGACTTGAGGACACTGTCTGGCACACATCACACCCAAGGCACCTCGAGTCTGATGCAGATTTGTCCAGAGGTTGGTCAGTATCTTTTGGTTCAGAATATGTGGATAGCTGGAAATTATCGCAAGATTTAGGGAGAATGTCATCACGACGATTCGATCCAGCAACTGTAAGTACTTGTCCAGGAAAGTCTAAATCAGCAGAATATTTGGATACAGTAACAACTTCTTTCTCACAATTGTTATGCTTTTCATCACCGTTATAATTACTAATACTGCATTCTATATTAACGTGATCTCTATTTTGTGGTACAAAACTGGAAATGCTCATATTTTCTGGGACAGGCTTGAATAGAGTAGTTTTTAGGTCAAGAGATTTTTTTATTCTGAACTTAGACAGCACTGATGAGGCCTGCTCACACCTGAAATAAAATATTCACTATAAATTTTAATGAACATGAAATCTTTGTAATACTTAATTTCAAGAAAAAGTATATTCAATAATTACACAAAATTATAGTGGACTAAGAGAAAATTGCATTCAAGTAGGAATACAGGATGTATCAGTACAGCGGTTACAAACTTTCAGGAGAGATAGAGTACACTTAGACGATCGGAAATCACATAGCAATGCATGGTCGAATACGTTTTCCTGGCGCGGTAGTGACGACACAAAACACAAGAAAGGAAGGACACGAACAGGGTGAGAAAACATGATTTATTTTCTTAGTACAGCAAAAATCAAAGAAGGTATTCGAAATGACCACCCCGGGTCGTGATGCAGGCCTCACATCTCCGGCGCATTGAAGATCTGACGTTGGCGAAAATACCGGGCGTGTCCCGGACCTCCCCAGCAGCTGCCACGATGCGTGCAACAAGTTCCTCAACACTGTTAACGGGAGTTTCGTACACCAGTGCCTTGATGTAACCCCAGAAGAAGAAATCAAAGTTCGTGTTTGTGTCCTTCCTTTCTTGTTTTTTGTGTCGTCACTACCGCACCAGGAAAGCGTTTCCGACCATGCATTGCTATGTGATTTCTGATCGTCGAGGCGTACTCTATCTCTCCTGAAAGTTTGTAACCGCTGTAGAGGTACAGCCTGTATATGAAAAAAAATGCTACAATTTCATAATTGTATGGCTCAATGGATTACACATTTCAAACACATGTATTAATGGAAAAAGGTTTCAATAAAATTAATTTCATATAGTTTTGAAGGGCACTAGCATGAACTTATCTTTAGACCTACAGATCAGAAGAGACCTAAGATGGTGCAACAGTTTTTAAGACAATTTAACAAACACCAGCTGTAAAAGGATACTGTTACTATGCAAGCAACGCAAACATAATAGATAACCAAACACACTATATCAGCAATAACGCTCTGTCATTTAGCTGAGAACACCTGGCATGTTATCATTAATTAACTTGCAGTCATTGGTTCATATAATATTTGACATTTTGGTATTTGCATGCACACTATTAATGAACGATATAACCAAAATACATTTTCAACACACACTGATCACTACTATCTCATAGCATTTATAATTTTTTACTACGTAGCTATGTTGTACTCAACACTGTGTCACACAAAATATTTACAATACGCGGAACTAGATGTGTCGACACATCAAGTATTTAGTTACCAACAAGCTGCATAATGGACAAACAACTTAACAAAAATGGAAAAATAATTTTTTACCAAGTTGTCTTATTAAACACAGCACAAACTTAATTCATTTGAATATTAAATAAATGTTAGATTACTCAAATGAAAAGTAATATTATTATTAACTGTACAGATAAAAATAATAAATATGTACTAGGTATTGAATATTACACAGAATTGTTTTCATAAACTACCATTTTACTGAAATTTGAGAATCAATAATATTTAAATTATGGGCTTGATTTTGATATGGTGGAAGAGGGAGGGGGGGATGAACCCACATACGTCAGTACTTGAGAAAAGTGACCCTGAATATACATATGGAGAAAGTCCAATAAAAACACCCCCACTCCCCTATAGAGCATCAATGCAGCTCTTTCCTGCTCAACTTCCAGTGTACTTGAGCTTCAGATAGTCATATTGAGGCCAGCATCAAAGCTCAGCTGTATAGGATGTTCTAGAGAATTTGTTTTAGACAATTTTTTTTAAGTAGATATGTTTCCGAAACCTTGCAGTCATTGACCGAGAGCACTGATCACTCTGTGTCAACAACTGACGTGGTAAAACAGATAGCACAGCATGACACGTCGGTAAAAGAGTAACATTGATGCTACTTCGTAAGAATGTACCAAACCTGCCACCACGACCATGACAGAGTATCAGTGGATGTGCGATTAGCACTTTGGCTAATTCCCAGAATAACTACGGCAAAATTTTTCACAGCAGTAAGCATGGTGGACTTGGTCAACAGCCAATGGATTTTCTTGGCACGCAAATGATCCTATAACTACTGCCATTCATCCATCGCTTAGCAACTCATTTCAAGTCATGCTTTTGGGGGCAGCTGTTACTTTCAAGCTCCAAATAAAAAAGAATCAACCAAGTCAACATCAGGGAGCACCCACAAAGCTGAGGAAGACTACAGTAGCTTATACACCTGGTGTTTGTCGTACCGTGTAGTTGAGCGAGTGACTGTAGCATCCTCTTCGGTTTCCTCTCTCACCACTTCCTTGTCACCCTGAAATAATAATCAACATTAATGAGACCACCAAACTCATCAAACTAAGGTGGTCAATTATCACAGTAAGGACAATAACGGGAATACAGCTGGCCCGCCTTATCCAGACTTGGAGCAACAGTTTTGACTGACCACTGCTCAAAAAATTCAAAACATACTTTTAAAATGTGTGAGATCCCCAAGCATTCTTTAATTCCTGCAAGCTGTGAGCCTATTACTGTGCAACACTCGTTGCACTGTTGCCTGCATTGCATCCTAGTGTGGACAACTTAGTCCTGCAGTATCAGCCACTGTGTCTGCTTTGTTCACATACGTGTGCGCAGTAACATTCAAGTATGTGATTCTGTCACCTGAAAATGGAGGAGTAGCATAATGGCTCCTAAAAATAAATTATAACATTTTTTTTTAAATTTCTATAAATGTAATGTAGCTTATAAATGTACAATTGTAAAAAAATAGTTTTGGGTGATTGTACATAAGTGCAGTAATGTTTCATTTTAATACTACATTACTGCATTTGTACATTTGTAACCGGTAACAAACATGCACGTAAGCTTTTTTTTTTTTTAAGAAAACAAAAAAATTAAGTAATACTAATTTAACATACCTGGAAAAAAAAAAACTATAAAGGTTAAAAACTTAAAAGTGTTTTTTCCACTCGTGTATCTGTCACTAACAATATTGTTATTTGTAAACTCACAACAGTGTGTTTCTTAACTGTTATAATAACGCTGTATATTTTGCTATTTCCCATGCTCCTGTTAAAAGTTTTTCACTCAATGAGATGTACCTCGTTAATAAAGGTAGGTGTGTGGGCAAAACTTGAATGAAGTGCTACAGGTTTCCTCAAATACTGTACGATGACATTATAATTTATAAACTCCATTATAACAGTTATATGAAATGTATGAAGTTTTGTCTGTTTTATGTACAAGCACTGCAAACATTCAGCTTAGAGCCACCACATCTGCTTGCTTACTGACACGCACTGCACAAGTCGCACGTCCTTGGTCTCTGCCAGGCGTCAAGCTTTTTATCAGCTTCATGTAGCACGTCTATATGTTAGTTGCTATTTTTTTTTATATTAACGCTTTTTGTGGTCTTGTCCATACACGTTTACAATCTGTACTCACACAAACATGGTATTTGAAAATACTCAAAATTATTACACTGCCAAAAATGTAGATATAAATATGGTACAAATAAGCCACTTTTATGCAATTTATGTAGGTGTCCCTAACATCTGTGGTTTGTACACATCAACAGGTGTCCTGGGACCATGTACCACGGATAAGGTGGGCCGACTGTATTGCCTCATATTTCTCTATTTATATTAAATCTGCAATAATTCCAAAGAATCCTACCTCGTGCAAAATACATTTAGAACGAGTGTATGGTTTGGTGCAAGAGAAATGAGCAATTATTGTGTTGTCAGACTACAGATATTCACACACATTATTTTTAACTATTATTCATCAAGTACAGAGATACATTAGTGATATGCTTAAAGAATTTAGTTGTGTTTTATGATAATTATTGGGATGAGAAATCTATTGAACTATTGTGCACACATATATGCAAATTTAACAAAGGTTGCTAAATGAAAATTGTAAACAATTTTAAAGAATATAACACATACATTTAACACCACCAGCTGCCAGACCATGCACAGTGAGCTATTAACACGAGTAGGCGAGTGTCTTCATGTTTTAATTAAAATTAAGTTTCCCAGGATGTGAATAATCTGTGTGCAGAGAAAATACATATACAAACAGGTTAAATTCCTAATGCCAATTTTGTGAAGCCATTATGTCGTGGTGCCAAAAAATGTATAGCTGCCAAGCTTCATTTCAATTTAAGCTTTTGCACCATGCCTTAAGCACCTACCTGACCAAGCTGGAAGTAGTCAAAAATAGTTTTTCTTGAGCAAGCTTGCTTTACGTAGATCATCTTATTCAGACTAAGAAATGTGGTGTGGAAATAACACTGTCTTGAGACAGTCTTAAGCTCAGCATTGAGAACTGACTATGAATTCACCCTAAATGTATACTAGTCCAGTTGCAAATCAAATAAACAACCTGCTCTCAACCAACAGATAACTATATCAGGAAAGCAATGTTAAAGCCAGCTGTGCATTTTCCAACATTATTACTACAGAAGGACCACAACATAATGACAAAGATATGATCAAACAATATTGTAGCAAGAAACATAGAAGAACCTACCATACTCTCTGTCTCGTGTAACTTGGCAAGAATTTGACAGTTCGACGAAAGTAGCACCAATGTTTACTTTTCGTTTATGTATTCTTTCGCCATCAGCTGGTGCGTCAAGTGTAGGCTGTATTTTTTATCAACACGCTGTCAGCTAATCCACTTGACATTGTACTGTAATGTTAAACAAATTTTAAGGCATTTATAGACTGACATCTGTCTAAAAAATGTGTAGGTTATAAAAATAAAAATATAAAACCTTGCAAAAAAATTAATATTTGCTAACTCTTTTTTGATTTGTCAGAGACAGCGAATTTGGGTTAACATTTGCGAAACTGTAGTTGTAACTATTATCACACTTTGGACGTCCTAGCTAATATAACTGGAACTAGAAGTAATTCGGGAAACTTTATTAACAACGCACTTTTATTTGCTGACAACTCACCAACGACTATTGATTGCAAAGCAGTAATTCTGCTATTACTGATACTAAACAGTTTGAGTTGGAAATATGTGACGTGGAATAACGTAAGAATTGCTTAAAAACTATTCATGCATGTCCCATGTTCTTCGTTTTATTAATATAATATACTAACAACACGGAAACAAGGAAATGGGTTTTTGGGAGAACAATATGGCATATAATTTACGCAGTCGAACGATTACCGGCCAAATAGAAATTACTAGTACTCAAAATCGTTGTACACGAAATATATGATACTTAACAATTCAGAGCTCGCTAAAAAATAAAACTACTGGTATCTGTTCGTAAATTTGTTATTTATTACACACAAAATGAGACGTTTGCATTGCTCAACCTGTAGCAGCACATTAGTCTTCTTCTTGATCCCGTCTTTTTAAAAGTTGACTGTTCTATTCTTGGCTCGGAACAACACAAAATTAAGATATATTTAGTAAAATTATTTTAAAAAATAATTCAACAATATTATGCAATTTTTCTGTATGCTTTTGGAATTAATATCAAGCACTTATGGAGAGCAAGGATGGAAAGTGGGGATACAACGTGAAAAAGGTTTTGAAGTTGCGTTTCATTTTGGATACGCATCATTTTATTCTGCATTTCATTTTGAACACCTGTACATTACTACTTTATCACAAAGTTTAGTTTGTAGGACTAACAACCACTGTTTTGTGACCACGTAAAATAAAAGGCATTAATTAATCTAGGAAATTTTTCTTATCACATATTTTCTTGATGTTCGTCGGCAGTGCACTCAGAATATCCAACGTAATATTAACTTTTGTTCGTTCGTGCATCAGCTGATACAGGATTTTGTAAATGACACTTTGTTTGTTTTGTATACGTAAAATTGCCACTCATTCACTGACTTGTCAAAATCTCTCCAACTTATATGAGACATACAATGCCATAGCTACGTACATTATGCAAACTTACATTTTCATCTTCACTTTCTTCACAGGCAACAGTATCCTGGAAAGAGACTTCTTCATTAGCCTAAAAAGAATATAGTTAACATGTTATTAAGTACAGTATCTACTGAAAATGTTCAAACTTAATGAGCTAATGTTAGGCATACAATATTTCTCAAAATCACACTACGCAAAAAAAAAAAAAAAACTGCAAATACATTAAGTTAAGTGTGTCTAATAGGTGTTAATGGTTAATATGAAGAAAGCATTGCAACATATCAACATGCTAAAAATAATTTGGTAAGAAGTGTGCAAAACAAATACATATAATTAATTTTTAAATCTGATTAATGTGGTGCGTGTGTTTATTAAAGCATTTCATGATACAACATGTGGTGCATTCACACTTACCATTTGATATTGGAACTCAATACTTAAAAAAACTTGCTAAACCTTAACACAAACTATTTTGCATATGTTTCCTTCAGAATCCTACTTATCCTTATCTGCACAAATTTTACTTTAAGCTCATGACATAATGCTTAAAGATTATGCAATTTGACTATAGATACAATTTTGTTTTTAATTATTAAAGAAGCTACTTAGGAAAAATGAACACTTAAAGGTGAGTGAGAACATTTTTAAAATCTTTAGTATTGCAGGATTAACAAATGTAACCTTGACGTATACCTGCAAACATTAAATGAGTCTATGTACAAATTGCCTGTCAATATTTGTTATGATAATCGCATATAAACCCATCAACAAAGGTAAACGCTAATTTTATCTACATGTGAAGGTAAACTGATACTGTCCTTTCTCTGCCAACGAAACGCATGTACTGTAACATTAGCAACGTTGCATCGGAAGAGAACGATATGGTACAAATCAATACGTTTACTTATTCAACAAAACATCAGTGCAATATGTTGCAATAATCGTGCTGTGCTAACAACCAAAATTGTACAATACATCTGGATGTATTGTATTGGAAAAGTAATGTCAAAATCTATGAATGAGATGGCCAAGAAACTGGCCCCTTCCAACCAACTCATTATCTGGAGACTGAAGTAACAAACATCCAACAAAAATTGGCTTTTAAGTTCTAAGACAAATACTAGTTGATATTCATGAACCTGAGGTAGTGCTTTTTCTAATATATCCACATAAACCATTACGGTTGCTGTTTTGCAACAAAGAATGGTTTGATTATGATGACTAACCACCTCACACATGCATGATTACACTCACTCTCCCGCTTCCTCATATTCCTTTGCTGTATAAATAACAAGAGACCCATATTCAATTAAGATGAGACAATAGACTATCGTTTATTTGAAATAACTGGAACTGAACATCATCTGGATCACTGAGAAAATCAGGATAATCCAGAAATTAATATCATACAATAGAATATTTATTTTCAAAATATGACTGTACTGTTACATACTGTACTGTGTAATAATTGTCGACCAGGATAACCTGGGAATCCTGATTAGAGGGGACTGGATAACCAAAGTTCTGCTGTAACTAAACTGTGCAGGTTTATTTGGAAACTGATCTCTCTGCAATGATGTCATTTTTCCTTATTCTGTCAAATTCTGCTATCAGAAGAGTAACGGTTATTTACTCATGAGTTTAGCACTCTCTCATATTGCAAGAATAAAATGCAACTTGTTAGCATATACCATATTTATCCCTACATAAGAAAAGGTAAATTCATTTTCATGTTCATATTTGAGAATCATCTGATTTTCACATAAGTTATTGTACTAAACATTTTGAGGTAAATATTTTCTGACTAGACATGATATGCTTCATTACATTACAAGCCATCTTAAAAACATTAACAGACTGTGATTTGCATTTAGAAAAACATAGGAATGAACAAAAAGTGTGATTTCCTTAGGTTTAAATGCATTTGAGATGTAGTATACTGTATAGTGTTCACTGTAAAAAAATTTGACAATCTGTAATTACGTGCTATTAGATAACAATTTTTTACTCAATTGCATGTCTAAATAATCCGTGGGAAAAAAATGTATTCTGTATCAACCACAGTAAAAATGTTTGGGGCCTCTTATTTTCAAGGTTGTCTTACATTCAGGTACGGTAGAGTCCATTCATGGACACTTCCAACTTTCCCGGACCCCTGATAAAGGTCTTTCAGGCCATTCCTCCACCTCATTCAAACAAAGCACAACTATGGAAGATCACACCTAAGGGACGACACACCACATTCATGCACACTCAGTTTAATAATATTTTTGATGAGAACTATTTCTTACAAGATTGCTTATCTTTATTCATCTTAATTTAAAAATAAAAATTTACATTTTATATATAAAATAAAAAAAGTTTAATTTAACCAAAAAATTAAAATACCTTCATGTTAAGACAGAAGTATAGAACACTTTTGATACAAGACATTTAGGGAACAACCAAACAAGTCGTACATGAGGCGATTGTTCAAAAGTTTGATTCAAAGAGTGTGAATATACTAGAAACAGACTACACTTTACATTCCCTGGGAAGTTTATTGCAGATGGGTGAATCAGTGTCACATTGTTAATTGGGCCTATTGTAAGGGGG
>NQII01001938.1:4225-14408 GCA_002778355.1 Clitarchus hookeri | reverse complement strand
GGGGGGGGGGGCAAGAGAGAGACTGTCAACCAGGTGTCAGAATATCTCCGGGGGAATGACAAACCATTCTTCCTGCAGTGCCGTAGCAAGTTTAGTAACTGATGAGGGGGTCGTTGTGGTCTGGCACACAGTTGCAGTTCATCCCACAGGTGTTCGACGGGAATGAGGTTGGGGCTCCGGGCTGGCCAGTCCATTTCCAGGACCCTATCATCCACAAACTCACCTTGTTTTATGGCAGGGAGCATTGTCGTGCTGGAACACACTTAACTCCGACCTGATCTTTTACAGTGGACAACATGTACGCTGTCAAAATGTCCTTATAGCCTTCTCTTTAATGGGTCCTATAGTATTACAAGAGGACCAAGCCCCTTCCATAAAAAAAAACCCCACGCTACAATTATTGGCACTATGGAATTTGTGGGTGATGGTATCACACGGTGACATGCGAAGTTCCCGTACCACAATCTTCAATGTTCGACAGTCCTTTTCGGTGGACGAGCGTGGCCTACCCGGGCACGGTTTTGTAATGGTTATGCTTTCCCGTTTCCACTTCAAATGGCATTCCAGATGGTCAACTGATGGACTGTTTACTGATGTGGCAACCAACAACTACACCACGTCCAAAGTCACTGACTCCGCTCCCTTGCTCCACCCACTCTGATGGTATCGCAGCATAGTACTGATCCTCTGCCTCCTTTTACAGCAGCAGAGGCGGTCTCAGTGATATCTAGGCACGAGTTTACGATTAGAGGTGTGTCTGGATACTTTTGATCAGATAGTGTACCTGGTGGGGGAAGAAACCCTGAAATTCACAGTGCCTAGGGTGTCTACATGCCTAGAACCTTGCAACTTTACTGGACGTGCCAGGTGTGGCACAGGTCTAACACTGGCTTGCCTAACTCAATCGGATCAACACTGAAACTTAAGTTTATTAAGGTGCCAAAATAAAATAATTAGATGAGCCGGAAAAATAGTTCAACCGAGTTACAGCAGCTGTATAAAAATAACCTGCAGTTCTGTTACAGCAGCGGCACAAAAAATAAGCAAAACCGAGAAAATAATCACTGTATTGATTATTTTTCTGTAGGAAACACCCGCATCGCAAGGATATTCATGGAGATAGGGGAGAGAAAACAAATCCTCTCCCAGCACCCCGAATGACCCCTAACACCAGTGGAAATAATTTAGTAGTTTGCAGGTTAGTCCAAAATATGATGTAAAAGAAAGATAGGTCATGGGCACTGCCGGTGCGAGTTACAATTGCAACTTACGCGTTTTGTACTCTTTAAGCGTCCATGAGGCTCTGTTACTGTCATGTGACCGTGACACAAAGGCAGTGCCTATCATAAGAATATCCTGAAAGCTTTATCGCGCAACGGAAATCTATCCAATTAGGATGTCACGTGATGCTGTCATATACAAAAATAGCACAAACATGCACTGCTGTGACTCTGGAACCCTCACATGGGCATGTATCTCATCACTTCGACACAATGCGACCCTTGTCATCTTACCTATAATGCACCATATTAAAACAGCTAACTACGTATCCTTAGCCAACTAGTAAAAGAAAAATGTGTTTCATCATCTTACGATAATCATTGATACTGTCAAACAAGTTGAAATAAAATTATAAATTTTGAAAATCGAAAATATATAAAATACGAGTTGTTATTACCACCGAGTTTTAAACACTGAATAAATTATATAAATCCCCAAAACTACATAAAAATATATACTACCCACATATATCAATCCCTATTGCCTGCATCATTACAACCTGAACTTGGGCCTGGGTTGACATTCAAATCTGCAGCTGGGCTGGAATGTTTTTCTTATCAACTCAACCTAGCCCTAACACTTTTGAGGGCTTCTTGCAACTATGTACAACGTTTCATAGTTCCTAAGAGAAAGGCTGTTATTTCGAAGGGGCAGTTACTGGAATTTGGACAGATTCTGACACCCCTGACCCCTATATGCAAAATTTATTTTTTACTAAATACAATAAAATAGTTTCCCTGAGTTTGCTCGTTAGTTCTACACGCTCTAACTTCAAATTTTACTTAATTTGATTAACTTAAACCCCCAAAATTGCATAGTACTTATTGAATTGACTCTAAAGCAAAAATATGTTGGTTTTAAAGCTGTGCCAATTCACAAAATTAAAGGCTGTTCACGATAATGTGAGCATTTTTGAGGCCCTAGTTATTTTTTCCTTTCAGCCATTTTTTATCCTTTAATCCTCTTTTTAAATTAACATTGCCATGTAAGTAATGAGAACAGTATGTATTTTCCATAGCACATGGAAGTTAACGTTTAAGGTTAAAAGAAAATGTATTTATAGAATATTATTCCAAATGAGAGGGCTTTCGAAAGTGCTCACTTTATCATGTACAGCCTACATGCAGATGTGCCAATTCACCAATGTGCTACAGATGTGTAAATAAGTTGAATTTAGGTTACTTTAGTACTTAAAATATGGTATTGGTGAAGTAAAGCAATTTTTAACTTATTTCAATTTACAACGTCCAAAAAGTGAATATTATAGTAATGCAACAAATTATGCGAGTTCAAACAAAGATGAAAATTAAAAAATTACATTAGTCTATGTTTATAATGTGAGTGAAGAGATTTGGGCGGCTCTTAAAAGCGAGGTCTTGAGAGCCAATGAGGGTGATTGAGGAGAGTATGGAGCAGCGTCTCAATGAAAGGGCAAGGGAAACGGGAGATCCCAGAGAAAACCAGCTGACCAGAGGGCATCATCCAGCACGATTCCCACATACAAAAAATCGTGGAGTGACCTGGCCGGGGATTGAACCCGGTTCGCCTTGGTGGGAGGAATGCAGGCTAACCGCTCAGCCTGAACCTTAACCTTATTAGCCATTCAACACAATGACACCTCTCTTGCAAATAAGGGAAAAACTGCAAAAAAAAAATACAATTACAGTAAAACCTTCATGCATTGTTTATTCTATACAGTCCAGAGAAACTTCCTTTTAAAGCAATGCTAAGGAGTCCACATGGATAGTTTTTTGAAGTACCATTTTCCCGTAACTATCACTTTTTGCCCCATCAGGAGTCTCTGTACCTAGCCACCCAGCTTGCCTTCGCCTTAGCTGGGCTGTCACAGAAGTCATAATTGTTAATCTTTAGTATTACTGCAATTTAGTAAAAGAAGCTCGCATATTAGTATATGTAAACATAGTCTCTGATCGTGCCATCTTATCAGATGCATCAGAGAAAGATTAGCTCAATTTACACCATTTCAGGTAGCACAAAGTGTAGTTTTTGTCCAAAGCAGCTTCTATTCTAAAGGCTGTTCATGATTAAATGAGCACTTTTGAAATCAACCTGTGAAAAATGTAATTGTCCCTACCTGCATGCATTTTTACACGCACCCTGTTAAGTTGGCAACAACGGAGGGAAAGTAGTTCCATGTTTTAAAATTTAATTAAAAGCGTTAGGTTAACTATGGTGAATACTGAAATTAATACATTTGCTTTCCGTTTTTTAATGCTCATCAGTGTAAAAATTAGCAAAATTGTAAAAAATATACTTTTTTAATAATTATACAGTTTTACTTTACAGATCCATGAGTAAAGTGGTTAGGCCCATAGCCATGTTAATTTTACACATCGTAGAAGAATACACTATGTATACAAGTAGATCTTAGGCAGGGCTTTCAAAAGTGCTCAGTTTATCGTGAACAGTCTATGCAAATGGGGAGAGGCTTAGCTGTAAGAATCAACTATGTTGGAAGACAATAGAATTGTTTTCGTCTAGAGATAGGGGGTGTCTCATGATATTTCTGTTACACTGTAGATACTGTTAACACTTCAATAAAAGTCACAATGTCGAAATTCGAAGTTTCTGAAAATTTTATTTTTCCAATCTTCTTCTTCAACAATTTCGAGAAATATCACTCAACTTTGTTATCAAGGATGAAATTTAAAATATCTTGCAGCAATTTTAGATCAACTGCGTGCGTAGAAAATTACAAAGAAGGCAGACACGTAGTTGCCTACACCCTTGTGGCTACGTACGTGGGTGGAAAATAATTTTGTAGAAGATAAGGTTCAGTCCGAATTAATGATAGAAGTTGAGCCAAGGGTGCTACCCACATACTTTAAGTTTTTTACTAATTGATTCTTCTAAAACTTCTCACTCACACGTCCAGTCTTGACGGTGATGGTATTCTTTCTTATAAAAAATTAAGTTTTATTTTACTTTTTCCTTACTTATGTTGTCACCTGTCCTCAAATTGGCTGTCGTCTGACCATGCCACATCTCTCCACCAACCAGCAATGGTGAGATGAGAGAGAACTAGTATATTTTATTTCGTGCATTTGTTTAATAAACCTTCGACACTACTTACCCCCTATGGAATAAATGAATAATAACAAACAAAATTATGATACTGAATATCGTCCAGAAACAAATGAAATATACTTACATACAATCTCTATGTCAAACTATTGAAGTAACCAAAGATTATACTGTATTTTGTTTAACTCGGATAATAAAGTTAAATTTGGAAATTATATTAAATGAATTGGCAACATAAGCAAATACTCTGCAATCATATATAATTATAATATCTGTGACAAACGGTAAAGATAACCCCTGAAAATACGCAACGTTACATACTACAAAAAGGGCTTAATAACTCAAACTGTAAAAGTGAAGAGGATGAGTGAAAAGGTTTGGGTGGCTCTTAAAAGTTTGGTCTTGAGGGGAGATTGAGGTGAGTATGGAGCAGTGCCAGAATGAAAGAGTGGGGGAAATGGGAGAGCCCTGAGAAAACCCACAGACCAGCTGCATCGTCTGGCAGGCACGATTCCTACGTGCAGAAATCTGTGAGTGTCAAAACGGTAAAAGTTTACATTACAGTTTATCATATATATTTTTTTTAATAGGATATGTGTAAATTGCCTTACATTCGTAATTAATGATTCTTAATGACATTTTCTATGTTTTATTTTTGCAGTAGACTGAGCACCTAAAATGTAACTTCAGAATTTAGGTTCTGTAAAAGTTAGGGGCAAGTCTGCATGCATTGATGGTCCACTTGAATAGTTTTCTTTTGGTCCCTCAAAAAACTATCCATCAAGTTTTCAATGTAATGTTTTGCACATAAATAAAATAATTGACAATGCTGTTTGATTTTGTAACATCAGTTTAATGTATACCGTACATATCTTACCATAATGGATGCATGCTTCTGTTGGGAGACAACCAAATTTCTAAGCTTCTTATCAGAAATGATGCATTCTTCCACAAGAGTATGCCACGAGTTGAGAACGGATGAACATGAATAACACACATGATGTGGTAAACAGTCATCTTGAGCCACCTATAGAAAATATTTTAGCTTACAGCAACAGCTTCACACAAATAAATAGTTTTGCATTAATAACTCTGAAATTTACAAAACAAATGTGTGAGAGATTCTTTTTAATGATAATTACAGGCACTCTATGTACAGATACAAACTGCAAAAAAAAAAAGACTTGATTATGTATTTGCACAATAACAACTTTACACAAACCACTAGTATTATAGTACCATTATTTCCAAACTGTTTTGTTAAGTTAAAATCACCTGAAAGACTCAAATAATAATATTATTACTCTTTCCATTATTTATTCATGTGAAAGTGTGCAAAAACTTACAATTTGTTTATATATATATATATATATATATATATATNAAACTTGTTTTTAATTTTAATTGCTTTAATTTCACAAATACAGACAATCCTAAAAATTAAAAATATAATTAAAATAAAATTTGATCTTTTACCTAGTTTTAGGAATATTTAAAACAGGAGATTTAATTTTTACAGATATAGTAAGTACATTTATTATACCTATAATACTCACAAATACTTAAAAGGTATCAAGAGTACTACAGGTATCACAAATTATTATAATCAGAATATTATAAAAAGAATAGTAATGTTCAGTAATGCCCCAATGGGCTGTAATTAACACCCAACATACACACACTCCTGCACAACACAGACAAATTACATTTCCAATGTAGCAAATACTGCACTACGTATAGGAAAGATAACAAAAACCAAGACTTTACAAACAAGAGTTCACTCAAAGATAGGATATCAAAATCATTAATATTTAAGTTTTAAATTAAACTGAATCCACATAAAATGTGTTCAGATTCTGATGGATGAAAGGAAACACAAGATTTCAAGCAATATCCATGCTATGGTACTGAGGTATATACCCCAGATCATAACAGCCAAGATCTATGCAGTCACCATTGTCGTCGTTAACCTGCTGGTATTTTCTTGGTCATCAATCAAAAGAAGAGAGAGTTCAAAAATTACTTAAATTTCCAAACCAACCACGTGAGACTTCTAGTCTTCACTACGGGTGGGGACGATATATGTAGTTTAAACGCATGAAATTGATTTCTTGGACATTTCAAATTTAGTAACAAACTATGAATTTTAATATTAATTATCAGGTAAATTTAAATTAGTTGTGTATTAAGATTAATTTATATATCCCAGCATGAAAACTTCATCAAAGATTTCAAACTATTATTTTATTCAATTATAACAAATTACATTTATTATTTTTATGGAATAATACATTTTTGCTACAATTTTGTTTTTACTATAAGTTGCAGTATTTTCACACTATTTTCTGTCAAGAATGATATAAATTTTGGTAGTATTGTCAAATCATATTTTTAATCAAAGATACAATTAATTCTGAGCGACTCAAGGTGTTACAACGCTGGACCTATGATGTTAACTGTATACATACATTATTTTCCAACTGCTGCCTTGGACCCATAAATGAACCGGATTGACACAATGACAAATGCTAGATGGATTTATAAAGCTACAAGAACCAAATCTTTTTAGCAGGAACTGTCAACCATGACCACAGTCAGTGATGACACTTATGCCTGGCTGCACCAATAACTGTCCTGAACCAAGATCTTCAGATCCTGGTTCAAAAATGATATCCACTGGATCTGAGTTCGAATGCACAAGTGTTGCACCAACTCGACTGGCCGAGTTCCGATCGTATCTTCTGACCCCAGTTCAGAACGAGGATTGGGATGAAACACCGTTTGTGATTGGTTCTCATTTTGTGACGCCACGATGAAACTGTTTATTTTGAAGGCAGGAGACAATTAATAAGTTTGTGTGAAGATTATCTCATTTATTAACAGTATAACCTGGTTGTTTGCAATGCGATATTTCACCAAACAAATATATTGTCTGTAAGGCCAAAAAAAAAACCTTTTGTGTTTGCCTAGAAACTCACTTTACAAATAAATTTTTCATTATTTTTAACACTAATATTACGAAAAAGGTGGTGGACAGAAAACTAGACGTTACAATATTTTATCTGTTTTAACTAAAGTAATTGCACAAATTTTACTGCATAATCTTTAGGTATGTTTAATATTGTTTTATACTTCCAAGAAAAAAATTTTTGAGTTCAGTGCTATCTGTCAGTGTTTTCAAAACACATTTGTAAGCGACGTCTTCTCTTTAAAAAGCATAAATTACATACACTTTTTCACATGGCTCATGAGGAAAATGAGGCCAGTTTTTTATAATCTGAATGACTGTTCCAGTTTTCTGTTGTGTCTGCTTGGAGGGATAAGCATAAATTTGGTTATCTCTTTTCAAAACATCGATACTTTTTGAGTTACAGTAAAGAAATGGATAAAATTTTAAGCTTTGTTAATTTTGTAGTATGCAAAAGTAAATTACATCCAAATCTATAGGCTTATTTAAACAATTTAAATATTATGAAGTTTTTTTCTGGGAAATAAATATATATATATTTACCAGTACTTTTATACACTACTCTGATCTTGTATCAAGACCTTGAACCACCATATTTGGCACTTTGAAATAAGTACATCTCAATTTCTAGTCACGCATTGAACTTGAATGGTGCAAAAGTATTCTGTGACGATCTCAGATCAAGTTTGGACATGATCTTGGATAGAGTGATGAACTCCAATGGTGCAACCGGTCATAAGTACTTTATAAATGATAGCAAGCTTCAACTGGCCAACAGTCTTTGTCTGAACATGTTATACAGTGTTTATTCACAAATTAGGGCTATTACAGTTTATCTATGCCTACTATTGATACAACATGCAAACAAACACTGAACTAGGTACAACTTTTAAAAAGCATAGTTTAGTGAAACCCAAATGTGAAAATAATGCACAGAAGTCAAAAATGTATTATGCAAGTTGGGAGAGTCTATTGCCAATGCGCAAAGGGGGCGGGTTCTTCAGTTCAGTAGTAGAGAGCGATGTTATCAGTTTGGTATGTACAGCGCCAGCGGTGTTACGTGGTTTCCCCCTCCAGCGGCGAGCATTCAGGCGAGACCTCTCTTACATTCCCTCCCTCAAATCAGCACAAAGATTATTTTCTCATTTGAACTTTACTATATTTAAGCCATATTCACTGAAATATTTCATTCTGTTCTTACTGTAGGACAAGAATGATACTTGGTCAATGCCTAACAGAGACCTTGAGTACTAGTAATGAAATGAGATGAAGAGGGAGCAGTGGCAGAATGCTAAAGGAGGAGAAATGGAAGGGCCATGAGAAAACATGCCAATCAACTGCAACATTTACCACGTTCCCCACATGCGAAAATCCAGGTGACCCCACCAGGAATCGAACCCAGTTTGCTTATGTGGGAGATAAATTGTCTAACTATTACACCATCACAGCCCCCTGCAGGACAAGCAAGAAACATCCGAGTTATGAATGAAACTGTAGGTTTGTTTCTTAAAGGCTATTCATGTTTAATTGAGCACTTTTGAAGTCTACCTCTGAAAAACATCACATGCATATATTTTAATAGCACAATGATTAGCATGTGCCTAGTCAAGTTGGTAACAACAGAGTGAAAGTAGTTCCATGTTGCAACGTTGAAATTAAATTGTTATGTAAAAAATTAGCAAATACTGGAATTATTTTTTTTGCTGCTTTTAAGTGTAAAAAAAAAAAAAATTGTAAAATATGTATTTTAAAATTGGTTTCACAATTCTGACTAGAATGATGCGTGAATGAAGTGATCATGCCCACTGCAATGTTAATTTCACATATGGAAGAAGAATACACAACGTGCATACAAGTAGATCTACAGCATGGCTTTCAAAAATGCTCAGTTTACCATGAACGGCATTTAACAGTGTAAATGGGGGTATAATAGCACTTAACTCTACTTCTTACCTGTATCGGGAGATACTTTGTTATCTTCATTGCCAGCTTCTGCCTCACGCCCTCCGCTTCAAATATTGGCAGCAGCAAGCTGGCTGCAGTAGCACAGAGTCGACACAACTGATCATTTTCCATAGCATCACAGTGTCTGGAATAACAATACTTATTTCACCTTACACCAGCAGCAACTATTAATCATGCAAGATACAGACCTTAAAAACACCATAATATTTGTCTGATTACACGCCAAGCATCACAGTATTTGTTATTATACGCTGTTCACGGTAAACCTAGCACTTTTTAAAGCCCTACTGAACGTTTCTTGTTATGTATGCACACTGTTTATTCTTCCAACATATGTAAAATGAACACTGCATTGGACCTGGTCACTTTAATCATGTGTTGGTCAAGCGAGACTGTGGAATCAATAGAAAAGCAAATATTCCTGCAGATTTGCTCATTCTTGCACTTACAAGCATTAAAAAAAAACAGAAAACAAAACAAATTACTTCAGTATACACAAATGTCTACCCAATTGCCTTTATTCAAAGCCAAAACATGGAACTACTTTCTCTCTGCCATGATTAACTTTACTGGGCGCAAGCCAGGCAGTGTGGCCATTAAAACGCGTGCAGGTAGGAACCGTGACATTTTTTTAAAGGTTGATTTCAAATGTACTTAATTAACTGTAAACTGCCTACAGAAGCATTTACTGGACCTTTATAATATGTCAACAATTTTGCCTTTGCAATGGCGTTCTGTTGACCCGTAATTCACAAATATTCTAAAAATTTTACCTACTTCAGCCTAGGCTACCAGTACTATGTTTTTTGTGTGTCAAAAATTTGTTTTAAGTGCACAATGTAAAAACCTGTGTACGGCTGTACACACTGCTTTGTAGCTTTAATGACTACACTGGCACCATGTGTGGGTGAAATTATTATTAGC
>NQII01001937.1:389245-415759 GCA_002778355.1 Clitarchus hookeri | reverse complement strand
TCAAACTAGTTAATTCAACAGTAGGGGCAATCCATTTTTTAATTGCAAAACATATTTGAAAAACAATTTGAAGTTATATTTACAGCAAAATTAATTGAACTGTAAATACACTAACAATTGTGAAGAATGCAACGAGAATGATACGTGTGATTGAAATGAACTTTATACCACAGATTATTTTATACTTTATCAATTTAACTTTAAATTAACTTTATACCACATGACAATACATAATTCATCAGGATTACAGAACTCTACATGATGTCTGTCCTTGAGAATTCTGTATGGTGTGAAGCCCCCACTTGCTGCAATCAGTGCCCCTAAATGTTATGGCATGGAATCAAAGAGGATCTGGATATGTTCCTTGGGAATCACCCTCCGTGAGGCTTGTATTCGAGTCCACAAAGCATCAGCAGTGGTTGTTGGCGGTCAGTGACAAACAAGTCCCCGACCAACCATATTCCAGACATGTTCGATTGGTGATATGTCAGGCGATTGTGCAGAGCAGAGAAGTAGTAGTACCTGTCATTTATTGTAGAANCGCTAAATGTGGCCGGGTATCGTCCTGCTGAAATATGACATGTGGTGTCGTCTGAAGGAGGGGTTACTGCCTCGGACTCTAAAATCTCCATGATGTAGCAGTTGCTGTTCAGATTACCCTCAATATATAGGAGTCGAGATCGCATGTTTTATTGAATGGTGCCCCTAACCATCTCAATTGGTGTTTGTCTGCTATGCCACTCCACAATAAGGCTTCCAGATTGTGTTCAACATGGTAGTGTCTAACACGTATGCAGCCATCACTGTAGGACTAGTTGAAGTCGGAACTCGTCAAAAAACACTACATTTTGCCACTCAGAATGCCAGAGTCGTTGTTCATGTGCCCATTTCAGTCTGAGGCATTTGTCGTTTCTGGACAATGGAAGCCGATGCAATTGCATGTGTGCCACCAGTCCAGTCCTCTGCAGACAACATCGAGCAGTCGACACAGAAAGGTCCACGCCCATTGTAGCGCTCCAGTATCGAACCAACATTGTGGTCGATGCTGTATGGTCTATTATGTTAATACGGACAAAATGGTGGTCATCCCCTGCTGTGGTCACATTGCATGGTTAAGTACCTACTCTTTGCGTACGACCCTCTTCTATCCACTGGTACCACACATGCATCACTATCGTAGCATCATGCCCTGTTCGAGCAGAAATTTCATGGTATGAAAAATCCGTTTCCCGGAGACTGATTATTCCGCCCCATTCAAACTCATTCTCATGCTGATGTCGATGAGGCATACTAGCACTTGCTTTTAACTTATTTTACAGATCTTTGCTGACTGAGTTTGTCTTCACATGGACATTTTTGGTCACACAACAGAGAGGGCACTGCTGGGCCTTTGTGTGTTTTATCTCTCTGCAAGCTTTATCATTTATTGCTTGTTTACTGTTTTACACATCCTCCAAGTTTGAATTTATTCATGCCATATTTCTGGGTGTTGTAATTTTCACTAACAATAGTGTACGATAGTTATCTTAGGGGTAATTTTCTAGTTTAGGGGCTTTTCTGCAAATAATAAAAAAAAACTCCAGAAAGTGGTATATTTCGACTCTACTAATAACGTAGAACACGAATATATTGGGGGCATAACTTTAAAATAAGTACAACATATTTTAAAAAATTGAACAAGTTTGTGAGGTGACTGTTTCTGACAGTTTGTTTACGTTTTGAACGAAACGTTTTATGCCAACAAAAGTTGCATTAACGGGTTCTGCATAGCTTACCTTGTTGATATTCAAGACGGCGTAATGTTAAAATAAGTAGAACATATTTAAAGAAATCGCGAAAGTTGATGTTTACGCCTATTAACGTCTGCCGCCATTAATAATGGCTGCGCATAGCATATTCACGCAATCTACCGGGCGCATAAGACATCACGGGTCATACGTTAGTATGCATGCAGGCAGCGGTCGTGGTCAGTTCGATGGTGCTTCGTTCGTGATTTAAGACGGAAAAAAAGCAAGCAAGACTACGTTTCTGCGTTATATTAGCCTATTAACGAGTGCTTCTGTATATATATTCGGCTGTAAATGAGTGTTTCAGTGCGTTATATTCGCGTATGTGGTGCTTCGTGTAAACTGTGATTTCACCGAGTGATCTGACGTTTAATGGGCCGTTGACAGAGTATGTACAACCCGCCTACATTGGTGACTGCATTTATATTATTTGTGTGGGTTTTACGTTCCTTTAAATCCCTAAAATCCTAAATTCGTAGTTTAGTGTGAAACCCACAAATTCTATCCGGTAGCTTAACGTGCAAATGTAGTTATATTACGTAAGTCAAACAAGGCTTTTCCCGGACGTTTATACAGCACAATTTCACATTCTTTCTATACTAACCTTGGAGTATTCGTAGGTAACGCAGAACACGACTATAGTAGCGTCGTTAACGTATGACTAATTGTATAATATGTGCCCACCTAACCGAACAGAACCTAACCCCACGATGGGTGAATCACTATTTTACATTTTTAAACTAACCTAGGATTGTAGCGATTTTAACTAACCTAGGATTGTAGTTATTTAAAATAACGTAGGATTATAGGGTTCCCATGTAGTCTGTGATTGTAGGGTGTTGATCGGAGATTTTTTTAATATTGTATAATCTTATATTACTGTACAACCTTACAATCCTAGGTTAGTTTAGAGCCGTACAATCCTAGGTTAGTTTAAAAACGTAAAATAGTGATTCACCCATCGTGGAGTTAGGTTCTGTTGGGTTAGGTGGGTACATGTTAGGAAAATCATCGTACGTTAATGGCCCTAGTATATTAGTGTTCTACGTTATTAGTAGAGTCGAAATATACCACTTTTCGGTGTTTTTTTTTTTTTTACAGAAAAGCCCCTAAATTAGATAATTACCATCTTAGGTAATCTGTAAAGTTGTGTGTGTTGGTGTGTTTTAATATTTCATTATTTTTTTCGACATAGTACTTAGCATATGTATCTGTTTGATCGAAATAGATACACGATCGAAGTTTTCCAGATCGGTTGATAAACTCTATGGTTAGATGTACTTTGGTGTTGTATTTTCTATGGTGTTGTGATTACCATGTGGTTACCGGACGAATTTGTAAATATTACAAGAGTATGAGATGGCTCTGCGCCTTTTTAATTTATTGAGGCCGCTAAACAATTTTTCGAAGAGTTCACGTTTGTTATCTGTATATAACTGTGTATGCAGCAGAAATGTTTCTCCAGTTTTATCGAAATGTTTTAATCTATCATCATTTCCCATTGGCAGGTTTCGTAATTCAGGCAGTGAGTAATACAAATACAGCAATTAATGAGTTTTAGTATACAAGTGAAATTTGAGCTATTATGGTTAAGCATAGAAGTTAGAGAATTCGTGTTAGGTACCTAAGCCGTGTCTCAATTTATAGAATACTCTCGAGGGAGCACTCTTTTGCACAATCTGGAGAGAGCACTGCTTTGTGCTCTCTCTCTGCAAAACCTTTCTCTCGTTTCCCTCCGACGTCTCTCATAGTATGTCAAAGGAAGGTATGTTAAGCTAATATAATTTATTTGTTAAAAAATATTCACAAATAATTATAGCTCTACCAGAATAATTATTAATGCATAAAATACTATTACTTTTGCTTTATATATTACCGTCATGTAGCAGCAAAGTTACGAAACAAATACGAGACTTTGTCAGAAATAGTTATTCATATTTTTATAAATACCTACGTGATACACAAATTATTTCATTGGCGAAAACATTTGAAATTATTCACTCAGTGTTAAAATGTGATGTTTTGGCCCAGAAAACTACCATAACCTTATTCAAACACTGAAATAATGTAAACTTATTGTGTGGTCAGTGTGTGTGAACAGCACCAGTGAGTATACAATTTTGTGCTCTCTGTGCTTTCCCACTCTCTCCGATGAATTGAGACGACCAGAGAGCGTTCTCTCTGACATCATGATGACGTGGTCGCAAGAGCAAGGGCACGAGAGAGCGCTCTCTGGACCAATTGAGACACTGCCAAAAATGTGATTAATATTTCACTCAAATGTATAAATATAATTTTGTAATTTCACCATTAACTTGTATTTTTTATTGGCCTTGGGATTGTGTTTTGCTGGTTTGGGTCACTCAATTTTGAGTTAGAACTTTAACGTATGCTTTTACTAACCAGACATTTATTTCATTTATTTAGAATAGAAAATCGTTAAAATATTTTCTTGTGTGGAAAATAGTTTGCCAACGTAAGTAGTTAGTGATGTACAATTTACACAAACGTATAAATGTGTCAAAATTCAGAGGTTTACAAAAAGGGCAAGTGGTTTAAGAAAAAGTTTTTTCCCCCCAAGTTTTGGCATATAATATAATTTCAACTTGCAAATGGGCAATCACATGGTGGCAAGGGCTTCCTCCCCTCATTCCTTTCATCATCACCTTCTCACCTCTGCCATACCCATTTACCCTAAACCCACCTCACTGCCTAACTTTGGACCGTCTCCAGCTCCCATACCTCCTCTTCCACATATGGGTCCCAGACTGCTGTTGCATATACCAAGGTGAAATTAGCCTCGAATCCCAGCTTCAACTTTATGCTGCCAACATACCGACAAGAAAATTTATTGTAATGCTTCCATTCTAAAGGAATTGCCTTGAACAAAAACAGCACATGTCTTAGTATCTTAAATTTGGTTTGAAATGGTCACATAACACAACTGGCTGCTTTCTACTGTATAATGAAACAGTGTAATGGCAATATTGTAAGCTAATATTTAAAGTACACTTACGATGAGGTGAAAATAAATGGGTTAATTAATTGTTTTTATCAAAATACTAGGACTAAGAAATTCTAAATAATGTTTTTTATCAAAAAATTATTATTTTTTAAATGTTTATGCATGATAGTGTAATCACAGTACTATAAAATATATCACCTTCAAGCTGAGTACGCCTAGATCTTGTGTAAGTGGTAACAAAATTGTGATTGTTAATGTACCAGCTTCAACACGACTGCAGATCATTTTTGTCTAATACAAAAANGCCTCGAATCCCAGCTTCAACTTTATGCTGCCAACATACAGACAAGAAAATTTATTGTAATGCTTCCATTCTAAAGGAATTGCCTTGAACAAAAACAGCACATGTCTTAGTATCTTAAATTTGGTTCGAAATGGTAACATAACACAACTGGCTGCTTTCTATGGTATAATGAAACAGTGTAATGGCAATATTGTAAGCTAATATTTAAAGTACACTTACGATGAGGTGAAAATAAATAGGTTAATTAATTGTTTTTATCAAAATACTAGGACTAAGAAATTCTAAATAATGTTTTTTATCAAAAAATTATTTTTTTTTAAATGTTTATGCATGATAGTGTAATCACAGTACTATAAAATATATCACCTTCAAGCTGAGTACGCCTAGATCTTGTGTAAGTGGTAACAAAATTGTGATTGTTAATGTACCAGCTTCAACACGACTGCAGATCATTTTTGTCTAATACAAAAAGTATAGACTTAATGGTGACTTTTGGCAAGTTTCTGTCTAACTGCTGATAAATTTTTTACTCACAATGATATGGAGATTTTAAGTGACAAGCTTTGGGCCTTCTATATTCAAAACCTTTGAGTGAAGTAAAAACATTTACACTGCACTCTAATCACAGCTAGTGAATGTATAATAAAAGGTATCAGATTCGTGGTGTCTGAGCTCCAGTTTTTGTCTGAAGTGCCAATAAACTTGTGACTCAGAATGAGATGGCGGTTCTGGGAGACAAGTTTAGGGCCTTCTAGATTCAAAACAGTCAGGAAAATTCACATTGCGCCCTAATCACAGCTGGCGTATTTACCATAAAATGTGTCGGCTTCAAGGTGACTGTGCTACAGTAACCGCCTATAAACTTGCGACTTAGAACAAGATACTGATTCTGGGAGACAAGTTTAGGGCCTTCTAGATTCAAAACCTTCTAATGAAACAGAAAAATTCACATATTCTGGTCACAGTTATCGAATATACTATAAAATGTACCAGAGTCGTGGTGACTTTGCTCCAGTTTTTGTTTAATTCCCAATAAACTTGCTACTCTTAGAATGAGATCGCAAATCTGGGAGACAGTTTAGGGCCTTCTAGATTCGAAACCTTCTAATGAAGCAGAAAAATTCACATAATACTCTGGTCACAGTTAGCGAATATACTCTAAATTGTACCAGATTCGTGGCAACTTTGCTCCAGTTTTTGTCTAACCACGATAAACTTGTGACTTAGAAGATGGCAAGATACACGCTGAAAAAAATTTCATGGCGTTCAACGTGCGAGTTTCCGTTCTATAGGTACTATACATCTTGTTCCATGAACACGACCATGCAACACAGCAATAGGTGCATAGATGTCAGAATTTTTTAGTTTTACATAATTAAATAGTGAAAAATGACTATGTTCAATGCAATATTTTGAAGACAATGCAAAGCGTAANTCATGGCGTTCAACGTGCGAGTTTCCGTTGTATAGGTACTATACATCTTGTTCCATGAACACGACCATGCAACACAGCAATAGGTGCATAGATGTCACAATTTTTAGTTTTACATAATTAAATAGTGAAAAATGACTATGTTCAATGCAATATTTTGAAGACAATGCAAAGCGTAATTTTAAATAAACTTTCAATTAATTTTATTTTGAAATAATTGATTTCTGGGACGAGCACACTGAGTGGACCTGTGAACACATTATTCACAAAATGGACAGCGAATAAGTAATCTTGGAGTGTGAAATAGGTTTAAAAATAACTTTCATTGTGATATTCGACGTACAACAACTGGACGGTTTTGAATGTAAATTTGCCACGTACAACTCCACATAATACCGTGTCGCAAGATTAGAGACAAAAAACCAAAGGAAAAAGGCTGATACATTTAATATTACAGTACCTATGTGACCTGCGATTACACTGTTGTATATACAAAGTTGCTACATGAGAAAGTTATAATCTACAAGATCCAAAACATGTAAACTAGAATTTCCATTTTGTTCTGAGTCACAATTTTATCGGAAATTGAACAAAATATGAACCTCAATCTTAACGTATCAAGCACATTTTGTAGTACATATGCTAGCTGTGATTGGAATTCAATGTGTATTCCTCCATAATAATGTTAGACTTTGTAGAGATACCAGCATTTCAATGTTGTTTATTGTTTGTTTAGGTACATAATTTACTAAATTTTAGTTCTTAAATATATATAATGGGGTAAGTTTTAGATTTTATAGTGTGTATAAGTAGTTGGGTAATAGAGAAACCTTGTTCATAAGAGGTCATTTACTCCTTCTATAGTGATGCTGTATAAATTGAAATTTCTTATGATGAAAATACTGATTACCAGATTGGTCACTATCTATCACAATTTTTTAAACCTTTATCTTAAATCAATGAAATCATTAAATTCTCGTATTATATTTCAGTAGACTCAGATGTGAAGAAATTATGTGGAATTAGCAAGCAGCAATTATATAATTTCTTCATCCTTTTCATCATTACATTAAAAAATCGCATTTACTATTCAAATGATGTTTCATATTTTTTTAAAATCTTAATACAGGCATACATCATTGACGGCGTTGATAATAGTTCTGCTGGAAAAATTTGTTAGAATTTACTTCAGTCTTGCTTACGTTGTTACTTGTCCTCCGATTGGCTGTCGTCTGAGCACACCACATCTCTCCACCAATCAGCGATGGCGAGACGAGAAACAACCAGGATAATTTTCTTTCGTCCTTTTGTTTATACTAAACATTGAATACTTTTTACCTGCTAGGAATTAATGAGTACAAATAACCAAAATTATATTACTGAATATCGTTGAGAAACAAATGAAANCTTTTTACCTGCTAGGAATTAATGAGTACAAATAACCAAAATTATATTACTGAATATCGTTGAGAAACAAATGAAATATACTTACACATGATCTCTATGTCAATTAACTATTAAATTATCCAAAGAGCATGGAGTGAAACTCCCGTGCTTCCTACGGCTGGGCTGAGTGCTGAAGTCAGACTAAAATCATGGCGTTTGTTTCCACTAATGGTGGCGCCAAAAATTACGTGAAAAATAACATGAATCTTCTTAATGCTAATTACTATGCTGCAAAATACAATTTTATGGTGTACAACATGTTCGTGACATCCCCGTGATTAATTAAGTGTTAATTATGTTTGTGACTGTGATGTCATGAGGGATATCACCGCACTAGAAACATTTAGTAAAAACTGTAAGGTCTATAGGCAGTTTGCTGTGAAGAAAAGTCATAATTACCCTTTTAAACATTGAACATTACTAACATACTAAAATTGACTGGAATAACAGTAAACTGAAGATGCATTTCAGTTTCCGGTAAGTTTCGCAAATGTATTTCACTTTCTAGTTTGTTTCGCCGATGGGCGAGTCCTAGTATTCCAGCTTGGGTGGGCTGGACGAGTCCATCCCTGAAAAGGGGTGTGGGTAGCCATGCTCGTTTGAGGTTTTAATAAAGAAATTAATTTAATTTATTTGGCTACAGCATTTTTGACACTTTGTATTTTCGGGATTTTATTCCCCACTGTTTAACTACACTTGGGATCATGTAGCACTGATATCCCAGCCAGCAGGCCGGTCGACGTCACACAAGTGGGAAGGATGCTGGTCGTCACTGCGCGAGAGTCACGTAGTACATGACGACGAGGCGGGTGTGTTCCATTCTCGCCGACCCATACTGACAAACTCGCGGCAGAGTGTTCACTTCGGTCTGGTGTCGGCTAGGTGGTGTAAGTGACTACGGGGGTGCAAGTGGTCAATAGAGCACATGTGGACGCGTGGTTCATGTCACACATTAACATTAAACACTTGTAAACATCTTTAATTAATAGCAATTATTAATTTCAAATTGTATTTCATTTTGAGAATGCATGTGTCTCATAGTTTAAATTTTTCTCGGAGCAATAGAAAGTTTTCTCTCTTTCTTTCTCTCAAAACTAATAAATTCCAAGACCATCATTAAGATAAAGAAATCTATGAGTTCAGATTCAGACTATTACTTCTTTATAACATTTTCATTAGATAGTTCATTTTAACTTGAACAACATGGTGAAGTAAAATTTCATTCCTACTAGCTTTAATAAAATGCANTTCATTAGATAGTTCATTTTAACTTGAACAACATGGTGAAGTAAAATTTCATTCCTACTAGCTTTAATAAAATGCAAAATCAATCATAGGACCTCGAGGCCAATAAAAATAATAATTCAATTTCTTCAATTCACGTCCTTTGTTAAAATTATTTTGATGATTTTCCAAATGCAAAAGAAAATTGATAAGGATAGTTTGCTCATACCCAANTGTCCTTTGTTAAAATTATTTTGATGATTTTCCAAATGCAAAAGAAAATTGATAAGGATAGTTTGCTCATACCCAACCATACAATCTTACTGTAGAAATGCCTTTCAGCCATGGTAGTATCAAAGTCCCTTAGGTATAATCTTCAATCTTGCACTCCCTCACAGACCTCACAAGCATAAATTGCCTACCCCGCTCAGTTCTCCTCCACACCATCTGAAGCTTCTCACTCTTGTTTCCTATACCTCTAAACACCCCCCTTACTTAGCTGGCAGCGTTAAATTCCCCACCCTCCCTCTCCATTCATCATCTTGTATCCTGACCAGCCTTTCAACTTTCCTCCTGTGCTTCAACGAGCTCCACTCCATTTCTTTCATCATCACTGATGGCATATAGTTCCCTTCATTCTCACCATCCTGCCCATCATCTGCAAACAATCTTATTTTGCCACTAATCCCCAAACCCATGTCATTTGCCATTATGGTAAACAACAGAGGTCCCAGCACACTTCCCTGGGGCACCCCTTACGTAGCGTCTTCTTCCTCTGATATTGCCTCCCCAACTTTCACCCTCTGTCTTCGCCCCCTAAGGAAGTCCCCAAACCATTCCACTACCCATTTGTCCGGTATCAGCTCATCCACTTTATTTATCAAAGTCCCATGTGGCACCTTATCAAATGCATTCTCAAAGTCTATGAAGCAGGCATCCACCTGCTTCCCCTCATCAACTGCCTTCACCAGATCCTCTTAACAGCCCAGCCAGCTGCGTCTCACATGAGTATCCTTGTGAGACTCACCTGTCTGTAACTGCTAGGTCTCCCCCCACCCCCTGCTTGTGTATGGGGACCACCAACGCATCCTTTCAATCTTGTGGCAAATTACCCACTCTCCTAAGGATTTGCTAAACAACACCTCCAAATATTTCACTAACTCTCTCCCACCAAACTTAAGTGCTGTGTTCCCTATCCCATCTGGTCCCACTGCCTTACTGCTCTCCAACCCCCTGATTACCATTATTATCTCCCACTCCCTCATCTTAAACTTACTAACAACACCCAATCCCTATTTGCCTTCCAATTCCAATCCTCCTTTGCCTCAAACACTGACAAGTACTGGCCTTGCAGCACCTCTGATTTTTCTTGGTCATTTGATGCAGTCATGCCGTCCCTACCTTTCAGCAGAGGGATCCCTTCCTCTCCTCTCCTTATCTTCTTAAAATACCTAAACAATTTCCACCATTCCTTTCCTTTTCCTTCTTCCACCATCTTCCTTAAAAATATAGTCTTTGTTTGATCATCCTTCCAAGCTCCTGTCCCATTTGTTTTATTAATTCCTTAACTCTTGCCACCCCTTCATTTCTCCACTTGGCATNTCTGTTTGATAATCCTTCCAAGCTCCTGTCCCATTTGTTTTATTAATTCCTTAACTCTTGCCACCCCTTCATTTCTCCACTTGGCATGTAATTTTCTACACTTCCTCTTAATTTCTTTAATCTCCTGTCCATAATATGGTGGATCTCCTGCAGATTGTAATCTTTTCTGTGGCACAAATTTCTCCAACATAACCTCTATTTTTCTTCTAAATCTTCCCATAATCCTACCACACTTTCCTCCATAGACCACTTTTCAAACCTATCCCTCAGGAAGATTTCTGCCTCTTTCTTGTCTCCTCTCCCATACTGCCACACCAACCTATCTGCCGTTTGCTCTTCCCTCATCCTGCCAAGCCCAATTTCCACAACAGGAATATCATGATCGCTTATGCCATCCAATACTATTGCACCAACCACAGCATTCCCAGATCTGACCAACACCACATCCAGCACTGACACAACACTCTCTTCATTCCACCTCTTAGGTGTTTTTACTACCTGGATCAAGCCTCTGTTGACTAACTGTGCTGCCATTCTCTGCGTCGTACTGCCCATCCCTTTTGCACACTATCCATCTCACACCAGGAATGTTCAGATCCCCTGCTACAATAACCCACTGCCTGTCCTTTAGGCTATCAACCCTCTACTTGATCACCTCAATTGCCTGTCATCCCTGTCCTGGTGGCCTATACGCTGCCAGCAAAGTAATCCTACTTCTACCCCCACTTAATTTAATTTCCATCACCTCAACATCTTCACTAATCAATTCTACTGACTCTTTCAGCCCCTCCCTTACACACACCATTATGAAGATGATGAACTTATCCTGCCTACATTCAATGTCAAGTACTTCCTCATTCAGACAAGTCTCCACAGCTACCACTATATCTGCCCCATATCCTTCAACCTTACCCCAGAAACCCTCCAGCTTGCTGTACACACTCCTACAGTTCACCACCATTAACTTTATGCTAAGATGCTGCATTACCCTCCTANGTACACACTCCTACAGTTCACCACCATTAACTTTATGCTAAGATGCTGCATTACCCTCCTACTTTGCTTCCCCCCCTGTTGCCTTATCAGAGCTTACCTCTCTATTTTGCTGTACTTCTGTTACCTTGTCCATCTCTGGTTGCTNGTACACACTCCTACAGTTCACCACCATTAACTTTATGCTAAGATGCTGCATTACCCTCCTACTTTGCTTCCCCCCCCCTGTTGCCTTATCAGAGCTTACCTCTCTATTTTGCTGTACTTCTGTTACCTTGTCCATCTCTGGTTGCTNTCCCCCCCTGTTGCCTTATCAGAGCTTACCTCTCTATTTTGCTGTACTTCTGTTACCTTGTCCATCTCTGGTTGCTATTTATACACTTGCTGCTCAGCCCAAATCCTCTCCATACAGCCAGCTGCTTTCCTACCTAGCAGATCCTCTAGGATCCTCTTTCCCTGCTCTGTCAGCTGTGCCTGGTACCTTCCTACACTTTCCCAGCCTACCCATTTCCTACTATCTATAAATGCAGCCCCCAAATCCCTACATACTCTCTCATAAACCTCACTTGCCACTGCCTTCCTGTAAGTTATTCCCTTTCTAACCAGCACACCACTAACTACTGTTCTTGCTCTTGCGAACTTCTCGTGTACTTTACTTAGTAACCCCCTGAGGTCCCTCTCTTCCTCTTGCCCCACCTCCTTTTGAACCAGGTAATTTCCCTGCACATGAATTAAAACCACCTTTGCCACCCTGCTACCTCTAAAACTATTAACTTTTTCCTCCAAATCCTTGATTTTTGTACCATCAAATTCTGCTTTATATATTTCCTTTCATGATTTCCCTCAACTCCACCCCCTTTATGATCGAGCTGCCTAGAAAAATCACCTCTGGTTCATTTCTTACAACCCTTTCCTGCTTTTTGTCCCTTCCACTCACCTGCCTCCCTTTGTCTACTTCACCTCTTCCCTGATCCCTGTCACCAGCCTCCCCTTGCACCACCCTAGTTTCCTTCCCTTTGNCCCTTTGTCTACTTCACCTCTTCCCTGATCCCTGTCACCAGCCTCCCCTTGCACCACCCTAGTTTCCTTCCCTTTGTCCAGCCCTCTTTTTTCCCCTCTAACCATGAACTGTCAATTTTTTCCTAAATGCTAGTCTTTGCTAATCTCTCTCCTACAAGCCTCAACATACTGCTTCCTGCCTTTCACCACTGCCTGTTTCCTACATACAGTTTCCCACTCATCTATCCTTGTTTGCTTCCTGCTGTCTACTATCGCCATATCCCTTCCTACTATTTCCTGCTTCNGGTTTCCCACTCATCTATCCTTGTTTGCTTCCTGCTGTCTACTATCGCCATATCCCTTCCTACTATTTCCTGCTTCTCTATCCTTATTTGCTTCCTAGTGTCTGCCTTTTCCCTTTCTACTGTCTCCAGTTCCTCTATCCTCCTCAATTTTACCACCTCAATCTCTGCCTCCCTTTTCCTCTGCTTCTTCTCCTGCAGTTCCTTCTGTAGATAAGCTTGCATTTTGCCTAATGCACCCTTTATGCCTTCCAACTCTTCCTCTAACTTCTCTACCCTTATTGCTAAGCTACACTTACCCATCTCATTCCTGACCNTCCAACTCTTCCTCTAACTTCTCTACCCTTATTGCTAAGCTACACTTACCCATCTCATTCCTGACCTTTTCCTTCACCTTCTCAATCCTGTGCATCATTTTCTTCTCTTTCCTACTCATCAATTCTAGCATCTCCCCATCCCAACTATCCTCTTTAGCCACTTCCATCCTTGTCACTGGCACGTCCTCTACAAGGTTCTCCATCAGCATTTCCCAAATCAAGTTTCCACATTCCCTACGTATTTGAGTTTCCTTTTCTACTGTTAGTTTGTTTTCTGCCAGCGCCACTATTTCCTTTCCCCCGACACGTTCCTCACACCTCTCATGCTGCCGTAGTGAGCCCAGTTCCCCCTCTGATCCCTACACAATCTGCATGATACCAACCACCGCACTGGTCACACTGTACCCCACTATCATCCCTCCTCCACATCACCCCACATTCCCTGCACTTGCACCTCCCTACAATTTTTTTTATTTTACCTCTGTGCCATTTTTCTTTTGCTACCAGTATTATACAAATAATTTACCTAACTTACAACTTATATAACACGTTAAGGACACTTATTTATTTTTATTTTAACATTTCGGCTATGTGTGATTTATCTGTGATGTGTATTGCAACATTTTATTTCTCCAAGCAAGCTATTTGTAAGTAAGGTTTTGCAGCATAGCCCAAGAAAAAGTAACNATTGCAACATTTTATTTCTCCAAGCAAGCTATTTGTAAGTAAGGTTTTGCAGCATAGCCCAAGAAAAAGTAACCGAGTTAAGAACATTTGGCTTAAGTTTTAAGTCTCGGGAATTGTTATTTATCTAGGAAATTTTTCTGGCACCTCATATTATTAAATGTGCTGGGTATAACTGGAAGAGACCCGCAGTTTCACATTTTGTTAGTGCTTTTAATTTGAGTGACACAGCCTTCCCCACTTCAAGCTTGTCAGATGAATATACTGATTTGGCAATTAATAATTTGGGAACTTTTTTAATGAGAAATTTTTATTTTTTGGTAACTTAAAGGAGAAGTTTAATGGCTAAATTAATTTGTGGACATTAACCAGAAGCTAGTCATATAAGGTTTCATGCAATTGGCAGTGGTAAAATTTATATTGCAATGAACTTGGAAAGTGATTAAAATGTGTACGTCAATGAGAGAATCAACTCACCTTTTCATGTAATTTGCTGTTTTGGTAGCTTTTTTAAAGTGAGATGATTTAGTTTTGTTACAGTTTGAAAACTAAAATAATTTTCTCTGACTACAGCATTTTTCTANTTTTTAAAGTGAGATGATTTAGTTTTGTTACAGTTTGAAAACTAAAATAATTTTCTCTGACTACAGCATTTTTCTAGTTTTCTGTTGCAATTTCATTGGATTAATTTTTATTTCCACAAGTATCATTTCCTACGCCAGTTCAGATTTTATATATCTAACCTGGTCTCTGGAAATGTTACCATAATGGAAGAAAGCTATTCCATGCAAATNTTTTTAAAGTGAGATGATTTAGTTTTGTTACAGTTTGAAAACTAAAATAATTTTCTCTGACTACAGCATTTTTCTAATTTTCTGTTGCAATTTCATTGGATTAATTTTTATTTCCACAAGTATCATTTCCTACACCAGTTCAGATTTTATATATCTAACCTGGTCTCTGGAAATGTTACCATAATGGAAGAAAGCTATTCCATGCAAATNGCCAGTTCAGATTTTATATATCTAACCTGGTCTCTGGAAATGTTACCATAATGGAAGAAAGCTATTCCATGCAAATGGGTTTACCGGATCAAGACAAATCCTGATGGTTCAGTGGAGAGGTACAGGGCAAGACTAGTCATCAAGGGCTACTCCCAACGTAACGGTTATGACTATGATCAGACATTTAGCCCAGTAGCTAAATCAGGGACTATCCAGTCATTGCTGAATATAGCTGCGAGTGTAGGTATGTCTTTAAGACAATTTGATGTCTCGACTGCATTCCTATATGGTGAACTTGAAGAGGAAATCTACTTGGGGCAGCTCAAAGAATATAATGATGAATCAGGTTGAGTATGCAACTTCACAAAAGCCTATATGGACTATAGCAGGCTCCAGATGTTGGAACAAAAAATTGGGTAGCTATCTAGTGAAACAGGGTTTTAAAGTTAGTGATGCAGATCCCTGTTTGTTCATAAGAAATGATAGATCTACAAAAAATCATAATAGCCCTGTACGTTGATGATGGACTTGTGGCTGCTACAGATTTTTATGAACTGGATGAGTTTATGGCAACTTTACATAGTGAATTTAAGGTCACAGAAAAGCCTGCATCGTACTTCATAGGACTCTAAATCATTCAACAAGAAGATAGATCCATTAATTTAAGCCAGAAGGGATATACTCACAAAATCTTAGATTGATTTGGGATGATTGAATGTAAACGAGTTGCCACACCGATAGTCAGTGAGGATTCACAATCAAGGAAAGTAAACGAAGACGACATGGTGAGCATTGATAAAAGTAAATTTTCATACAGGCAAATAGTGGGCACTTTGATGCACCTGTTTTTTTNGACGACATGGTGAGCATTGATAAAAGTAAATTTTCATACAGGCAAATAGTGGGCACTTTGATGCACCTGTTTTTTTTGAGGAATTATAATAGCTTATCAGTATTTGAAGTTTTGGCCATGTTAGAATGTTTATCTGTCATGCGTTTGCTTTTTCTGAAATTGCAGTTAAGGTTGCATCAGCAATCTGAGATAAAAGCTTTTACCAGGTTCGTAGACATTTTTTCTTTCAAGAATGTTCTAGAAATTTGATTATTTTGGTACAAAGCAGTTTGGCATAGCATGGGGAAGTGGTTGCGACGGGGTTTGCATGGTATTCCGAAGGGATTCCGTACCATGCCATGCCCTTATTTGGTTAGGGGAGCCACATCGAGCATGGCAAATTTCGCCCACACCGGCAAGCACCTGAGACCTTCACTTCTTTTATAATTTATTTTTCACTTCAATTTTTGGACAAACTTTATTCNCACACCGGCAAGCACCTGAGACCTTCACTTCTTTTATAATTTATTTTTCACTTCAATTTTTGGACAAACTTTATTCTACTAAATTATTTCTGTTGGTGTGGGAGATCATTAGGGTGCCAGGAGGGAACTTACGTCTCTCCTGCCTTCGTAATTTTCTCTCGCGATGCAAGTTTTGAGAGATTTGAATAATTAATTAACTCTGCGGCACTGTTCTTTGCTCGTCTGCCTCGTTAAGCTGACTGTTCATGACTGCATTAATGGAAGATTGTAAAATTTTTTTTAACTTGAAATAAAAATACAGAGGAAATAATCAGACACTTGAATTCTTGTATTTTATTTTTAATATGGCGCCTTTATTTAAGTTTCATGTATCTACCGAGTGAGTAAAACCGAGCTGTGATTTGAGTCGTAATTCTGACGTCTGCATCATTACAACCTTATGACAGGAACAAGTCCTAACATTGCCTATGCAGTTGGAGTAGCATCCCATACTTTGGAAAGTCCAAAACATAATGACATAAGTTTTGGTGAAAAGAATATTGAGATATATCAGAGGTACTAAGGACTATGGCATAACTTACAATAGGAACTACAAAAGTGGGATCCTGGAGAGCTACATTGATGCAGACCTAGGAGGTGATCAGATGACAGGAAGATCCACAACAGGAGTTGTTTCTATCTATGCAAGTGGAGCTACCTCCTGNACCTAGGAGGTGATCAGATGACAGGAAGATCCACAACAGGAGTTGTTTCTATCTATGCAAGTGGAGCTACCTCCTGATTGAGTCAAAGGCATAAATTAGTAGCAATCTCTACAATTGAAGCAGAGGTGATTACAGCTAGTGAAGCCGCAGGAGAGCTGGCTTGGCTTAAGCACCTCTTCTCAGTAATAATGGAACTGACGAGACTTCCAGATCTGCGGGTAGACAACGAAGCAGCTATCAGACTTGCGCAGAACCCAGAATGCCATCGCCAAACTAAACACATAAGGACTCAGCATTTCTTTGTGAGAGAACTAGTTGCTGAAGGTGCGATTGGCATCAGAAGAGTAGCAACTGAGCATCAAGTGGCATATGTGATGACTAAATTGATTCACAAGCCAAGACTTCTAAGTTTGTCTAACAGGATGGAACTTCTTGGTGTTTAAGCAGACCCCACGCAATACTCATTTCCGTAGCAGGTTCCCTACCCTATTTTCTGCTGGTGTTTCTGCTTTCGTGTAGGTTACAATCCAGCCCCCTCCATAGGGGTCTGGGTATAACAGTTTTCATACCCATGGACGTGCCCAAAACAGTAATAGAACGTGTTCTAAATATCTGCTATACCCATGGTGCTGCGACAGACAGGATAGCAGACACCCGAGTAACAACCTCAAGCCGTATATGTCCGTTTACGAAAAGATTACGGGTTTCTGTAAAATGTATTTATGTACAAAATGAAACTTAATGTACGCGTAAGTAACGGGGAAACGTTTCAATTTACTACCACGATCATACTAAAACAATAAACACAACTTTAAAAAATACGTGATAACTATGTATTTTTTATCTTGTATATAACTTTTTACAAGGCCACTTTGAAAGTTGTGAGTGTAGCTCAGTGGGTTGATGAGCATCTAACTCACCGCTTAGTTTTAGGTTTTAGAGTTCAAATCTCTGTCATATAACAAGAATTTTTAAATTATTTTATGTGATACATTATTGCTGTTTATAATTTATGTACTTGTTAGAAAATGTTTATTTTTAGAATATCTTTATTTAAAAGATATAATACTCAAGTAACTGCACAATGCAATCGGTCACCTGTGGTTGTTTGCTAATCAAACCAATTGGTTTCTAAAGTTGATAATTTGAGCGGTTTAGCATGATTAATGTTAAGACACAAACATAAAAGAAAAGCCTTATTTTTAGTATTGTGATATTTTTGCCTTCTTTTAGCCTTCTAACTGTAAAAGCTTATTTAATTACAGAAAGCACAAGATTGATTATTATGCTTGTTAAAGATAAATATTTAAATCATTTAATAATGTTTTAATTAGTTGCATAAATGTCGGTTGTACATAAATGTGAACACAATACCTCGTTTTTTATTAATAAGTAGTACTGTTACTAAAATCATTTTCCATACAACTTAGTGTTTAACTTAGCTAAACCCATCTCGTAACAATTTTTACATTCTGAAACAATATACTTTGTGTTAATTATTTTCATATATATCATTTTTAAAAGATAATGACCAGACTTTTTTTGACAAATGGTTTGTTGGTAATTTGATAATCCGTAAACTTTGGTTTATAGGGGCCTTTTCAGACACTCATAAATTAGTAGCAGATGATAATAAAGACACCAATGAAGAACAGAAGAAACGAGATGCATCATGGAGAACTATGAAATACAGTTTTATAGCATTTGGAGCATCGTTTGGAATACTTGGAGTTTACATGTTCATTGAACTAGGTAAGATACCTCTTTGTCACTTATTTGGGTAGTAGGCTAAAATTACAGGTGTGTTTTTAGTTCTTTTCTGGTCCTTTTTATTCTTATTTTGAGTATTTGGATGAATTATAACTAAAATAACACCCAAATGTGAATTACTCCAGATGTTTTAAATTATAATATCCCAGCTCCTGTTTAAGTGGCAGATTTGGTTTCATGCCATTTGAACATGTGTAAAATAAGTTTGATGCAATGCAATAATAGCGTATATGTGACAAAAAAATATTGCATTGAATCAGTAACTTTTCAGTTCGAGTGCGTGTGTACATTCACATGAGTGTACATGTGTGTATTTCATTATAGTATATCATGATATAATGTTATAATAATAATGATGATATCAACAATTGTTTAGTTGTGCAATGTAGTTTGTGTATGTATTGTGCATGCATGTATACCTGCATGCATGCATGCATGTATGTATGTATGTATTTTTAAGAGCACACACACACACACACAGGGTGAAACACCTAAAACTTGCATCAAATATTTCAGAAATGAAAGGTGTTGATCTGCTGGTTTAAGAGCTCATAATTGCAGCCCAGACACAGATTTTAATACTTATTACAATGAGTATTTCTTGAACAAAGTTACATTTTTTTGAAATGGAACTATGCCTATTCATATTAAGAAAATAAAACTAGAGGAAATTAGAATGTCAGTGGTGTAGTTTGCAGAATTCTAGTGCAAGTAGTTTACGTGCTATCATAATATGACAATTTTAAATACTGACAGTTGTCTGCTCCATTTAACTGCTTATTTATTAGGCTACAATATTTATATGTGTGTTTAGATTCTGTTTCCTTTACACTCATTGCATTGCGACCTCCTTGCCAGTACTTTGTGATATTTTGTACCACCTAGATGTAGGACATGCTGGAAAATGGTATTGACTAATGCTGAAAAAGCCAACATGCTCATGATGTATGGCAAATGTAGGAAGAATGCTGTTTGTTCTTGTAATGTGTACGCTGAACGATATTCCAATAGACGTCATACGCTGAACGATATTCCAATTGACGTCAACCATCTCGACAATTATTTTTGAACCTCTTTTTAATCAATTACAGGAAACTGAAAATGTAACACCTTGAAAACATAACAGAAACAAACTAGTTACCGGAGAAGAAGGTGAAATTAATGTTTGAGCTGCTGTTGCTGTAAATCTGCAAGTTAGCTCCCGTGCAATCGCGAGAGGGAGTGGCATGAGTCAGGCAAGTGTACTACGCATTCTGCTACTTCATAAGTTACATCCATATTATATCTCTCTCCGTCAAGAGCTACATAGAAACTATTTTGAGAATCGTTATAACTTTTCTACGTGGACACTAAGACATGATACACCAGATTTGTCATGTTTGGAAGCTTGTGTTGTAGCTGGTGGTTTTCATTTTGAACACAACCTGTGGACAGTTTTCTCTTCTTCAGAATTCACAGAATTCGTTTATTCACTTTTGTATTTCTTAAGAGAAGGCTGATACATGGTACAGTTAAATGGGGCAGACAACGATCAGTATTACTTGCACTAGAATCCTGCAAAAAAGCACCATTGACATTCTAATTTCCTCTAAGCATTGTTCCATTTGGAAAAATGTAACTTTGTTCAAGAAATACACATTTTATTAAGTATTAAATGCTGTGTCTGGGCTGTAATTATGAGCCCTTGTTTAAACTAAAATTTTGTGAAACCAGCACATTGATAGCACCTTTAATTTCTAAAATATTTGCGGTGCAAATTTTAAGTGATTCACTCTATATACAGTGGAAATAGTTTATAACGACTCTCAGGGGACCTCTAATTTATGGTCATTATTACAGATAGTCAAAATTAAAGGTTACATTTTTAAACTTTAAAAAATCATGCCTATAACATACTGAGACATAAAGGCAAAAGTGTACACCCCAATACATTTAAGACAAATGCACAATTATTTTATCAGAAGTACTGACAATGAAGGAAAGATAGTATGTACCTGTTCTTTATGTATGCACGTACTGTACGTACTGCAGTTAACATTCACTACACTTAACACACACAAATTACAGCACACTGTGTATGTACAGTATGTATGGTACAATCTGTATGGACTAGTCACATAGTGCAATTATTGTAAAAAGTCTGTCACCTATGTCTCTTTCTTGCACTGTAGGTGTGTGTAAGTGTTTTGCATTGTTCGCTGCATTTGTCTCAAAGCTTCTTGATTATTGACAATATTAAATTCGCCCTTTAATAGTACAAATTTTTGGAAAATTGTAAGTGCGCCCAAGAACGTTGTTTAGTGATGGCACAATAAACTGTTCTTGTTCATCTTCTTCATCGTTGACACTGTTTGATCTTTAACTTCTCCCCAAACACTGTTGTCTACCTCAATGAACTTCACTATTTCACTCCTTGAAAAAGGCGCACGGACTAACTGAGCCAGAGAAGAATCATCTTCATCAGTATCATCATCAGCTGCTGTTGACAATCTTCCTACAGCAATGTTATCTTTGCTATCAGTTGGGGATGTTGAAGAGAGTTCTTTAAAACCAGCATGTCTAAAATAATTGGTGTTTGTTTTTGATTTGATGTTTTCCCATGCTTCTGCTACCATTAGAATTGCATCAAGAACAATAAAACCTTTGTGTTCTCCTTGTTCTATGTTAAATTACTAGTAGAGAATTAGTGTTTTTAAAACACCTTGGTTTTTTCCACTTACCAATCACTAAAATGTTTTCTTAATGCGATCCTGTCATATTAGCAGCAACTTAAACTGTTATTCTTGCTTTAGACATCTTATCACCCTAACAATATTCACCTTGAAATTTTAGTGTCTTATCTGGGATCATATAAAAAAACAAACCAGTTTCGTCGATGTTAAAGATATCATCTGGCTTATAACCTTCACACAACACATGCCACTTCTGCGATAGCCACTCTTCTGCTACGCCATCAGGAACACCAGTTGCTTCACCACAAATTTTACCACCAACAATATCATAACGATCTCGGAAACTTATCCAAGAGGAAGAACACTCAAAATTTTTTTTACCCAAACGCTGTGAAAAATCATTGACTTTTTCCAGAAGAATAGGTCCCTTGATAGACACATTGTTGTTTAAATCACTTTAGTAAAGCTTCAATGTCTGTATTTTCTCTGTCCTTCCAAATTATCGAAACTGTTGTGTGCTACACCATGTTCCTTTGCTATGTCTTTATTTGATTCACCATTTTTTAATCTCCATATTATGATTGATTTTTCTTCAATACTCAAAACTTTTCTCTTTCCTTGCGACATCAGGTGTTGAAACACGCACTCAACAAATGAGCTCCGCGACACGCCTAGGAATGTACTGATTTAAAAACATAGTCGAGGTCAAACAGTGGGGATAAACAGGAAGTAAGCACAGGAGGCGAAAGTGCTTTGCATGTAAACAGGAAGTTCAAATTACCTACCGCATTGATAAGGGACTTTGACTCCCACCTCAAGTTATACAAATTATTGTTTGTCATTAAAACCGATTCAGTTGCTAGAATAATCTATGAAAAGAGGTTGTTTTAAGTGATAAGCCGTTATAGACAATGTCACAATAAAATGTTTTTATAAATGTCATTTGTATGGTATTTTAGCCAGGACTTCACATTTTATTCATAATACCTGATATGTCGTTCAAAACAAAGTTGCTGTAACCAATTTCCACTGTGTGTGTGTACACACACACACACACACACACACATATATATATATATGCATACACACACACTTATATACAGGATGAGTTTGTAAAATACAAACAAACTCCCACTGCATATTCCTTATGAAACAGTAGATCAATATATGCGACATATGGTCTACGATACTTCGTAAGGTTGGTATGCGCCCTTGTAGGTGGAGCTGAAACACATGTTATTGTAAGTTTTACATAAAGTATTTGAGGTAATTATTAAGTTTAAAGGCTTTTCTAAAAAAAAACAAAAAAAAAATTTTAATTGTGGTATATTTCTACTTTACTAATCACGTAGAACACAAATATACTAGGGGCGTATTTTTAAAATAAGTACAACATATAAAAAAAAAATTAACAAATTTCCGTTATGTGCTAGCCCTTCGGCCGGTGTGTTTACGTCGCCGTTTCTAAACGAAACATCCTAACCCAACAAAAGTTGTATTAATGAATTCAGCACAGCTTACCTTGTTCATTTTGAAGCGGACGTAGTGTTATAATTAGTACAACATATTAAAAATAATCGCTTAATGTACGAGCAGTTGGTCAGTTGGTTTACATCTATTAACGTGTACCACCATTAATAATGGCTGCGCATTGCTAATTCCACACTACCTGGCGGCCACGGATGTCATTACGGGCATTTTAACGGTAAATTTTTAACCTGTTACAATTGCAACACCAGCCACACAGTGNTAAACCAACAAAAGTTGTATTAATGAATTCAGCACAGCTTACCTTGTTCATTTTGAAGCGGACGTAGTGTTATAATAAGTACAACATATTAAAAATAATCGCTTAATGTACGAGCAGTTGGTCAGTTGGTTTACGTCTATTAACGTGTACCACCAATAATAATGGCTGCGCATTGCTAATTCCACACTACCTGGTGGCCACGGATGTCATTACGGGCATTTTAACGGTAAATTTTTAACCTGTTACAATTGCAACACCAGCCACACAGTGCGCTCAGGAGAAAGGTGGTCAGCGGTAGTCTACTAAAGAGATTGGGTCAGCACGAGCAGCACTGTGAAAGCATAATCTATCGGCAAAAAAACCTGCAAGTTGGGTCGTATTAATTAGGTCTGGCTGACACCGAAGGATGGCCATTGGCTGACAACCATAACTCCGTCCATGCCAAGTTATCGGCAAGTAGGAATGAGTTGCAACATACTTACAGTAGAGGGGCAAGAAGAGTGGTCGAGGGATCCAAACCAGAGTAGAGGGTCTTTTTGGGGCATCAGCAACACGAGGCGGACACAGGAAGGCAGGGCTCTGATCTCCGGCTCTTCAGGGGTGAGTTGTTCAGGGGAAAGAGAGCAATTCCTACCCAGTCCTCCCCTAACCTGTTCCTGAGGTCTTGTAATAGTTTTACTTAGCTATTAAAAAGTATTGGTATACCTAATAATTCTTTTAATCACACTTTCTCTCCTGTCTTCCTTTAAGTTGGGGTGTCACCTTAAGTGGCATCCACAACAAAGTGTGATATAGTGTAGCATGGCATAACACATGTTGCTGGTCTCCAAATGTATTGGATAGGCATGGTTTGTGTGATACTAACGTAGATTTTTATAAATAATGTACAAATTTCCACAATGTCGCGATAATAATGTATTCGAAGATCACACCCTATTCCTCAGTGTAGGCATAAAATTGTTACGTCCCTGACATTTTGGCATGTATGCATTCGGATAATGGAACCTACACTGGCAAAGTTAGTATGGCTGATAGCGTATGCCCAGGGATGCCACCTTCAAACACGTCTTGGTGAACACACGTGAACCTTTAATAACATATGGACAAGTACAGTACATGTAATTATGCAACATATCAGTATAGACTATTCGTCCTTACAGGAGTTGTTCAAAGTGTCAACTATCAACTTCAATGCACATGTCACAGCGTGTCGCTGCTGGGACTGTCTGACTCTCCCAAAACCCTGGCATGTGGCGAATGGTGTCAAATGCATTAGCATTCCTTGCCAACAGGTCCTCTTCACAGTCGGCGGGCATGTTGTATACTAATAATTTAACATTTCCCCAAACGAAAAAATCAAGATGTATTATGTCAGACGAATGTGCGGGCCAGGCAATGGATCCACTTCAACCAATTCAGGGGTCAGAATATGTTGTATCCAGATATGCTCGCACATCCTGGCCAGAATGTGGTGGGGCACTGTCATGCTGAAACCAGAAATGCATTCGCTTGTCGAGTGGAACATCCCCCAGGAGCTACGGTACTGTGTACTCAACTAACTGACTGTAAACATAAGTTGAAGAGGTAGACGGAAGGGCCCAATGAGATAGTCGTGCACAAAACCTGCCCACATGTTCACAGAAAACTTCTGCTTATGATGTTGTATGCGGGTACTGTATGGGTTAACTTGCTTCCACGTATGGCTATTTCTGGTATTTAAACTACTGTCATGTGTAAAGCACGCCTCATCCGTCCAGAGAGAGGAACATTGCAGTATATTGTGCACTTTTGTAGGTACCACAAATCGAATTATAGCTGATGAGGATAATCATCCAGACCTGCTGCTTGTACTATATACAGGTGATAAGGACGCAGTTGTTGCTCACGAAGAACCCATATTACAGTACTTTGGCTGGCATCTATTGCATAGGCAATGGCTCGGGTGCTGGTGGATCATGCCTCTTCAATGGAAGCAAGGACCTCCTCTTCAAACTGTGTCATATGCACACGTAATCCGCGTACAGAATCATGTTTCCATTTGTTGACTGTTCCTGTATCCTGTAGGTGTTGGTCAATGGCAGCAAACGTGGTGTGGTACTTGCCTCCTGGGATACATTGCTAGGTACATGCAGTGTGCCTTTCTGCCGCATCCCTGTGCTGCACCATACACTAGGTGCATGTCCGCTAGTTCTGCCCATGTGTACCAATTCATGTTGCCACAACGACACACAGACAACTGCACACCTGGTAGATGGTGCTAGCTGTCTCGATGCAGTGATACTGCTTACTACGGCATGTATGAGCGCCAAGCTAGTGTGTGCTGTAGCAGTCAAATGGGCACACTAGCAGGTTTACGACCTTGGCGTACACACAAGTATGAAACAGTTGCCCTCTTGGAAAGCGTAATGAAACAGTGTGTGATGCGTGTTGCTTGCGTGTCGATGGTTGCGATATTTATGCGTGAATTCCTCACGAACGACTGCGTTCAGCGTGATAACACAAGATAACCTCTCTTGTTAATTTTAGTGCGCTCTTAATGATCCGTCTTTGGAAACCAGATTAGGCTTCAGAATCACAGAAATGTATGCGACAACAGGGTTGCAACCCTTAACTGCTGTATGATATAATTTAATGGCAGTGACCAGTTTTGCTGTGGTTGCTGATATTTGTTCAACTACACATCATCCTGGATGACTTTGTTCCAATTTCAAATACTTTGTGTAAAATTTACAATAACCACGTGTTTCAGCTCCACCTTCATGGGTACGTACTACCCTTACGAAGCATTGTAGACCATACATCACATATATGTTTTACGAATCATCGTAGACCACATATTGCAAATATGTATTCTGCATAATTTTTTTATAAGGAATATGTACGCGGAATTTGTGGTGTTTTACAGACTCACTGTGTGTGTGTGCATGCGTGCGTGCGTGCGTGCATACACACACATATTTATTGGCTATTCACCGTAAAGTGAGCACTTTTTGAAGCTCTCTCATTTGGAATAATAGTGAATAAATATATTGTATTGTGGACTTAGACATTAATTTTTGAGTTCGGTGAAATACATACACTGTGTTTATTACTTACGTGACAATATTTATTTTAAAAAGTGGTGGAAGGATTAAACATAGCTGATAGGAAAAAGTAACTAGGGCCTCAAAAGTCCGCACTTTACCATGAACAGCCCATAGTGTCTATTTATATTGAATTATTCAGACTGATTGTTAAAAAAA
>NQII01001937.1:351774-388686 GCA_002778355.1 Clitarchus hookeri | reverse complement strand
AGTGTATAAATCTATCTTGTATTACAAATGCAATGAAATTCCTTTTTACACTTCCGTAGTGCTATCAAAAAAATATTTAATTTGCAATGAAAAAATAAGTACTTTTCTGACCATTAAAACTGCAACACCAAGAAGGATGTGAAACAACCAGACTTACTGGACAGAATACCCACCCACATACATAGGTGACATGATTACTCTTGCAGCTTGGTATGATGTACAGAACATGGGGAAATCATTACTGTGTGACCCCACTGTGGCGGCAATAACTGCTGCTAAACGACACTGCATTGAAAGGAAGAGGCTGTGTGTGGATGTTAGTTTGGGGTACCTCCGCTTGTGCTGCTTCAATGTTTGCCCAAAGTTCATCCGTTGTAACTATGGGTGTCTTGTGGCAGGTCTTGTCTGACCATCGACTACATATTTTCAATGTGTGAGAGATCTGGTGATCGCACAGGCCAAGGAAGCAGTGTGACGTGATGGTCATCTAGAAATCATTAGATGTGTGCTACATGAAATTGTGCATTGTCCAGTTGGTATAAGGCTCCAGGCTAACCTTTAAGATAGGAAACAACAACAGGCACCAACACCTCTGTGATGTAATGGCTGCTTGTTAACATACCAGCGATGCAGACTATGCACAAGTGGGACTTACATACCAGCAATGCAGACTATGCGCAAGTAGGACTGGAATCCGATGTCACTCTTTACTATAAATCCAAGTGCTGGGCCGGTATGATGGTGCATAATGCAGGACCTAGCCAGGTGTGTGCCACAGTGCCGCCAGACATGGATGTGGCCGTCATGGCGTTGCAAGCGGAAGCGGGATTCGTCGGAGATGACAGTGGCATGCCATTCATTCCTACAGGCCCGACCTTCCACATACCACTGCAGCCACAGACACCTGAGGTAAGCAGTCAGTAGCAGCAGTAATGGGCGCCTGGACAAGATGCCCTGATGCTGCATACGGTGATGAACTGTGCATGCGGACACAGATTGAAGCATCACATCCCGGAACTCCAAAACGAGTGTGTTTGATGTGCTTATATGGTCCATAATCACCATGCGTAGCAGATGTCTGTCCTCATGCTCATTGGTGTGATATGGCCGTTGGTTTCCTGCATGTCACTCAACCTATCCCTCCTCGGCGCATGATTCCACATTTGCTTTACTGTGGTTGCATTTCTTTCAGTGCCAATTTCACTATTAGATAATTCACAATCCCGATAGACCACGATTCTCCTATGGTCAAAGGCGGAAATCTGTTTGTATGGTTGTCATGTTCTTTGACGCTGCATGCTCACTCCATCTGTGCACATGAATGGCAGAGAAACATAATGCCACTACCTATCAGTAGCTCCCCACCTCCACTTGTATAAAACTTATCAGTGTTGCCATTGGCACACGTGCTGCACCACTCAACTGAACAACTAATCATGTTGTCGTCCTACCCTGGTCCTTCTGGTGCAAATTTCTTGGTGTTGCAGTTTTGAAGGCCAGCTGTGTAAAAAAAATGATTGTAGTAATATTATTTAATTGGAGCAAACTACAAGAAAGTTGTAGTGTTGACAAGTATTATAAACCATGCAGCNATTGGAGCAAACTACAAGAAAGTTGTAGTGTTGACAAGTATTATAAACCATGCAGCCTTACATACATGACAGCATCAGGGTGGTGACTGCTTGGGGAACCTGTTTAATAGTTCAGTTTACTCTGCCAGAAACAGATTTATATTTTTGCTGCTGAGGGGCCTCATGGATTTTGCTGCCCCATCCCTTCCAATCACCTGAGATACCCACAGCGCTAGTGATCACAGCTTGTACTCTTCACTGTGTAATCTACAGATTAAACACGAGACAGAAATTTCATGTATTAATCACAATGTTAACGAATTTATGGTGTACAGGTGCAAGTAACGTATCAATGCCATTATTCTGAAGATACAAAAAATGTGTTGACTAGATGCTGAACACTGCATACTGGCTTTTATTTCAATAATGGTCAGCACTCTATCCCAACATATATTAACTTAAAATTTGAAAAATAAAATATGAANCTGGCTTTTATTTCAATAATGGTCAGCACTCTATCCCAACATATATTAACTTAAAATTTGAAAAATAAAATATGAATATTGCTTTTTGTAGCAATGTTTTAAAGAATATTTTGCATTACGTTAAACATTTTTGTTCAAATATTATATCAGAACATGGTACAACTTCATAGTAGTGTATACGAGTTTTGCACATCCATCCCAAAGATGGAGTATATGTTACACAAAAATGTTTTGCTTGCAGAATAACTCGGAGATGAATAATGTTAGCTTTTCTTTTTAAGGAAACTGATTCTTTTCCTATGACACTTTTCTGATTTTGTTGCCCTTCNCTGGCTTTTATTTCAATAATGGTCAGCACTCTATCCCAACATATATTAACTTAAAATTTGAAAAATAAAATATGAACATTGCTTTTTGTAGCAATGTTTTAAAGAATATTTTGCATTACGTTAAACATTTTTGTTAGAATATTATATCAGAACATGGTACAACTTCATAGTAGTGTATACGAGTTTTGCACATCCATCCCAAAGATGGAGTATATGTTACACAAAAATGTTTTGCTTGCAGAATAACTCGGAAATGAATAATGTTAGCTTTTCTTTTTAAGGAAACTGATTCTTTTCCTATGACACTTTTCTGATTTTGTTGCCCTTCAGACTTTGCCACCCTGTACTATAGCCCACTGAGCCCTTCATGTAAATCCACCTCTGTACTCTGCACTATGGAGGATTTGAAACTTTCTGGAATTGTATTTCAGAGGAGATAGTTGCAAAATTTTTAGATACATGTTGTTTAGAATTTTAAATCACTCTTGCTTATTTTTCGAGTTTATACATTGCAGAAGCATTGGATTATGAAGGAGTTGCTAATATTGATAACTTGAAATTGCTATGTAATTTTTTTAATTCTTCTAATTCTTTTGCTGGTAATAACATACAAATACTGTTTATAACCACTCTGTTTAGTTGTGGCTTGTACTAATACTGTATATAAACTATTGATTATACAAATATTGTTATGTATTATTTGTTTAAATTTAATTTAATATTACAGCTTTATTGTGTCATGCTCAGATATGTACAGCATTTTATGCTAACATTGTATTTACTTCATCACACATTCCATATCCTAGAGCACTCACTCCATGTGGGAGCAATCTAACAAAACAGAATAAATAAATAAAATATTGTATTTAACCACTTATAGCTTCTTGTGTATCATAGCAAATCTTTTCTGAACCACTTTATTATGTCAGCCAAATAATAAATTTGTATTATCATACAATATTTATGTGCTTTACGTACAATTTTTGCTTATCTTTATTGAAAAAGTCTTGTTTTCTTTCTCAGGTCAACCTTGAAATGTTGGGGAATGTAAAAATGGCCTGTAGCCATTTTTTGGGTTATGGTCTTATTAATTTCCAGTGTCTCAACGTTGTTAAATTAACATGTCTTGAAATACACTGAAGAGCCAAAAAAAACTGGTATAGACGTGCGTATGCAAATAACAGAGGAATGGAACCAACCAGAGTAACGCGATGCTGTCGGCNTCGTCTTGTGGCACTTCTGCGTGCTCGGGGGGGCCCTACACGATATTAGGCAGGTGTACCAGTTTTTTTGGCTCTTTAGTGTATGTCATTAAAAACTATATTTGGGAAATGGCAAACATACACTCACTTTAAAGCAAAATGTGATGTTGCTATAAAGGTATAGAGTGCTAGACAAAAATGTTTCTGCATTGGGTACCTGCATTTCCCAACCACAAAACAACCATTGTAGTATTATGAAACTGTACTTTCAAAGCAAGTGCCAGGAGTCTCACAAAAATGTGGTTATACAAATTCACAAATAGAAGGATTATTTTGTGCATTTATATTAATTATTTAATTCTGGTGAATTTTTATGCAGCTTGGTATTAACATGTACTCTTCCCTGCAAAATAATTATGCTGTTTCAAATCAGACCTTTACTTTTTCTGCCATGACATGTTGTTATGATGCCAACGGCGCATTATGGCCACCATATTTGTAATATTCCTCGCCTGGTATGACAAATGGAAGTTATAGCTCGGTTAGCTCAGTTGGTAGTAACATGAAACTTTAAAGGCGCCGATAAATATAAATAAAGTCCAATGTTTGTATATTACTCTGTTCTTTTATTTATCATTCCAATGAAACAGTTCACATACAATCGTCAGGTATGCAGAGTAAGAACCGGTTTACAGGCAAACCAACAGAGAGCAGCGCCACAGTCATTTAATTATTCATTTACGTCTTGCAAACTTGCATCACAAGAAAATACATAGGCAGCGACCTCCCACACCGGCGGAGAAATAAACGAGTAAGTTCCAGTTTGCCGGTGTGGGGGTTACGCGCCACACCCAAGGCGGCCTTGGCAAATCCTGGTTATCGACTGCTCGAGCACTGAGAGTCTACTACTGGTTGGTTGTCTACTGTTCGAGCAGTGAGAGTCTACTGCTCGACGACGATAGGTCACGAGTATTAGTCTCTGCGTGTATATCTACCCCCCTCTCCACAGAGTATCAAACGTAACCAAATATGGGCATAGCGTGTGTCAAGCACACTCTTCCCACGCTATCCAAACTGCATCGAAGGAAAAAGATAATACAAACCTTCTAGAACACAAACTGTTTTCGCAGTTCGGAAAGCTTCTATCACTAATGCTGACGCATAACCAAAACTAAGATTTCCTGAAACGGCAACCGGATGCGCAAGATAAACGACTACCACAGCAAGAACTTTGAATCCTGATAAAATATTATGAAGCCTCGCAAAACAAAAGAAAATGAACCGCGGCTAGAACCTTGATAATTAATAATATTGCGTCATTACAATGTTTCCATAACTACGGCTGTATCCATGGAAACAGTTGTAAACAGGACTGCCTTCAAAATTGTCAAATGAGTGCACTCATTCATGAGACAGACCAACCTTCATGCATTACTTTATCTATTGAGCCCGTGTATCCATAATTTATTTTGCTTAGTCTCTGGAAACTTCCTTTAGAACAAGATTCATTTTCTGAAGTTATTGTTCCTTATCCACCATATTCATTGTAGCCATTCTGTTTGGGGTTGGAGTAGAGTCTTTATAAAATGCAACTGTGCCACCTGCCTATTATAAATGTCCAGTATCTTCATTAATGTGATGGTCACCTGCTCTTGCAATAAGAAATATACACACATTTTCTGTAAACATGGGAATTTGAGTCACTCTGTCTCTGATACTACCATCCCTCAGATGTCCAATAACTGCAGCAGCAGAGAAAGAGTGATTCAATGTGCAGCAAATAATGTAGATTAATTTTGTTCCAAGCTGTTAACTGCAGCACTTCCCTTCTTGAAAGAAAAACCATTGTTCTTTCTTTTAAAAAAATCTTTGTAGCTTTTTCCTCTTCTTTCTTCACGTTTCACCAGATATCACTACCCTCTTGTTCACCCTGCTTTTGGGTGAGGAAGAGGAGAGAGGGGGAAGCAGGAGTGGGTGTTGAAAACACTATTTGTTGTCATTCTTACACCAGCATATGTTACATTGGGCTTCTACACTTTTACATTAGGTAAAAATCTAGAGGAGTGAGTAAGTGAGTGGGTGACTGACTGTGTGTGTGTGTTTATGCATGCGTGTGCGAGAGAGGGAGGGAGCAAACAAGTTAGTTTCGTGGGGTGCAATGGCAGCGAGGCCATAAGCACCCACATAAAAAAATGAAAATGGAAGGCACAAATAGAAATAAACAAAAGAAAAAAAACTGTAAAAAAATTTCTATAGAAGATTTACACACAAGAGAAACTGCCAAACAAATTGGTGCAGGAGCACAACAAAAGTTAAAAAAAACATCAAGATATGTTAAAAGGACATCAAAACACATTAAAAAGCCAACATGATTACAAGAAAATGTGTTGAAAAGTCATATCTCTACAGCACATTAAAAAAACATCACAACACATTAAAAAGACCTACAGCATATAAGAAAGGAAGTATGCCACTCACAGACCTTCTCCTATCACACATCATTAGCCGTAGCTTGTCATGAAAGATAAAAGTGCAGCAGACCTGGCGATACCNGCAGACCTTCTCCTATCACACATCATTAGCCGTAGCTTGTCATGAAAGATAAAAGTGCAGCAGACCTGGCGATACCTGGAACACTCCAGCAGAATATGGCGAAAAGTCAGAGGAAAGTGACAATTATAAGCAGGAGGGGGTTCACCACGAAGCAGATAAAAGTGCATCAAAGAGGTGTGCCTGATCCGGAGAGGAGTCAACACCACGTCCTCCCTGCGGTTAAGGTGCCAAGAAGGACACAGGTCGCCAGGCATGGCACAAATTGCCCCGAAGCTTGTTGGTCAGTGGGAGGGAGCTCCAGTCCTTCTCCCAAGCGGTCAAGTTTTACGCCGCACAGCATGCAGCACATCACACACAGGGATCCAAAGGCCACAAGGTGGAAGGCTGCACAACATATCTAGAGGAAAGTTCATGCATACATAGGTTATTTGGTCCCCCAAAAATGATTCATACGTAGAGGTTCTGCTGTATCAATATTTAGCAACGGAGGAGGAGGGATAAAAAAAAATAAAAAACAGCAGTATTTTTTTTAAACTGCATTTCAATCCGTCATATAGATACACATAACTTTACAGCTTATTAANATAAAAAACAGCAGTATTTTTTTTAAACTGCATTTCAATCCGTCATATAGATACACATAACTTTACAGCTTATTAAATAAATTTTTACTACTGTGTTAAGGAAGTTACTTTGAATCAGGAGGTTTTACGTCCATCAGTCTGTCTCTGTTTAACAAATGTAAACACAGGTTGTAGAACCCACTGTAATACCATGGTATCATGCAACATATCCTCACTCACTTTTTCCTTATGAAATATGGTTCAAAAGCTATGCATTTTAAATGACATCAACTGAGGTTGATATTTTAAATAAATTTTTATCAGTTCCATTAATGCAGTCTGTTGCCAGTCTTCATAGAATATGTACTATTGGCCAAGCACCATACTGTGAAATATTAGGGGCTAGAGCATTTGTGATATAATTGCAAGCAAAATCTTTTTACTTTTCATTAATGAATTTTATACTGGGCCAAACAAACCACTTCCCCTAAAGTGTGATGTTATGCATACATTCTTTAACCCAGTCATAAAAGTGTATGGTGTTATATGAATATATACAATAAATTTGTTTAATGTGTTTGAAAAATGTGATATTGAATTTTGATGGTTGTATAACTTTTGTTTCTTAAAGTTTATCTTTATTTTTTCTTGTTTACAGGTGGGCCACAAAAAGATGAGAATGGTGAAGTGATAATAGATGAATTCTATGATATGCCATTGGTGAAGCAGTATTTCTATAGAATGTTCAGTCAACTTGACTACTTCAAACGGGTACGGAAGCTTATAAATTTTGAATCACATTTTTATACTTTATACTAAACAGGGTTAATTTGATATACAGTTTATAAACAAGGTTAATTTGGTATATGAACAGTACCTATAATAGACAATTAATTCGGCATATGAATAATAACTAAAAATTTGTGTTTTGCTTGTTGTGACAATAGAGTTTTCCATCAGTACATATGTATGGGTTAGTGTGTGTGGCAGTCAGTGTGTGATGCAAAAATATCAGTGATATGAATTTCAAGAGACCACAGCATTATTAGCTAAAGCACATCTTCATANTAGTGTGTGATGCAAAAATATCAGTGATATGAATTTCAAGAGACCACAGCATTATTAGCTAAAGCACATCTTCATAGACACATGCACAATTATATAAATTCATTCTGAAGGATAAGCCTAACACCTGCTGTTTGTCATGATCATAGTCACTTTCTGAATTGCTAACACAAAAATTGGTACACATAGTACTGTTCCAAACATAAACAACTGTTTTCTGTATCGGTTGGTAGACTCTTAATTTGTTATTTTGCCAAAAAATTTACCAGAGAGAAAGATTGCATCTGAGTTGTGGTCATGAACTGAACACATACTGATGTTATATGCAGGAATACAAATATTATTTTAGGCAGGAAATGATAGCCTTCTGGAAAAATGGCGGTACCATTAAATATTAGTTTTATTTGCAAGAATGTTATAACATGGTTTGACTGTTCCTTTACATTGTAGAGAAGGAAGAGAAGTCTAGAAGAAGGAAGAGGAAAATCTTTATATAAATAAATGTACATAGAGATTTTTGTATAAAATGCCAATTTACTCTACTCTTTACTATATATGAGGGTGATTCAAAAAGTAAGGTAACAAGCACTCTCAAGAGTATCATATTCCTTCTCTCGTTCGAATTTCCTACAGTCCGCAGTAGACCACAGCTCTGTTACACAGATGGGGCATTTCACGTGAAGTGGACAGTGAAAAAAAATTGAGGTTCTGAAATTTTATCATATTCGACCTAATAGTACTTCTGGTAGGTATTAATGTGAACACACGATTTTTTTTTGTATGATGTTTATTTTTCAAGTTATAGGTTTCTAAAAAATTGTCGTAATTGAAATTAGAATTTTTTTATAGTAGCTTTTCGAATTTAATAAATTTACAATAAAATATTAAACATAGTGACTTATATCAAAGATGTACTGTTCTTTTGAACTATAAAAAAAAAATATATCATGTACAAAACCGGGAGTAAACATTTCAAACCAAAATTTTAGTTACTTTGACCAATTTTTTAAAAAAAATTAATTTCAAAATATAGCTTACAGTATATTAAAAATACACTAGAAAATTCAAAATGAGATCTGTATTAGTTTAGGAGTTAGATGGATTAATGTACATACGCGTTGCAATGGGCGTGATATCTGGCGCTTGCTTAAGTCGGCAGGTTTGCGCGATATTGCATTAAAAATAGCAGCGTTATTATTATTTTATCCCGTTTAAGCGTATTTAAGCTCTTACAATGATGTGGGGTAAGTATTATTCAAATTAATAAAACATTATAAAGAACAAAAACATTATTAGGAAGCAGTAGAAAAAAGAATTATGTAATAGTGAAACTCGACTAGTAGCGCCATCTCTTAGCAGTGAGAAGTACTACTTATTCTTCAAATAGAATCAAAACTATGTACAAGAAAGGGATAGAAATATGACGCCAAGCGGTTTCGTATTTTCAGTTATTTTTATAGTGTTGCTCAAACTTCTCAGCAACTTGTGTACATTCAAGATAGTTATTAATTTATAATGGTGCCGTACAGTGATCAATGTTTTAATCCATTTCGCTTGGTACTTTATCGAAAGTTTAAAAATTTAAGGAAAATTTCTGAATATTTAGCTTAAAAGTGGGGTTTTTCACTAGATGTTTACGTATGTGCATCCTGTAGGAAACAACTTTTAAATGAAACACCTCCAGTAGCTAATGAAGATATTGTGCAGTGCAGTCAAACATTGAGTGAATCTTCGCAAAACACCCACGATGAACCGTTCATTCCCGAAGATAAGTTTAAACATAGTTCAACCCAAACCGACACAACCATAGAAAACCAAGACATTTTGAAGCAGCTAAAGGAGAAATTTAATGATCCGTCTACTTCTATGTAGACTATGATATTGACTATAGCACCTACGTCATGGAGTGAAAATAAACTTGCAGAAGAATTTGGATCATCCAGGCGACAAGCGAGGAAAGCAAATCAACTTGTTGATCAATTCGGTATCTTGTCATCTCCAAACCCATGCGGTGGCCGTAAACTACCCCAAGACCAAAAACTTGGTGAAATGTTTTTATCTACGAAAAGACATTAGCCGAATAATGCCTGATAAAAAAGATTTTATGTCTGTTAAATTAGATGATGGAAAAAGAACGCACATACAAAAACAGCTTCTGCTGTGCAACATTGATGAACTTTATCAGAGGTTCAAAGATGAATATCCGAACGTCCAGGTAGGCTTAACAAAGTTTTTTACTCTAAGACCCAAACATTGTATTATCGCAGGCGACTCTAGAACACATATGGTATGTGTGTGTACTTACCATCAAAACGTAAAGCTGATGTTGAATGGAGGAGACATTGCCAATCTTACAGCTGGAACTGCAATGCAACTTTTTTTCTTATAAAGATTGCCTTCACAAGATGATGTGTCCCAATCCAACACCGACGTGTCATTTAATGACTAGAAAGACAACCCCAAATGAACGCTGTGATTCTTGTCCTGGCTTAAGTGCAATTCGAGAGGATTTAAAAATCATTTTGATAACACTCAAGTGACAGACATGCAGTTTGAAAAATGGGTTGGTACAGACCGCTTCACGATATGATGAGTTGATAACAGAAGTGATAATTTTGTAGATGACTTATGCGACGCTTTGGACTCTTTGAAACCTCATGCTTGCATTGCAGAGGAGCAGGCGCTTTATTTTAAAACTCTTAAGGAGACTATCGATGAAAGCCAAGTTCTTGTACAATGTGATTTTGCAGAAAATTATAGTTTCATTATCCAAGATGCTGCTCAATCTTTTCATTGGAATAACGAACAATCAACATTTCTAACATCAGTTTTTTATTATAGAGATGGCAGTGAAATAAAGCACGGCAGCATTGTTATGATTTCGGATGACTTATATCATGGTACAGCCACCTTCTACGCTTTCCAAAACATACTACACAAGCATCTTTTAGAAAAAGCAATAGTTGTATCTAAAATTATATATATAACCGACGTGTCTTCACAAAATTTTNACACAAGCATCTTTTAGAAAAAGCAATAGTTGTATCTAAAATTATATATATAACCGACGTGTCTTCACAAAATTTTTAAAATAGATTCAACTTTGTGAATCTATTTTATTACAAAGAAAATTTTAATGCAGATGCAGAAATACATTTTCATGCAACGTCTCACGGAAAGGGGCCATGCGATGGTCTAGGGGGGAACGTCAAATGTTTAGCTACGCGTGCAAGTCTACAGTTACCTTCAAGTGGAGCAATTGTTACACCAACACGATTATACGAATGGGCAAAATCATCTTTAAAACAAACAGCCATTTACTACTTCTCCAAAGATGATATTCAACGTCAGAGAATGTTTTTGCAACCCCGGTTTGCATCTGCAATCACCATTCCAGGAACTAAAAAGTTGCTCGTCTTTATTCCAACAACCGGAGGCCTTCTTGTCAAAAGGACCAGTCCTAGCATAGATTCCCATTGTAAAGTTGTAGAAATTACAAAATGAAATAGTTCTTCCGTTGTTACAGTGTTATTTCATTATGTTATAATTATGATATCACAGCAGTTATACTAAGTATGTTTTTCGCGCAAACCAGCCAACCTAAGCAAGCACCAGATGTCACGTCTATTGTGACGTGTATGTAGATTAATCCATATAACTCCTAAACCAATACAGATCCCATTTTGAATTTTCTAATGTATTTTTAATATACTTTAAGCTATATTTTGAAAAAAGAAAAATTTTTTTTTTAAATTGGTTGAAGTGACTAAAATTCTGGTTTGAAATGTTTACTCCGAATTTGGTACATGAAAATTTTTTTTTTATAATTTTATTTTATAGTTAAAAATAACAGTACATCTTTGATATAAATCGCTATGTTTAATATTTTATTGTAAATTTGTTAAATTCAAAAAAATTCTTTCAAAAAATTCTAATTTCAATTACGACAATTGTTTAGAAGTTTATAGCTTGTCAAATAAACATCATACATAAAAAAATATTGTGTTTTCACATTAATACCTACCAGAAGTACTATTAGGCTAAATATGATCAAATTTCAGAACCTCACTTTTTTTTCGCTGTCCACTTCACGTGAAATGCCCCAGCTGTTAAGATGGCACATATGTTATGTTAGACCCTCGCAATATCACTTGCAAGATGGCTATGCTTACGGAAACAAGGTCAAACGTGGATGTGCATAGTGTGGTCAGGTTTTTGTGTAAAGGAGACCTCACCAGTCAAACTTCATAAACTTGTTGAGGTGTATGTTGATAATATCATGTCACAAACAGGTGTGGTTTTGGTTCACAGAGATTGATAACAGCAGGAAAGACGTGCAAGATAGCAACAATCTGGTCGGCCAAGCACTTGGACCACAGATGACAGTGTGTACTGTATTGATGGTCTGATTCAGGATTATTGTCACATTTAACTTATAAATATTGCTAAAGAATTTAACATCTCAGTGCGCAGTGTGTACACATCATTCATGAGCGACTGTGCTACCGAAAAATGTGTTCACTGTAGGTGCCAAGGCAACTCACCGGTCACAAAGCTACTAGGATGGAACTCTCTCTCATGCACTAGATGTGGTTNACCGGTCACAAAGCTACTAGGATGGAACTCTCTCTCATGCACTAGATGTGGTTTCATGATGGAGTACCATTCGTGCACCATGCTGTTATAGGGGATGAAACATGGTTGCGTCATNGCGCAGTGTATACACATCATTCATGAGCGACTGTGCTACCGAAAAATGTGTTCACTGTAGGTGCCAAGGCAACTCATGGGTCACAAAGCTACTAGGATGGAACTCTCTCTCATTCACTAGATGTGGTTTCATGATGGAGTACCATTCGTGCACCATGCTGTTATAGGGGATGAAACATGGTTGCGTCATNGCACTAGATGTGGTTTCATGATGGAGTACCATTCGTGCACCATGCTGTTATAGGGGATGAAACATGGTTGCGTCATGTGCACCAAAGACGAAGCAAGCAACCATGTCATGGAAACTCACACTGTCCCCATATTTCAAGTAATTGAGAACAGCTTTCTCTGTAAAGAAAGTTAAGGCAACTGTCTTTTGGGACCATATGGGAATGCTTCTGGTTATTATCCTCACCAAACGAGTGACAGTGCGCTGCAAGTTGTCACGCTGTGGTGGTTGCAGGAGGCAATTCACAGAAAACAGTCTGGACTTATCACAACAAGCATCGTGTTGCTGCACGACAATATCCAACAACACTCCGCAATAGGATTGATGAATTGTTACAGTGCTTCCAGTGGGAGATATTGGACCATCTTCCCTACAGCCCCGACCTGGTACCCAGTGATTTTCATCTCTTCGGATAATTGAAGAAACACCTGGGTGGTATGAGATTCACAACCAATATGGAAGTTCAGCAAGCCGTCATGATGTGTCTTTAAGGACTGGATGCAGATTTCTTCTATGCTGGCATTGATTCCTTGGTGTATCATTGGAACTAATGTTTGGACAAGCATGTTGACTGTTGAAAAGTAATGTGTACCAGTGTCATATTACTGTGTCTGCCCATGTGAGCCCTTGTCACATTACTTACTTTTTTAACCACCCTTACACAGTTATATATCTGTGCATTGGAGGTAAAGTGCACTATGTCACAAATATGAAAATTTACAGTAGTGCTGTTTAGCTTGCTACCATGATGGCACATAGTGCCCTTCTCTACTGGCTAAATCACTTATTATTCCGATTAGTATTTAGTGCTTTGCAACCCGGAAATAACGCAAAAAATACAGTAGGACATATTAAAACTTCGGTTTGGTAAAATATACATAGTGCTCTTTACCTTCTATGCACAGATATGATTACTGAATTCATGGCATCAGTCTAATGGCCTTAGAAAAAGGAGTCCAGGAAGTTAGAGTTAGCAGTCAGCAGGACACTGTGCTTTAATCAGCAGCTTCTGTCTGGTTAGCAAGCAGTTGTGGGTTCATATCAGGGTGAATACGCTTTCCCAGTCTACATCTACACTAATTCCTGTTATCCTTGACTCCTTTCCGTAAAACCCATCAGGCTTAAGCTATGAATTCAGTAATCATAATCTAATTGTATTAAAGTAAATAAATAGTTTAAATTTATGTTGTGTGAAAAAGACACTGTACGACAAATCATAAACATGAAGACCATGTTCTCATACAAAACAAAAAAAACACTTTAAAGAAAACTTGCAACCCTCAGCACTGCATTTAAATGAGAATGTTTGTCATTATGTGAGTAACCATGCACAATTAACATGAAATGTGGAAATGTAGTTGTTCCATTTTGTAAAAATTATTGTATTTTCTACAGTGATTTTACTTAATTTCTATAGTTTTACCTTTTTTTTTTTTTTTTTTTGGCAATTTTGTTGGATGGCTTGAAATTGTCTATTCATAAAATTCAAAATTTTCGAAGTAAAGTGATTACAATGAAATTGTTGAAAAGAAACAAAAATAATGTTTAGCTCCGTTAGAATTACATTTTATTAAAGTAGGATAATGCTTAGTGTGTCTTCATTTTCAGGGTACTCTTTGGGTGGTGGGACATTACACATGCACATGATGTGCAGTTAATATTATTGAACTTGGAAAATTGCATGAAAATAATAGTTATCCACACAATAATAGATTAATTATATCACAATGGGTTAGTGAGAACATTACTGAACATGTTAAGTCAGAGTAGATCGTACTGAATGTTAGCTGGACATAGTCACTTATGTATTAACTAGTAATGTCACAATATCTCTTTTTTTNGAGTAGATCGTACTGAATGTTAGCTGGACATAGTCACTTATGTATTAACTAGTAATGTCACAATATCTCTTTTTTTGTTCTTAATTCCAAAAATTACAATTCCTTTTATTGTTGATAATAATAGATTTGTTTTAAGAATGTAACCTATAGCAAAAGGAAGTATAGATGTAATCATTAAAAAAGTATTATTTGTAAGTAACTTACTACTAATACAAGTAATGTGTAACTCCATCACTTGAAACATATATTTATTAACAATTAAAAAAGTTTGAAAGCATAATATAAGAACACGTGTATGTCAACATATATTGAATTATGTTATTCTACAGTGTATGCTCAAGGTAGTTATTCCATTCAATTGTTGTAGCCACATCAGTGTTCCTCCTATTTCATTTTACTTTTGGCCAGTCTTGTACATCAACTGCATGTGGTATGGAGCACAAATAATGTTTCATTTGCTGACATCATGTTAACGTGAACTGTTGGCAGGATCATGCCATAAGTTAAGCTAGAAGGCTAACCTGTGCCCTCAATTAATGTAGGAGTGCATCTGGAAGATGTGTCACTGCACAAACTGCACACAGTACGCACTGAACAAGTCCCACATCTTCCATACCAACTGCACTCGCACTGACTGCAGTGTTATGTTCCAATTGTCTATTGCCTGAATAAATGCACACACTATGTGCAATTTTTAGTCAGTGCAGCCAGTAAAATAGCACTTGTTTCAGTTGATTACATGGTAAATGCACTTTTCTAGTTTTCAGGGTGCACCCAGAGCAGTCAGTTGAAAAATTCCCTTTATTATTGTTAACAACCACATGTTTTACAAAATGAAACACTGCCAAACTATGCAGTATATGACTATGTATTGGTGGGGAAATAATCTTACAAATAACTTTCAAAATTGTTATACTTTTATTTCACACCGTGTTTCTTGAATAATGTTTTCTGCACCTATCATACCAAGATGATCCTCTTAAAAAATGCCAGTGAGGCCAAGTGCACCATACACATCCAAGAGCTTGTTTTGATACAAGATATCTGCAATTTGAGANGAGTAGATCGTACTGAATGTTAGCTGGACATAGTCACTTATGTATTAACTAGTAATGTCACAATATCTCTTTTTTTTGTTCTTAATTCCAAAAATTACAATTCCTTTTATTGTTGATAATAATAGATTTGTTTTAAGAATGTAACCTATAGCAAAAGGAAGTATAGATGTAATCATTAAAAAAGTATTAGTTGTAAGTAACTTACTACTAATACAAGTAATGTGTAACTCCATCACTTGAAACATATATTTATTAACAATTAAAAAAGTTTGAAAGCATAATATAAGAACACGTGTATGTCAACATATATTGAATTATGTTATTCTACAGTGTATGCTCAAGGTAGTTATTCCATTTGATTGTTGTAGCCACATCAGTGTTCCTCCTATTTCATTTTACTTTTGGCCAGTCTTGTACATCAACTGCATGTGGTATGGAGCACAAATAATGTTTCATTTGCTGACATCATGTTAACGTGAACTGTTGGCAGGATCATGCCATAAGTTAAGCTAGAAGGCTAACCTGTGCCCTCAATTAATGTAGGAGTGCATCTGGAAGATGTGTCACTGCACAAACTGCACACAGTACGCACTGAACAAGTCCCACATCTTCCATACCAACTGCACTCGCACTGACTGCAGTGTTATGTTCCAATTGTCTATTGCCTGAATAAATGCACACACTATGTGCAATTTTTAGTCAGTGCAGCCAGTAAAATAGCACTTGTTTCAGTTGATTACATGGTAAATGCACTTTTCTAGTTTTCAGGGTGCACCCAGAGCAGTCAGTTGAAAAATTCCCTTTATTATTGTTAACAACCACATGTTTTACAAAATGAAACACTGCCAAACTATGCAGTATATGACTATGTATTGGTGGGGAAATAATCTTACAAACAACTTTCAAAATTGTTATACTTTTATTTCACACCGTGTTTCTTGAATAATGTTTTCTGTACCTATCATACCAAGATGATCCTCTTAAAAATGCCAGTGAGGCCAAGTGCACCATACACATCCAAGAGCTTGTTTTGATACAAGATATCTGCAATTTGAGAATCATTGGAAATGCTCTGTTGCTCACGTTAGAAGTACTTGTAATCAGTCTAGTACTCCGTAGCCTAAAATATAGTGTGCTGGTCAGAAGTACAGTATTCTAGTTTGAAAAACTACAGTATCGTCTGTCTGCTGTGATTATTACATGTTACATTGGCCAAATATACGGTACCATTAAAATGGTGTTTATGTGCCTAATTTTAAACATGTGACTAATGCAGTAAGGCAAATTCTTCAAATTATAGACGGCACAAGAAACATAAAATTTGAACTGCTATCGTAAAAACGTAAGCTCTGCGTATTTTCCATAAGAATTATGAAATAATCATAAAAGCTGGCAGTGTATACATCAACACATATTATAAAACTGTCTGTCTGTCTGTTAGTGCGCTTATCACTCAAGAACCACCTATCCAATTTACATGTTTTTTTTTTAATTCATAGCTATGTTTTCTAGCCATGTCTTAGTATATATTTTGTTACATAAAGTAACATAAGGANTCTGCGTATTTTCCATAAGAATTATGAAATAATCATAAAAGCTGGCAGTGTATACATCAACACATATTATAAAACTCAACGTCTCTCTGTCTGTCTGTCTGTCTGTCTGTCTGTTAGTGCGCTTATCACTCAAGAACCACCTATCCAATTTACATGTTTTTTTTTTTTTAATTCATAGCTATGTTTTCTAGCCATGTCTTAGTATATATTTTGTTACATAAAGTAACATAAGGAATAAGCAGTGACGATAATAGTGAATCAAGTCGGAAAAAAGTTTGGCACCAGCGTACTCTCTTGCAATACGCTGTCTAAACCGTTAAAGATGGAATAATATAATGTAGTAAAGAATTGTGTAGGATAAAAATTCCTAACAAAAACTCCGCAGTAGCATGTATCTATCTATAACTAAAGAATAATTCTGTAGTCCACGCAAGCGGAGCCGCGGACACAGCTAGTCTATTACATACAAAACTGGAAAAACAAGCTTAAGGTGACTTTTCCATTTCTTTGTGAAGTCATTCTTGAATGGAGCAACTGGGAATGGAACATGGTTAAATATGGCTACTAATAATGTATGGTTGATGTGATTGATTGATTGATGAAATAACCATCTTTAATGTGCATTTTCTAAATCTAAATAAAATAAATTGGAAAAAAATCATTTTGTTAAAAAATTGTTGTCCCCAAGTAACAATTTATACTGTTAATTATAGTATTTTCATTGATATTGCATTTTTTAATTTGTACAAAGTTTATTTCTATTGCCAATATAAGTAATTGAGAAATGACGTTCTTAATGTGGGGTGGTGTTATTGCAACAAAACTCTGTTATTGGTATTTTCCATTTCATATACGCACACTGATTTTTGCATGTGGGAATCATGCTGGGCGATGCTGCTGGTCGGCTAGTTTCCTCAGGGATCTCCCACTTCCCCTGCCCTTGCATTCTGGTGCTGCTCTATACTCATCTTGCTTCAACCTCATTGGTTTTAAGACCTCACTGTTTAGAGCCACCTAAACCTCTCCAATCCATTTCATACAAGTAGGGTAAATTTTGACAGACAGTGTGATCAACCTACACATTTTGTAAATAGTAAATGCACTCATTTGCAAAGTATTTTATCAGGTGTGATGAGTTGTGAGATGTGTGTTGTTATGTTGGCAATATTGATGACTATCTTAGAAAATAGTGTTACAAGACACCAGAGGGGTGGGTGTATCCATGTTCGTGAGGGATGGAGATCTTAATAAAAATAAAAGAACTAAGTTTGATTGTTAGTCTATTTCCACAGCTGTTATTTACAACATTTAACTATCTATCTCCACTATTACTCTTGTTAGCGCAGTATTTAACGTTTATCTCAATTCTAATTAAAGTCATTATCAATATATCGATAATGATTACAGTCACTTAATTCACACTAATATATTATTATTTACACATATTCAATCTGTGTATTGTCATCATTTGAAATGTCTTAACACTCACACATCCAGTTCAATAGTCCTGCCCGTCAGTCTCATTCTCCACTGTACCGATGCTCGCAGTCCACAGACTTCACTCCCTGTGGTCACTCTTGCCACCACTCAATGCTCTGCTGGCTCATCGCTTCACTGTCTTTGCATACCTGGCGCTTATGGTCTCACATTCCTCCAAACTCTCAAACTGTCAACTGGGAGGCCCATCATAGCCTAAAGCCTACCTGGCGCTTGAACTGCTCTACAAAGTGTTATAAATTCGCTTTTTTCTGCTAAACTATTAAACATGCGACCAATGTGCTGATCTACAAAAAGAACACACACTTCAGATNAAATTCGCTTTTTTCTGCTAAACTATTAAACATGCGACCAATGTGCTGATCTACAAAAAGAACACACACTTCAGATGAGAGCTGTTGAGTGTTTTCAAGACGTCACACACTTTAATACAATTTTTGAGTACAATAAGTTGTCAATTAAGAGATACGTTACGTTCACAGGAACTGTCCGTTAATTAAATCATGTTCCCCGTAAAGAACAAGGTTATCTGCCAAAGTTAGGTTCCTCAATCTTAGCAGAAGTGCCTACATTTAGCATATTATCCCAAAAATGTTGTGTTATAGAAAAAAAAAATATGCAACAAAAATTGTAGGTAACAAAATTATATATGAGAAAGATCTCTACAAAATTTTCCGTATCTCAGATGGTTTGGAATATATCCGGAAAAAACAGTTTTGTGCCAAATTTTTAAGTTCACTTGTATTAAAACTTAAAACAATTTGTAGGTGTGGGAATATGGCCTCTCTCCTCTCACTATAATGTAATAATTTAATTTGTGACAGTATAAATTTGGTTTTATGTATTATGAATTGTCTCATGTTAGAATTCAGATGGTTTGCAAATTTTCTTATTGACTTTGGAATGGAATGATTAGTTATAATAAATAGTAAAGGTATCGAAGTAAAGTATCTTTCTGCAAGCTGATACTTGTCTATAACAAAGTATGTTTGTAACTATGGAATAAAGGTTTGATTCCTTTAAAAATAAATAATGATGCACGTTTGCTGTCTGTTACAGTAACGTATTAGTTGTACTAAAACAAACCAATATTGAAATATGTAATAATTGTAATATGTATTTATTATAATAACAGGCATCTTCGTGGTTTACTTTAGTTTCCAGTTTTATTAGAATTCTTACACGTAGCATGGAGAATTAGAGTTATCACAGAAAGAGGTTGCGGTGTTTGTGTATCAATGCACAGTGACGTGGTAGGCCGGGCTAGGGCGTGGCCCCGGAGAGAATATAGCACTGGCTGGAGGATGGCTCGCAGGGGCCACAACAGAGAGAGGTCGTCAGTCCAGGGGATGGCAATTGGTGGCATGATAGTTTAAGGACAGTATGGAGTGTGACTTCAGCTAGCACTCTCCTTAGTGGCATTACACCTAGCATTGTAATAGACTACAACTTCCAGTCTACGAGGGTAAGTGTTATCTTGTGTTCTTAGCATGTACCTGGAGTAGGCGTGGCAGAGGGTGATAAACTCCTACCTGATAATTGGAACATAGCCAGTGTATGTAGGATGTTGAGACATGGCTCGCAACCAGTTAATTATTATTAGTAAACGGTAGATCTCATATGTTTTATAAGGTGGAAAAGGTAGAGAGTGCGTGGACAATGAGAGAACACTTATATTAAGATGAGGTGAAAGAACTGACATGTGGAAAAACAACAAACTGGAGAACTCTAATGGAGGTTATTCATGGAGAGAACTAAGAGTTTTTAAACATGCTTAGAGANAAATTCGCTTTTTTCTGCTAAACTATTAAACATGCGACCAATGTGCTGATCTACAAAAAGAACACACACTTCAGATTTGGAATGGAATGATTAGTTATAATAAATAGTAAAGGTATCGAAGTAAAGTAACTTTCTGCAAGCTGATACTTGTCTATAACAAAGTATGTTTGTAACTATGGAATAAAGGTTTGATTCCTTTAAAAATAAATAATGATGCACGTTTGCTGTCTGTTACAGTAACGTAATAGTTGTACTAAAACAAACCAATATTGAAATATGTAATAATTGTAATATGTATTGATTATAATAACAGGTATCTTCGTGGTTTACTTTAGTTTCCAGTTTTATTAGAATTCTTACACGTAGCATGNTATCTTCGTGGTTTACTTTAGTTTCCAGTTTTATTAGAATTCTTACACGTAGCATGGAGAATTAGAGTTATCACAGAAAGAGGTTGCGGTGTTTGTGTATCAATGCACAGTGACGTGGTAGGCCGGGCTAGGGCGTGGCCCCGGAGAGAATATAGCACTGGCTGGAGGATGGCTCGCAGGGGCCACAACAGAGAGAGGTCGTCAGTCCAGGGGATGGCAATTGGTGGCATGATAGTTTAAGGACAGTATGGAGTGTGACTTCAGCTAGCACTCTCCTTAGTGGCATTACACCTAGCATTGTAATAGACTACAACTTCCAGTCTACGAGGGTAAGTGTTATCTTGTGTTCTTAGCATGTACCTGGAGTAGGCGTGGCAGAGGGTGATAAACTCCTACCTGATAATTGGAACATAGCCGGTGTATGTAGGATGTTGAGACATGGCTCGCAACCAGTTTATTATTATTAGTAAACGGTAGATCTCATATGTTTTATAAGGTGGAAAAGGTAGAGAGTGCGTGGACAATGAGAGAACACTTATATTAAGATGAGGTGAAAGAACTGACATGTGAAAAAACAACAAACTGGAGAACTCTAATGGAGGTTATTCATGGAGAGAACTAAGAGTTTTTAAACATGCTTAGAGANAAAAAACAACAAACTGGAGAACTCTAATGGAGGTTATTCATGGAGAGAACTAAGAGTTTTTAAACATGCTTAGAGAGACCTGTTATATTTTATTAGCATTTTTATTTGTAAGAGTTACAGTAAAGTTAAGTTAGGTAGTTATTTCAGTCAATAAAATATCAATTAATGTGTTAGGGAAATAGCTATGAACTTGTTTGTGAAGGGGAGGGTCTAGGAGTTAGTAGTGACTGGAATTATTGATATTTGTGGTTAAGGAGAGTTGCTAAGGAGGTATGGTGTCAGGATGTAATAGAAGCAATGCATTCAAGATATAAATATTATAAGCATAATTGTTAGGGAGAATAAACAGTGATTGTGATGCAGTTTCTTGTGAAGCCTTGAGGTAATATGGTTGGAAGGGGAGATTGGAATGTAAGAAAATTAATAAGTTATATTTAAGAGCAGAGAATAAGAATTTTCTTTTAATAACTATTGTCTAGAGTGAATACAATGTAACTAGGAATTGAGGTTGTTCTAAACTAAGGTATCTAGTTCAAGAGATGAATGATTATTTATTAGATGTAACGTGGGTCCCCTTGACAGCTTAACGTATATACACTGGTGGAAAATTAAAAGTGAACACCTTAGAGGGCAGTACATGTAATAATTAACAGTGGTGTGCTGTGGACAAAGTAGGAACCACGTACTATGCATAACACTGCTGAGTCCAATACAACTATAGTTGACTCGGTGAAAGAGTATCTGTTGTTTCAAGCATCTGCCTGTGTGTAGTAAGCATTGTAGACATGCCACAACTTTATAGATGATCACACTTGGCGTGCAATTAATGAACTTTGAATGAGGTCGTATTGTGGGCCTGATGGAGGCTGGATGGTCCTTCCGAAGAATTGCCCAAAGCTTAGGACGTGAAGTGTCTGCTGTGTATCATTGGTGGTGCCGGTGGTCCAACTATGGTCCACATGCTCGTCAACCTGGTTCTGGATGGCAGCAGCATACAGATTCCTGCCTGGACCGCCGCATCAGACGAGCAGCCATTGCTGATTGCACTGCGACCGCCGCACAGATTGAGGCCACTGTTGCACACAGGGTGTCAGCTAGGACCATCACCAACTGTTTTCTGGACGCTGGGCTATGATATAGTGTGCTGTTCACCAGGCTTTCTCTCACTCTCATCATCGTGCAGCCCGCCTCGGATGGTGTCGCGAACGACGTAACTGGAGGGATGAACGGCAAGAAGTTGTGTTAAGTGATGAGAGCATATTCTTCCTTGTCACCAGTGATGGTCGTTTGCGAATGTGGCATCAACCAGAGTGTATATGGCAGCAACATACAGGACCAAATTCTGGCATCATGGTGGGGGGAGCAATAGCCTACAACGACCGTATGTCTCTGGTGTTCATGCACTTTTGCTGTTGAGGGGTGAAGCTGTAGTAATCATATCACAAAGAAAATGAGTAAAGAGTCAGAACTCGGAACTCTATGTTACTACTAATGTTAATTATTTTCTTTGGGAATTTCATAGTCGTGCAGACATTTTGCAGGCAAACTAAAAACTAAATGTATAAATTTTAAGAAAAAATCAGTGCAGTCATTAAGTTTTTTTAATATCCAGCTGGTAATGTATTAAATTTTACTTACTAATGATTTCTTTTATTAATTGTGTATCACCATAGTACTTGTTATTGGATTAGTACTCATTAGTTTATAACAAAATTTATATTTAATACAGTTCATGAAGCATTATCCAGAAGATTTCTGGCAAATAGTTTTACCAACGTCACTTGTATGCAGACATGCTTGTTAAAAGGGTGTTTAGTACACTGCCACGACAATGACAAAATTATTCAAGTAAATCAGTAGAAGTTTTCCATATTATATTTACTTTCACGCATTACCTAGAACCCTTTTAAATTAAAGTTTTATTTTAAGTACTAATAATATGCAATGAAATACAATTCAATTTTTTTTTTTCATGCCAATACATTGCTGCTCGTTCCATTAATTAAGTACCTGATTCCACCCATAAATTGCGTCCCTTTGATTCAGATTTGGTAGCTGCCTCATCCTTCTGTTTGTCCGTTACATGACCAACTAAATATTTTTCGTCCGACAAAAGCTTGGCAAACTGTAACTTTTGATGGACGTATCGAATTACAGCTTTGTAAGTTCGTATTGAGTGTTGTAATATTGCGTTTTTTGAAACTTTCTAACTAGAATTTATTTATATATGCCGCACAGTTGGGCGCCATATTGTAATATTTTCGTTGTTGCAGTTACAGCGTATCTTTAATAAAATAGCAGCCTCAAAGGTTAGGCGCCATCTTGTAACTTTTCNTATCTTTCTGGGAAATTATATTTTTAATACTTTTTGATTATTTCAGTTGGCAGGATTAATTGTACGGTGTTGTCAGTCGCTCATCTAAGATGGCGATGTACACAAAATGTTATTGTTATTACAACCTTAACACAGTTAGGTTATGTAGCAAAACAGCATTTTTTAATTTCTGATCTTATATTTTCAATAGCAATTTTCCCTAAAGTAGCTTTCTATGAAAAATTTGTTATATTATATTAAAACTATCTAGCACTTTACAGGGGGAAATATGTTAACAGGTGAGAATTATTAGGGGGGATCTCCCCCACCCAATGACGCACCTGTGCTTGCACTATTAAAATTTTCAACAAAAGAATTCTGAATTATTTTTTTATTAGGTATGCTGACAGTCTTTTGTTCGATACATGTTTTTCACTTTTGACATGTTTTAATTGTCTCTTTCCCTCCATATAAAACTGTTGAGTTGCAGTATTTATATTCCAATGTTGATGTGTCGGACACATTAAAATAATATCTATAAAAGTCTTCCGTCATTATCATCTTGCACTTAACTGCATTTTTTTAGTCATTTCATGAAAAATAAGTAAATCTTAGCTAAAAGTGACTATGCTTTGTATGTAAACAAAATTTTTGNATTTTTAGTCATTTCATGAAAAATAAGTAAATCTTAGCTAAAAGTGACTATGCTTTGTATGTAAACAAAATTTTTGGCACCAGCCACTTCCATAGATTATGTGGTATGCAGTAGATGTGAACACTACATCAACGCAGTTTCCTAGTGGACAAATAAACTTGCGCAGTGCCATGTACTGAAATTTTTACTCAAAGTGATGCATCAATTGCACTTATGTTATCTATGGCCATAAACAGACATAAACGTTTGCATGCATTGTGATTAAATTACTCACAAAGACATCTTATTAATTCCATTTTCACATTGAAATCTTCAAAACCACATAAAATACCTGTAAGAATAAGCCATGCGTATTTAAGAAAATTTTATTTTCTAATTATCTTTGCTATTTTGTGGGTTAAAATTAGCATTAAGAATTGCATTAATCACTCATGTGAATATGTACATGAATAAATCATTCCAGTGGTATTAGGTTAGGCACTTATTGGTTTTTAATATCTTAATTCCCTGTCTTTCAATTTTCAATTCTACGATTCCGTAAGAATTGTGGGTATCGAGGAATCGTTTGACATCCACAATGTTGACACTTTTGTTTAATTAAATGCGTACTGAGGCCCCCTTTCTCTCATAGCCCTAGAGTATTTTGAGAGTTAGCATTTTGTAGTATTTACATCAATATTACAAATTTTGAGCATTTTAAACGCTCTTCTTTCACTTTTGACCTGAAATTCAGTAATTTCATCAGGAGCAAGTCATGACATGTATGTACCTGGATCTATTCCCCAAAACATTCTAATTTTGGATGAGGTCCACAACCTTCANGAGCAAGTCATGACATGTATGTACCTGGATCTATTCCCCAAAACATTCTAATTTTGGATGAGGTCCACAACCTTCAAAACCTTTCAGAAAAGTTTTTTTAAAATACATGTAGGATTGTTGAACGTGATTTTATTCTTTATAAAAGAATTAAATTACACGTACATTCAACACAGTAAAGAAACACGGAAATTACAAGATAAACATGTGAAAACAACATTGACAAATGAATGGAAGGTTGCAACGAGGTTGCAAAGCGTCTGTGGAGTAGTGTAGCCAACCTTTATNGAGCAAGTCATGACATGTATGTACCTGGATCTATTCCCCAAAACATTCTAATTTTGGATGAGGTCCACAACCTTCAGAACCTTTCAGAAAAGTTTTTTTTTAAATACATGTAGGATTGTTGAACGTGATTTTATTCTTTATAAAAGAATTAAATTACACGTACATTCAACACAGTAAAGAAACACGGAAATTACAAGATAAACATGTGATAACAACATTGACAAATGAATGGAAGGTTGCAACAAGGTTGCAAAGCGTCTGTGGAGTAGTGTAGCCAACCTTTATNTAACAACATTGACAAATGAATGGAAGGTTGCAACAAGGTTGCAAAGCGTCTGTGGAGTAGTGTAGCCAACCTTTATATACATTTTCTTATATGCTATTATACCATAAATGCAGTTGCCTGATTTCAAGAAAGGCATTAAAATCCCCCATAGGTCATAGTATTTTATTCTTATCCCGGGGGTTTGGTTCCCGGCAGCGTCGTTCCCAGATTTTTGCACGTATGAATTGTGCCACAGGATGTCACTAGTCTGTGAGTTTTCACGGGGCTCTCCCATTTCCCCTACCCTTGCATTTCAGCATGGTTCCATATCCACCTTGCTTCACCTTCATTGGTTCTCAAGACCTTATTCTAAATAACTGCCTAAATCTCTCCACTCCACGTTTTTTCCAGAGGCATATGAATTTCAGTGTAGTCATGTCACACAGTGATAGGGTAGTGTTAGTACAGAAATTAAATTGACAGCTGCTAAATAGTAACACATTTTGGAGTTAGGGGCTAAATATTCACAGTAAATACTGTATAACATTGTAAATGGTGATTTCTTGATGTACATTACTAATAAATTATGTTGGCATTGATATTTGTTTGACTTTACGTGGCCATAAACAAACTACAGTACATTGGTGATATTCATATTTTTCATGTTCTCTACAAATCCTGTACTCAAGCTGTCTGTTGGGGTTTGCCTCCTTCACTTTGTTTTTGCTCTTAGGATGGTCACTATAATTCGCATTTGTACTTGTGTCTTCTGTGGTCGTGAACGTATTGTGCCAATATGTAAGAAAGCTAAATTGGTGGTGATTTGAGCCCAACCTTTGTCATGACTTTCGAGCTTTGAGTGAGTACCCAGCTGCTGAAGAGCGTGCAGTGATTAAGGGGTCCTGTCGTTTTTAGCCGCTGTGTACGACCTTTTGACGAAGACCAGAATTTGATTTAGTTACAAAGGTTTTAGTTTTTACTGCAAAATCTTAACACAAGCAAAAAATAATCACTTTAGTTTAAAAATTTGGTACTAAATACAGTTGACTTAACATTTTTTAAACTTCCAAAATTACTTTTGCCTAATCGTTTAGACTTGACTGCACACGAAACGACTCACAACCAAAATGAATTAACTTGAAAGTACATTAAATTTAAATGTAAATGGTTTAAAAGACAGCAACTTGGTTGTTTGGCAGGCAGAGGCAGTGCCGTGGCATTTGGAAGGAAGTTGACATGAAGCATTTCATAACATTCAAGAATGTTGCACTGTTCTTTTCAAACTTGTCATATTGAAATACAAAACACAAACAATGTTAAAAATGAAACAAAATTTTTTTTTTTTTTTGTCTTTTTGTCATTTTTGGCTAATGTTAACTGCGTAAATTGTGACTGGACATTCACCAAGCATTTAAGTAATCTTGTTTCATTTCATTTAGAGAAACATTTTCTTCTGTTGTAATTATTGTTGTTACTTTTCATTCTAGGCAATTCGGGAACCATCTAACAAAAAACTACTGCCTGATCCTTTGAAGTTCCCTTACATACAACCTCGATACACGCTAGTGCTGGAACTGAGAGATGTACTGGTCCATCCAGACTGGACGGCAAGTATAAGATTTTTGTTCATAGCTTGCTGGTTTATTGTAACTGAGGGACATGTATTTTCCGAAGTATTCACACATTACTATATAAATATAGCAAATGGGTATTCATGCATAAGTATACACACAGTACATGGTTATGTTTATTTTACCAAAAACATATTTGTGGATTAACAATATTTTATTGTTTACTGCATAATTTTGTTAGTATATCAGTTAATTTTTCTCATTACAGTATTAAACCATGCTAGTTGTTTTTTTTTTTTGGTACTTATGTTTCTCTGCTGTATTGCTTTAAAATGTTATAATTATTTTCATTATTAAAATGTAAGTTAACTACCATCATTATTTAATTGTTTATTTCCAAATTCAAAGCGGTTTGTGGATAGCTAGATTTATATTAATTCTCAAAACCTTGGTAATTTTTTGCTTTTCGGGATCTGTAATTCATAATTAATATTAAAACTGTGAATACTAAAGAAATCTGGACATATCTATAATACATGTAATTTAAAAAAGGTTTGTTGATACTTATTCAGAAAAAAAACCATTATTGTGAGTTTGAACATTTTACAATGTAATTAAAAATAACAAGTTAGTAGATATGTTATTTTTTTTACAGTATAAGACTGGCTGGCGATTCAAGAAGAGGCCAGGTGTTGACAAATTTCTAGAGGCTGTGGGTATGCCCAAGTTTGAAACAGTCGTTTACACTGCCGAGCAAGGAATGGTGAGATTATTTTACATTGTTTGCACTAATTACTTAATATTACAGTATTTTCATTATGACTGAATGTGTGTGTTTGTAGACAGTGTTTCCCATCTTGGATGCTCTGGATCCCAATGGAAATATATTGTATCGTCTGGTAAGGGATGCAACACATTTTGTGAATGGACATCACGTCAAGGATCTGGACTGTCTCAACAGGGATCTGAGCAAGGTATCCTATTCTTTGTTAAAATCTTTTTATATACAGGATGTTCTGTTTGGTACTTATACAGTCTGAAAAATAATGGATACATTAGTGGTATTCAAGTCATTCATCTGTACCAAAAGTGCACCCTCTAATGTACACTGGGCATGCCTTATTACACCCTTGTTTAGCATCTGCCATGAGGTTGATATCTGTACTCTTAGAACTGCCTGCATCACTTAGGTACTGGGAGCATTTGCTGCCTCCTCCCCTGCAAAAGAAAACTTATGCTGTTGGATATCAGGCCCAGGTACTGGTTGCTGGTGGAGAGTGGTGGTCAGCTGTGTTTGTATTTAGCATTGGTGGGAACACACTACTCTGACCAACAGTAAGGTGCACAGGTGGGTGAACTGACCTGGCCCAGCCTATGACGGGAGGTATTCAGCAGTCTCTATGACGACTTATAACCCTTTGGTTCTGCTTTGGTGGGTCTCAGTGTATGCATCTGGTGTGGGGACTGATAACAGTCTCCTCACGATCAGTGGGTGTTGAAGTTGTTCCAGATCTCAAGTTGCTTTGACCATGTGGTGTCATTAATGAGATGTGGCACACACACTTAAAGGATCAAGCACACTAGAACTCTACTGTCCATCACGAAACATACCAGCATAGAGCAGTATGGACCATCAGATCATTGCACACTTAACTGGCGGTCAAAAATGTTTATACATGTGCATTGTGCAACAGAGTTAGAGCCTCTTTTTGTGTTATTATGTGCTGTTAATCGTTAATTGAGCATTTCTGGAAACTTTGCCTAAGGTACATATACTTTTCTGCCCACTATTTATCCTTTCACCATGTGTAAAATAAACTTTGTCATTGACCATTCACTTAATTTGTAAAATTGTAAAATTTTTCGGAATGAAATAGGTTACTTATAGTACGTATAGAACATTACTAGAACATTTTGAGCTTTACCGCTATATTTGTAGTTATGATGTTTTGTAATAACAAACCTTTAACAGACCTGCTATGTTTCTGACAGTTCACTAACAGCTAAATTCAGCCAAGTTTTTGTTGTTTAATATTGAAGCTGGTATGATGAATGTACGAACTCGACATGGTATTCTAAACAAAATTACTCATAATGGCATATAATATAGACACCTAGGGCACTCCCGTTTCCCCTGCCCTTGCATACTGCCATTGATCCATCTCCGCCTCCCTTCATCTCCCTTCATCTTCACTGATCCTCAAGACGTCACTGTTAATGAACTACAGGTATCGCTGCTTCCCTAGCCTGCACGTTCGCCTGACATGTCGCCTATTGAACATGTCTGGGATATGGTTGGTCGGCAACTTGTTCGTTACGGACACCCCAGAAACCACTGTTGATGCTTTGTAGACTTCCAAACAAAGTGTGTGTGGAGGGAGATTCCCCAGGAACATATCCAGGTCCTTTTTGATTTCAGTGCCACAACGTTTAGGAACGCTGTTTGCAGCACGTGCGGGCTTCACACTATACTGAATTCTCAAGGACAGAGATCATGTACAGATTTGTAATCATAATCAATTGTGTATTGTAATTTACCTAATCTGTGTGTAAAGATCAATTCAATCACATGTCTCTTTCTTGGTGTTGCATTTTTCACAAACGTTGGTGCATTTGTTTGAATTGAGTACCTTTTGATGTTCTCATTCGTTGTAACAATAGCATCATGCTTGCCATGTGCCACAGTGGAAGACTCCATGCAAGCTTGCATTGCTGCTTACATGGATGATTCCATGGAAGATTTGGCCATCTGCTGACTATTTTCATGGACATTTTTATAACAGGTTGTGAGCAGGCCCAGTCCTTGACATTTTTCAGATGTAAGCAGACAATATTTTGGGACTCACCCCCCACCCCCTACCAGAAGTATTAAGATTATCAAACTGTTATGCAGTTGTGGTTCCTACTTTCTGGAATATTGATATGGGTCGGTAATTGAATAGTCACAACTTTTTAGTCTTACATTTTAAAATATATTTTTATAATTAAAACCATTTGAAACAACACTGAAAATTGACACCACACGTTTAATTCCATGTCACACGACAGCACAGCATTCTGCGAGTTTGACAAAGAAGTACAGCTAGGTGCGTGACAGTCATAGTGTTTTGCGTGAAATGGATGACTCAATTTATCATTGCAAGGCGTGTCTTCTGCTTCTCACCACCACAACATGATAATGGGTTTGGCCAGTAGTTAAAAGTGTAATTATAGTAGAATTAAAAAGTGTCTTTTTGTAAAATTATTGTTTTAAATTATAATTAAAAAATACTTACAAAAAATTAACACAGTAATTAATTTTATAATTTATTCATGTAGTCACCTTATGTGCTGAAACAAGATTCATGGCGTCTTATACTGCTGCTTACTTCACTTATATAAAGGCCCAGTCCTGATAGTGTGCAATTTTCAATGGAAGATTTCCTTCAAGGTTAAAATTTAAACAATTCAGAGAAGGGTGGTGTAGTGATGTATTGAAGATAGTTGCAATTTTATTTATTTTGTTTTGAGAAAAAGTAATAGGACCATTAAAAAAGAATAAATAGTAAAATAAAAACTGGAAAAATGTTTGCTGATGCTAAAACAGAAGTGTGTGAAAATTATGAAAAACAATCATGTTTATTTAACTCAAAAGTTCTAGTTAGTTACAAAAACAAAGTGATAGGCTCTGTTGTGAGGGAAGACTGTCCCTGAACCACAGTTTAAGAAGTAAACTCCTAAAAAAAAAGGCATTTGCCTTTACTTGCGTGGCAGCAAGTATCATTTCCGGAAATGAAAGTGGCTGCAATTTCCGGAAATAGCAACAGATTATCATTTTAAACGTAAACGATGTTGAAGAGAAAGAGGCTGCCAAAGATGAACACACTGCCCGCCGAGCGTAAAATCCACTCTCTTTTTCCGTTGTTGTATCTCTGTATATTTTTCTCGTTTGCTACCTCCCCTCGTTCAGGCTGCTCACATAATCAATACTTTTCTCCCCCCCTCCCCCTTTTCATCATCCCTTATCTTTCGTTGTTTACAAGAATGCAGCTCCCCTGGCAACAGGTGTCGACAATAGCTAAACAAGGTCCAGAGTAGGAGTGAACAGGCAGTACAGTATTGAAGGGGAAGAAAGGGAAAAAGGCATGCAACTCATTCCTTCCTTTGATATTACTTTGACCTTTGTGATGTGTTTGCAGACAAAAGATGAAAAACATTTACATGTGTTTCAACTCTAAAGCCTGCGTGCCACCATTACATTTCCACGCAAGCTCAGGCGGAAGCTTTTATGAGACCTGCTACCAGAGCCTGGTTGCAAGCAGGTACGGAGGTTTCTACGGAATAACCTGTCACTTGATACTTGCTGCCACGCAAGTAAAGGCAAATGCATATTTTTTATGAGTTTACTTCTGAAACTGTGGTCCAGGGACATTCTTTCCTCACAACAGAGGCTATCACTTTGTTTTTGTAACTAACTAGAACTTTTGAGTTAAATAAACATAATTGTTTTTCATAATTTTCCCACACTTCTGTTTTAGCATCAGCAAACATTTTTGTAGTTTTTATTTTACTATTTATTCTTTTTTAATGGTCCTATTACTTTTTCTCAAAACAAAATAAATAAAATTGCAACTATCATCAATACACCACTACACCACCCTTCTATGATTTGTTTAAATTTTAACCTTGAAGGAAATTTTCCATTGAAAATTGCACACAATCAGGACTGGCCTTTACATAAGTGAAGTAAGCAGCCGCATAAGACGCCAAACAAAATGGGGCGTCTAAAGCGCCATGAATCTTGTTTCAGCACATAAGGACGCTACATGAATGAATTATAAAATTAATTACCATGTTAATTTTTTGTAAGTATTTTTTAATTATAATTTAAAACAATAATTTTACAAAAAGACACTTTTTAATTCTACTATAATTACACTTTTAACTACTGGTAAAACCCATTATCATGTTGTGGTGGTGAGAAGCAGAAGACACACCTTGCAATGATAAATTGAGTCATCCATTTCACGCAAAACACTATTGACTGTCACGCACCTAGCTGTACTTCTTTGTCAAACTCGCAGAATGCTGTGCTGTCGTGTGACATGGAATTAAANTTGACTGTCACGCACCTAGCTGTACTTCTTTGTCAAACTCGCAGAATGCTGTGCTGTCGTGTGACATGGAATTAAACGTGTGGTGTCAATTTTCAGTGTTGTTTCAAATGGTTTTAATTATAAAAATATATTTTAAAATGTAAGACTAAAAAGTTGTGACTATTCAATTACCGACCCATATCAATATTCCAGAAAGTAGGAACCACAACTGCATAACAGTTTGATAATCTTAATACTTCTGGTAGGGGGTGGGGGGTGAGTCCCAAAATATTGTCTGCTTACATCTGAAAAATGTCAAGGACTGGGCCTGCTCACAACCTGTTATAAAAATGGCCATGAAAATAGTCAGCAGATGACCAAATCTTCCATGGAATCTTCCACTGTAGTACATGGCAAGCATGATGCTATTGTTACAACGAATCAGAACATAAAAAGGTACTCAATTTAAACAAATGCATTAACGTTTGTGAAAAATGCAACACCAAGAAAGAGACATGTGATTGAATTGAACTTTACACCACAGATTAGGTAAATTACAATATATAATTGATTATGATTACTGAACTGTACATGATCTCTGTCCTTGAGAATTCAGTATGGTGTGAAGCCTCCACGTGCTGCAATGGGAGTTCCTAAACGTTGTGGCACTGAATTCAAAGAGGACCTGGATATGTTCCTGGGGAATCTCCCTCCACGCACTTTGTTTGCAAGTTCACAAACAATCAACAGTGGTTGCTGGAGGTCCGTAACGAAGAAGTTGCCGACCAACTATACCCCAGACATATCAGGCGAACGTGCAGGCTAGGGAAGCAGTGATACCCGTCGTTCCTTAAAGAAAGCTTGCACATTCCTCTCCACATGTGGCCGAGCATGGCATGTGGAGTCGCCTGAAGGAGGGGCAGTACCTCAGGCCCTAAAGCCTCCCTGATATAGTGGTTACTATTCAGATTTCCCTCAATATGTAGGAGTCGAGATCGCATGTTGTATCCCATGGTGCCCCAAAGCATCACACCTGTGCGTTTGTCCGCTCTGCCATTCCACAATGCAGGCTGCCAGATTACGGTCACCATGGTAGCGTTTAACACGTATACAGCTATCACTGTAGGACAGGTTGAAGCGGGAATCGTACGAATACACTAAATTTTGCCACTCAGCATGCCAGCGATGACGTTCACATGCCCATTGCATTATGAGGCATTAATGGTTTCTGAACAATGTAAGCCGACGCAATGGCATGCATGTCACCAGTCCAGTTCGTAGCAGAGGGCAGCAAACTGTCCACGCAGACAGGTCCACACCTGTTGCTGTGCTCCTGTGTCGAGCCAACACTGTTGACGAGGCTGTACGGTCCGTTATGGTCATGCGGACAAGATAGCGGTCATCCCATGCTGTGGTCACATTGCGTGGTCCAGTACCTGCTCGTCGCTGTGTATGATCCTCTTCTATCCACTGGTGCCACACACGCATCACTGTCGTAGCAGCATGCCCTGTACGAGCCAAAATTTCACGGTTTGACAAACCATTTTTCCGGAGACTGATCATTCTGCCCTGTTCGGACTAACTCACATGCTGATATGGCAGCCTTTGACATCGACAAGGCATACTGGCACTTACTTTCACTTAGTTTGACGGCTCTTAGCTGACTGAGCTTGGTGCAACATGGACCTTTCCGGTCACACAAGAGAGGGTGCTGCTGGGCCTACGTGTACGCCATCTCTCTGCAATCGTAATAATTTATTGTTGGTACACTGTTCTACACATCCTGTGAGTTTGGATTCATTTGGGCAATTCTTTATGGGTGTTGCAATTTTGACAAACCATAGTGTTTATTAACAATGTATTTAGTACATAACACTGCAGTGCATTCAAAATTGATCTCTATGGTGAATATGTCATTATAGCCCATACTCATTACAGTTCTGTTCTACTATATTCCACTAGTACTGAAAATACTTTGGCTTGCAGCAATTATACTTTTAGTGTATTCTTTAGAAACATGATTGGTTTTTGTGATGACTGAATGTTTTGATCAAACATTTAACATATATTTCAGGTAATTGTGGTTGACTGGGATAAAAATGCAGTAATGTTCCATCCTGAAAATGCACTGTTAATCAAGAGATGGATGGGAAATGACGACGATCACACACTAGCAGATATTGCAGCATTCCTTACAAGTGAGTTTTTTTTTCTGTTAGTGTTATTGTATATGGTGTCTATGTTAATGTATATTCTTATCTGTGCTAGTGGTCACTCTTACTTGTGTTGTAGTATATTACAGGCTTCAGTAAAATAAAATTATTACTGATACAGTACATATTTTATTATTTTCTTAGATGTTAGCATAAGATAAGTATGTTTATTCATAAAAATATTGTTTCTTAACTCACAAAATATTTTGTTATGTTTGTCTTAATCTTGGCCAAGTTGTTACTCATAATAATAATAAATTCCCTATACAGTACAGACGAGTTAAGTGTTTGCTTCAATTCATTCATTAACTAGTACTTTTTGTTCCATGAATATTTAGTCACTNCAGTACAGACGAGTTAAGTGTTTGCTTCAATTCATTCATTAACTAGTACTTTTTGTTCCATGAATATTTAGTCACTCTTTATTTAAATTTTTGTGGATTCTTTTGCACTTGTGTATTTTGTTTGCTTCTGGTTACTATTGCTGAATTGATAACCACAGCATGGTCCTACTTGTCCTTGGTAACGATATGTATGTAACCATATGTTACTAGTAACAAAAGGCTCAGTTTACACCCAGCCATCATGTTGCGGCCATGGGACTGCAGTTTTCAAANCCATATGTTACTAGTAACAAAAGGCTCAGTTTACACCCAGCCATCATGTTGCGGCCATGGGACTGCAGTTTTCAAAACACCTTCAAAGTGAAATGCATATGTCATCCACTTCCCTCTCTCCAGTCGCAGTGCAGGGCGTTCATTGTCTGCCATCAGGGTGGCCACTCAGTCAGAAATTTCAGGAATATGGAGAAAAGCAGTGAATTTATTGCCAGCATCAATATTTCAGGGGAAAATCCAAGAATTTTGAAATGTTGCCAAGAAAACTATAGTCAATTAAGAGTAACGATTATCCAAACAAAAATGGTTATAATTATTTCTTTGTACAAAAGAAAACATTTAAGCAAAGAATTGTTCTGTTACTGTCCTCTGTCTAAAATACCCTGTCTGATATCTGCCATGATGTTCTGATTCTGCTCGTTTTCTATTGCTCATTGGCTACACCTCTTCAGTCCTTGTTCCTTGTGCGTCTACAGTAGGTAGGATGGCAGCCATTTTAAGTGTTGAAGTGTAGAACTCGTGATTGAGTGCTTATTTATTTTAAAATGTGTAAAAGTGTGTGCCACAATACTCACGTCTTTGTCCAAGACAAGTTAAACTTTGTGTAGTATGAAGAATGAATTGAAGTACCTATGTATGAATCTGAGATTTTTGTTTTGTATGTAGGTCANTAAACTTTGTGTAGTATGAAGAATGAATTGAAGTACCTATGTATGAATCTGAGATTTTTGTTTTGTATGTAGGTCATACCTGTTTTGAGGTTACAGTTCTTGCAGTTCTAGCTATTTGCAAACAGTTTACATGGGCGGACATGGATTGTTGTCTAATGTTCGTTTAATTAAGCGAAGCTTCATTAGACAACAGCCTGGTGTACAAAAGTTATTGTTTGTTTCAACTGGTATTAAAAAATGATAAATCATTTTTACCTTCTCAGAGTTAAAGAAAAAAGGCTGAAAGATTGTAAGATGTAGTGATTCATTGATGACGCAGAATATCGGCTCTATAAACCAGCCAAACTTTTGCTATAAATGCTTTAAAAATTACAGTTTTGGTTTTTGTCACTAACTTGGGTTTCATTTTGTCTACCTTCGATTGTATAAATAAGTGAGTGATGAGATTTAGGCTGCTCTTAACAGCGAGGTCTTGAGAGCTCATAAGGGTGATTGAGGTGAGTATGGAGCAGCACCTGGATGAAAGTGTGAGGGAAACAGGAAATCCCCAAGAAAACCAGCCGACCAGTGGCATCGCCCGGCACGATTCCCACGTGCAAAAATCCGGGAGTGACCCGACCGGGGATTGAACCTGGTTCGCCTTGATGGGAAGCCACTGCGGCCCCTTTGATTGTATAAATATTTTGTTACTGAAGACAAGGCTAATTCTTAAACAGTAGTTGTTCAGCAAATGACTATTGTTCATTTGTATAGTCTATTCACGGTTTCTTCACGCTATCTAAATAAAACCTGTGTAATATCCTTCCATGCATGACGTTGTCGTGTGCCGGTTTAGGGATTATAGCACGACATTGGCTCACATCCATCACCCCCTCACACCACCCCCGCCTCGCGCACTTCGCTAGGCGCCTTCCAGGCGGCACGTGGAACCACAGGCAGGTGGAAAATTTCGGGACACGTGGAGCT
>NQII01001937.1:324597-348393 GCA_002778355.1 Clitarchus hookeri | reverse complement strand
AAGTTTTGATGTTGTGTATTTGTGAATATAGACACGAGACAATATATTCGTACTTCAAAATACCACAGTCATAGTCTACCTCATTACAATACGCACAACCTCCACGCACTTTATAGTCGGTGCCTGGGGGACATTAACTCTGACCATATCAGCCGCCATGTCTTCCACAGTGGCGGTACATGAGTCGTCGTTAACGTGTTTGATTGTTTCCTAAATATGTCATGTATCACAAGCGTTTTATACTTCTGTGAACATAAAAGTATATTATTTTGGGTAAAACTTTTACTTACATTTAATGTATAAAGTATATTATTTCGTTTATAATTAATCTGAATAAATACAGGGAGAAAATAGGTGTGTTGGTAAATCCTGCTGAGAAATAGTTCTCATTCAAAATGTTATTGAACTGAGTGGGCATGAATGCGGATCGTTGTCCCTTTAGTGTGATTTTCTAAACTAGGTTAAGCTTTGTTTGTGTGAGGCGGAGGAATATGGTAAAAGTATAACTTTAGCAGGGCTTCTGAAAAGTTGGAAGTAACCGTGAATTGACTATACACCCTTAGATACACAAATATAAGCATACATAACGTGTCTGAGTATAGAAGTGGGGAAGATAATGGTTTTTGACATTTGTCAAGAAAGTAAGCACATTATTTAAGCTACCATAAAACTTATTTGGATTTGCTATTTAGCAAGGGTATTGTGGTCATTTTAGTTTTATTCAGTTTATAATTGACATTAGGAAAAGTACAGACAGTGAATTGTTTACAGAATTAAGTGCAAGTCTTAAGTGTTTATTTGAATCTTATATTATCTGCAAATTAAGTAGTGAAAGAGTTCTATACTGCAAGTATAATATTTCATTTATTTTGTATTATTATATTGCTCTTTGTTGTGTTAAATTGTTTATGGCAATTGTTCATAGGCATAAAGTGGTCCAGGGTTTTTATTTACATCTAATGGATTTTTAACATTGTGAAATTGATTGTCCTCAGGCATGAAAAAATTTATTGCTTCATGGCAAGAAAAATAATGGTGGTCACTGGCATGCTAAAAATTAGATTATAAAATTAGTTATAAAAAATTTCATGGAATTTGAAAATTTGGATTATTGCAAACAAAACCTGGAAAAATATGGTTGTGGGGGGAACCTAGAATTTCGTAATACTAGTTGAGTGGCCGCCCTGATGCAACTATGCATTCTCCAGCTGCATGCACTTTTTTTAACCTCTTAATTATACTTGTGAGGTCAGCTTTGTGTATTGAGCATTTGTATATTGTTAATTATTTCTCATTGTGTTATGTTTTTACATATAGCAATAGCTTCAGAGAATGTAGATGATGTTCGGGTTGTACTGCAATACTATCAGCAGTTTGATGATCCACTGGCTGCATTTAGAGAAAATCAACGCAAAGTTCTGGTATGATTCAGCTTTCATTACTTTGTGGAGATTAAAATTATTTATGCTCAAGTTTCATTAGCTGTAATATTTTGTACATTTTTGTAGAGCTGTGCTGATACACAAATTTTGGAGATACTCTTATCCCACTGATCTGCAGATACTACTTTTACAGGTCGGCCAATCTTATGCTGATATAATTAACTTCAAAAAAATTTATTATTCAAAATAGTTTTAGTTTTATTTCAATTTTATTGAATAAATAACTGAATGCAACAGTAGTTAAATATATATTTTTCTAACTTTACATTTACTCAGGTAGAGATATTGGTTATTAATTGATTCCCTTACAGTAGCAGAAGTCCATAAATTTATTACTTTTTCATTAACATTATGTGGAATTTCTGTAATTTAAACAGAGAAACTGTTATTGAAAAAATGTAAGTGAAACTGTATAGTATACACACATTGAAGCAAATATATGGGGTGATTAAGCTCTAAAATACCACACACTATTTTACACCACAATCAACGTTTCAAATTTATTTGTCCTGAAACACCAACTTTCTGTAACGTTGCATATTCCTCTCTTCATTCCTATACTTTAACATCATCAAATTTCTGTAATCTGCTCTAACTAATGTAACTACAAAATAAATAATTTAAAGTAATCAATTATTGTTATCAACATTGCAGCTGAATAAAAATGACCCCCTATTACTTTGCTAAAGAGGGGGAGTGAATGTCTGGATGCATTCCACATGATAAGTGTGCAAGGAATTAGAGTAGGTTATGGAGGAGGGGAGCAGAGAGGGAGTTTGAGTGCTGGTTCTTTGAAATGGTTTTGAAAGCCAAGCTTAGTTTGTATTTACAGCCAATTTATATATTTCTGCTACGTGTAAATAGAAACATTGCCATTCGCTTCACTGTTTCATTGAGAGTGTAATATGTAAATTTATGGCTACTGAAGTCAAGGTTTATGTTTATACACATTAGAACACGAATTTGCATGTTACCAACACATCTAATTTTCTAAAAAAAATTCCATGCTTTCCACACAGATGACGCATGAAGAAAGTGGGCCGGTCCATGGCAATGTTAATCTCACATATGGTGGAATGATAACAAAACGAGATTAACGTATTTCGTAAGCAGGGCTATATAAAGAAGTAACTGTGGTTGCTATGAAGACAGAAATGAAATCAGTGATAAGGTCTTGTTCTTTAGCATTAGCCATTGTTTTAAACAATGCAATAAAGACACACTGGCCTTTTTTGTCTGCTGTTTCATTGCAGAACTCCACAACTTCCTTACAATAAAGACATTGTTTTGTTTGCTCCACTTGTTGGTTATGTACTAGTGGAAAATTAATCCTGCCAAAGTACTTCTGCTTTGAGTAGATCACTAGCACCCTGAATGTAAGACACAAACAGTAGAAAGGGATTATCGAGTTTCTCCAATGTAATGTTTGCAGACTTTAATACTTTTGTTATGGCACAAAGAAATTTCTTCCAATTAAGTTTTGCCATCTTAAAAGCTGAACTAGACGCACACTTGAGCACAGGCAACTGTCATTCACAACTAAATCAGAACTATTACTTACTGCTGCATTTTTTATTTTCCTTGTGTGTGGCATTGTTGGTAAAATGTTTCACACATGTGTGACTGCATTGCCAGTCACTTCTCTGATTGCAGTATTTGCACATCGTTGTTGTTTTATCTTTATCAAATGGATAGATTTCATCGTTTTCCAATTGTAGTGCACGCTGGAATATCTACCAATTCAGTCGCAATTAAAGGCTAATACAAATAGTCTACTGCATTGATAGAGCACCTCATGATTTTGTGTAAATATGGTATTTTAATGGCAAACATTCACCAATTCATTGAAAAAAAATACTTATCAGTCCATGTATACAATAAATGTATGAGCAAAATAAACATTTGATATGAGTTTATAAAATATTAGTAAAANACTTATCAGTCCATGTATACAATAAATGTATGAGCAAAATAAACATTTGATATGAGTTTATAAAATATTAGTAAAAGCATGATTTACCAGCATAAAAACAATAAAAAAACACTTTAAAAATGTGACCATAAGAAGAATTATTCTGCAAAAGACAGCTGTAAAAAATGTTGGTAGAGTACCACATTTTACGTCAGCCCAGCAATTTGACTGCTAAATCTTAAACCGTGTAACTTATAAAAACTGGTTAAATTTATTTATGTAGCTTTGTTGACATTATTTTTAGGTTACAAGAACATAAGAAAAGGTTCNTATAAAAACTGGTTAAATTTATTTATGTAGCTTTGTTGACATTATTTTTAGGTTACAAGAACATAAGAAAAGGTTCCAATAAATAATTTAATGGTATTTATTCACATTTTTCACTATAAAATTCAGTTTGGTTGATTGTATTCATCTTTTTAGAGTTTGGTTTTCTCTGCCAATGCTATTGAGGTTAGCAAGACGTTAAGTTGTTGCGTACTAATGTTGTTAATGTGTAATGCTGTGCCATTGATGTTTGTATGTTTACAATATGCATATTCTCTTCATATTTTATTGTAATACTGGCACACTACAATGTTAACGTCATGAAAAATGTATAGTTCTCCCTTTGTAACATCCNTCATATTTTATTGTAATACTGGCACACTACAATGTTAACGTCATGAAAAATGTATAGTTCTCCCTTTGTAACATCCCGTTAACAAAGCAAGGAAGATAAAAGTGTCGCTACTCAGTGTTATATTAACACACTATTTTCTTTTGGAATCTGGTAATAGTGTAGCAATTCACAAGCAACCTAACTATTTAAAAGTAACTAATTTTTTTTTTAATTTAAAATATTTTTTCAAAACTTTTAATGAAAAAAGTATAATTTTCAAGAANTCATATTTTATTGTAATACTGGCACACTACAATGTTAACGTCATGAAAAATGTATAGTTCTCCCTTTGTAACATCCAGTTAACAAAGCAAGGAAGATAAAAGTGTCGCTACTCAGTGTTATACTAACACACTATTTTCTTTTGGAATCTGGTAATAGTGTAGCCATTCACAAGCAACCTAACTATTTAAAAGTAACTAATTTTTTTTTTATTTTAAAATATTTTTTCAAAACTTTTAATGAAAAAAGTATAATTTTCAAGAAGTTACACATGGGGGATAAATTTGTGCAACTGTTTGTAATGTTTAATATAAAGTAAAAGTTAATTTTCTTGCAAAACATTCTCAGGTAACCCTGGCAGTTTTTTTTGTATGTAGGCTATTTTTATATTAAAAATGGTAGGGTTGGTGCATCCCCATCTGTATATCTACAGAATGGGTACAGAACACTTTTGTATGTTTTTTCTGATAGACTTGGAAAGTAGACATGCAAGATTTCATAATTTCGACATTCTTCTGTCATAAAAAATTTGGGGTGCAGCTCTCTTCACAAACATTTTTCATTAACGAACAATCTATTTAGCACTGAACACACACATTGGCATCCCGCATCTGGTTTTGTGGTTAACATGTAGCGTCATGCTCATAGAACAGAGATGAGTTCTTGTTGATATGCTGCCACAGTAACAACATTACTTCATAAAATCTGTAAAAGTTATATGTCCTAAGTATTTCACCTTAATTTTGAACTAACTACACAAATAAAATAAAACTATTTCAAGTTATAGCAATTACAGAATTCAGTAACTTCCGTGTAATACAATTTTTATTTTTCACATTGGCACTACACTAGCTGCTCTCTTTATTTGTGGGCTGATTCCACGTATAGAGTTGCGGCACCCTGATCCAATTCAATAAATCAATGTGTTTTCCGATAACCTAAACAAACACTATGACATCTCTATTGAATGTCATTTAGATGAGCAATTGATTATGCAAACATTCTAAAAATCAATTTAGTACAAACTATCGCAGTTGATCGTTCAAACCAACTACGTTTTTACTGCTTCACATGCCAATCTTACACAATCACTGTTTTCGCAAATAATTTGCATATTTCACAGTGTCAAACTTAAACAAATTTTNCACATGCCAATCTTACACAATCACTGTTTTCGCAAATAATTTGCATATTTCACAGTGTCAAACTTAAACAAATTTTGCAAAAATTTTGTAATTTCGCACGTTGTGAAAAACAGGTGTTTCTACATATCAGCATTCTGCACATTTAATGTTTATTTTTTTGGATGCTTTTTTCCCCATAGTCCATAGATATATACACAACAAGGAAGTTGCTGCATCATACAATCTTTGCTGTCTACCTCCAGACTCCTCTAGTGGCCAGAATGAAACTTCACAATATTTTCCAATGAACAAAGTTAGCAGTAGCAAATGTTAATACCTATTTTTTTATGTCCATCATCAACTGATGTATATTTTCGTAACAAAGGCTGTGTCTCAATTGGCCCAGAATGCATGTTCTCCCTGTTGTGACCACATCATTATGACATCAGAGAGAACGCTCTCTGATCATCTTGTTTCGTCAGAGAGAGCACGAAGTTGTATACTCGCTGGCGCTGTCTCTCACGCTCTGACCACACGCCATATTTGATTTCATTATTTCAGAGTTTCAATAAGGTTCTGGACCCAAACCATGTTGTATTTTAACTTTAAGTGAATAATTTCAACTGTTTGTTAACAAAATAACTTACATAACATGTAACGTATAAAAATATAAATAAGGGTGAGTGAGTGAAGAGATTTGGGTGGCTCTTAACATCAAGGTCTTGAGAGCCGATGAGGGTGAAGCGAGGTGAATATGGGAAACGGGAGATCCCTGAGAAAACCCGCCAACCAGCAGCATCATCCGGCACAGTTCCCACATGTGAAAATTCAGGGACGACCTCACTGTGTATAAATAAGGGTTTCTAACAAAGTCTCATATTTTTTTGTCAATTTGCTCCAACATGAGGGTAATATATAAAACAAAAATAATAATATTTTATGTGCTAATAATTATTCTGGGAGTGCTATAATTATTTGTGAGGTATTTTGAACACACATAAATTATTTACAAGAGCTATGACTGTGATTTTAGCTTAACATGATTTCCCACCTTTTGGCATCAGCTGTCTGCATGACGTCAGAGAGAAATGAGACAGTGGTCTCAATTTCACAGAGCAAGAGCCTGAGACAGTGCGAAGCTATGCTCTCGTCAGGATGTGCGAAAGAGTGCTCTCACGAAAGAGTATTCTTTAAATTGAAACACTGCCAAAGTGTGATATTAGTACAGTGTTTTTTTAACATGTGGTTTTGTAGAATTTTGCATGAAAAGTAAATTTTGTGAAACTTTGGAATTTATTTAAAATGTGGCATATTTACTATATACAGGTTAATTTTGCAATTAATTTCACATAGCAAAATAACACAAAATATTCATTGTGAAAATATTCATTGTGTTTTGCTGACATGTTGTTTGAGTAATAAATAATTTGTATCATTTTTATGCAGTTGTATCAGATATTGGCCATGCTTCATTGTGGCAAAATATCTGTAGTATCAGCACTTGCCGATCCGGATCAACACAGCTCTACATTTCTGTGCATGTTTTCAGTACAGTATGTCCTGTTGTAATGTCAGATTATTTTCTAGAAATATCAGAATTGTAGAAAGCTACATTATAAGAGTTATCTTTTCCCAAACAATGTTTAATCCAGTGTAAAATTTCCAGGTGCATTAGAAAATCCATAGCATGCATCACATTGCATAAACCGTACATTATATAGGGGCAAATGTTCATGACAGCAGTTGTTGCTAACAAAGTATTCTTATTTTCATTTTATTGTTTAATGTTTACATTATTTAAGCAAACAATACTTTTGTGGAATTTTGCTATATTGCCCAAGTAGCATGGGTCGCAGATGAACTAACTGTATGTGTGGCTTTGGCCTTGCTACTCAGGCAATTTTATGTTACTGCACTGAATGTGTGTGTCCATCTGCCTTCTTCCTGTTAACAGATAAACTGAAGGGACACACGACAGAGAACAATTTATTGCTGTAGAAGGCAGGTGTTGTTCACTGGAACTAGGGGTGACTGTACATGTAGGCGTGCGGAAATTACTTTACTAGCAGAAACCTGCAAGATTAAGCAGAGAGTCAATAAAAACTTATTTGTTTATTAGTTCAGAAACTGCATTGGTAGAATACTGGCCATCCNCACATGCCAATCTTACACAATCACTGTTTTCGCAAATAATTTGCATATTTCACAGTGTCAAACTTAAACAAATTTTTCAAAAATTTTGTAATTTCGCACGTTGTGAAAAACAGGTGTTTCTACATATTAGCATTCTGCACATTTAATGTTTATTTTTTTGGATGCTTTTTTCCCCATAGTCCATAGATATATACACAACAAGGAAGTTGCTGCATCATACAATCTTTGCTGTCTACCTCCAGACTCCTCTAGTGGCCAGAATGAAACTTCACAATATTTTCCAATGAACAAAGTTAGCAGTAGCAAATGTTAATACCTATTTTTTTATGTCCATCATCAACTGATGTATATTTTCGTAACAAAGGCTGTGTCTCAATTGGCCCAGAACGCATGTTCTCCCTGTTGTCTCCCTGTTGTGACCACATCATTATGACATCAGAGAGAACGCTCTCTGATTATCTTGTTTCGTCAGAGAGAGCACGAAGTTGTATACTCGCTGGCGCTGTCTCTCACACTCTGACCACACGCCATATTTGATTTCATTATTTCAGAGTTTCAATAAGGTTCTGGACCCAAACCATGTTGTATTTTAACTTTAAGTGAATAATTTCAACTGTTTGTTAACAAAATAACTTACATAACATGTAACGTATAAAAATATAAATAAGGGTGAGTGAGTGAAGAGATTTGGGTGGCTCTTAACATCAAGGTCTTGAGAGCCGATGAGGGTGAAGCGAGGTGAATATGGGAAACGGGAGATCCCTGAGAAAACCCGCCAACCAGCAGCATCATCTGGCACAGTTCCCACATGTGAAAATTCGGGGACGACCTCANCTGGCACAGTTCCCACATGTGAAAATTCGGGGACGACCTCACTGTGTATAAATAAGGGTTTCTAACAAAGTCTCATATTTTTTTTGTCAATTTGCTCCAACATGAGGGTAATATATAAAACAAAAATAATAATATTTTATGTGCTAATAATTANATTTTTTTGTCAATTTGCTCCAACATGAGGGTAATATATAAAACAAAAATAATAATATTTTATGTGCTAATAATTATTCTGGGAGTGCTATAATTATTTGTGAGGTATTTTGAACACACATAAATTATTTACAAGAGCTATGACTGTGATTTTAGCTTAACATGATTTCCCACCTTTTGGCATCAGCTGTCTGCATGACGTCAGAGAGAAATGAGACAGTGGTCTCAATTTCACAGAGCAAGAGCCTGAGACAGTGCGAAGCTATGCTCTCGTCAGGATGTGCGAAAGAGTGCTCTCACGAAAGAGTATTCTTTAAATTGAAACACTGCCAAAGTGTGATATTAGTACAGTGTTTTTTTAACATGTGGTTTTGTAGAATTTTGCATGAAAAGTAAATTTTGTGAAACTTTGGAATTTATTTAAAATGTGGCATATTTACTATATACAGGTTAATTTTGCAATTAATTTCACATAGCAAAATAACACAAAATATTCATTGTGNTGTGGCATATTTACTATATACAGGTTAATTTTGCAATTAATTTCACATAGCAAAATAACACAAAATATTCATTGTGTTTTGCTGACATGTTGTTTGAGTAATAAATAATTTGTATCATTTTTATGCAGTTGTATCAGATATTGGCCAATGCTTCATTGTGGCAAAATATCTGTAGTATCAGCACTTGCCGATCCGGATCAACACAGCTCTACATTTCTGTGCATGTTTTCAGTACAGTATGTCCTGTTGTAATGTCAGATTATTTTCTAGAAATATCAGAATTGTAGAAAGCTACATTATAAGAGTTATCTTTTCCCAAACAATGTTTAATCCAGTGTAAAATTTCCAGGTGCATTAGAAAATCCATAGCATGCATCACATTGCATAAACCGTACATTATATAGGGGCAAATGTTCATGACAGCAGTTGTTGCTAACAAAGTATTCTTATTTTCATTTTATTGTTTAATGTTTACATTATTTAAGCAAACAATACTTTTGTGGAATTTTGCTATATTGCCCAAGTAGCCATGTAGTAAACTTAACATATGCATGGGTCGCAGATGAACTAACTGTATGTGTGGCTTTGGCCTTGCTACTCAGGCAATTTTATGTTACTGCACTGAATGTGAGTGTCCATCTGCCTTCTTCCTGTTAACAGATAAACTGAAGGGACACACGACAGAGAACAATTTATTGTTGTAGAAGGCAGGTGTTGTTCACTGGAACTAGGGGTGACTGTGCATGTAGGCGTGCGGAAATTACTTTACTAGCAGAAACCTGCGAGATTAAGCAGAGAGTCAATAAAAACTTATTTGTTTATTAGTTCAGAAACTGCATTGGTAGAATACTGGCCATCCNGAGATTAAGCAGAGAGTCAATAAAAACTTATTTGTTTATTAGTTCAGAAACTGCATTGGTAGAATACTGGCCATCCTTTGAAAAAGGACAATGTAAACATACCTGCCAATGTAAGGCTAATCAGTGCATTGTGCGAATTCAGTATTAAAACATAGTAGCTGGTTTGTATTTGTAGGTGTGTAATTCTTTTAATGTAAATCACGCTTTATGGTTGTATTGTATCCAACTGTTATTTTACAATGTCTTAATCCATGTAATTACGATGATTACATCTCATCTGTGCTGCTTATAACATTTTCTTGGTGGAATTCAAAGAGCAGCTGAAGTAGCAGACACTCACCCTCACACATTACACTGGAATAAAAGCAGTGGGGTTGTTTATAGGCTACATGAGGGATGTGAGGGGAGGATAGGAAGGACACAGCACATGCTTGCATGACCATCAGTCACTATGTTGTAGAACTCTTATCTAAGATGGTGGAGGAAGGAGTAGAGACAGATGGGCAACAGAGGCTTAAGATGTAGTTGACGTAGCCATGTCAGAGTAGACGAAGGATGGAACAGGGAGCTAAAATGTTGAAACAAATACTGGTACTAAAATCGAAATAAAAATTGGCAAGAATTGAAAGGGATAATTGTGCAAATAATAGTTGGGTTAGTTAAAATTTACCTAGTCATAGATTTACCATAAACATAAGACAAAATCAAGCTATATACATATTCTAATCCTTTAAAACTTAAAACATGTGCAAGATAGGCCAGTGAGCTGCTACCTGATTTACACAGATGAAGGGAAGTAACAGTCTAGGAGTAAGAGGTGAGATGTTTTGCATGTGTCTGCTGGTCTGTCCACTGCCCCTCTTTCATTTTGCAAGACAACTGGCATTTCACTTAAGGTTAGGAGAGAGGGACGCATTGTTAAAAATTGTGTTCCATGTCACTGACACTAAGTTTTTCAGCTACAGTTCACAAATGTACAAATATCTTGAAATTGTCTATCATGTAAAAAATTTGTCTGAAAATTGTATGTTTAAAAAATAGTATGTCACAGGGCGATGATGATATTCTTGGTAATTGTTNTAAAAAATTTGTCTGAAAATTGTATGTTTAAAAAATAGTATGTCACAGGGCGATGATGATATTCTTGGTAATTGTTCACAAGTAATACGAATGCAACCAAGAGCTACTGTGCCTAGTGAAAATCCGATCCCCTTCCCTTCATCCATCCCTTAAACATCCTTCAGCTCAAGATGTTTTTCTCCCAGTTTGGCAGAGGTGACTGCTTCTCATTCACCCACCTGTCCATTGAACAGTGTGACAGTTTACTGCTTGGAGCAAATGCTGCAGTTTTGTCTGAAAACAGTGGAAGTTAAAGTAACTTTTACACAATGCGAGATAAATGCAANTTGGAGCAAATGCTGCAGTTTTGTCTGAAAACAGTGGAAGTTAAAGTAACTTTTACACAATGCGAGATAAATGCAAAACTCCTGCAAGATAACACCTTCATACTAAATCTCATGCATAAATATCTCATGCAAATCCAGGAAATAGGGCATGTCCTTTTTTCTGGGGAGTTTTACTCTAAACGATTAATATTATTGGTTGTTCTTTGCTAGTATGTGACCACCTGTTTATCAACCAGAGAAGTAGAAAAGCAGAGAATATAGCTATGCAAAGGGCAATCAGGCAAAAAAAAATAACCATTGTGAAGAACTCTTGTTAATTTTGTTTGGGAAATGAGTGGTGTATAGAAAGTGTGAGAATGTTGAATGGTTACAAGAAATATTCTGTTGTATTTAGTAGCCACTACTTTAAAACCGCATGTGTTCATAAGATTAATTATTAAAATCTTGCCGAAGTCCAAGACTATCAACTTTTCTCATTCAAAGAGATATTTTGCTGTAAATTTTATTTGTGTAGTTGTTTCTCATGGGATTTTACCGATATTCTCGCATGAGATTTCTCATATGCGAGGCATCATGCAAAATGCATTTTGTATTGTGTAAAAGCAACTTAGCTACTTTTTTTATGCCAGAAAACAAAAACTACCACTCACTTAATGACTGAATTTTTATTACTTTTGTCGCCATTTGAAAAACAGTGGTGTGAAGGTTTTGCAAAAACAACAATTATACAGGATAAAAACAATAAAATTAAGTTGTAGGAGGTACAGGTGACTTCCTTTTAAAAAATGGTGGAAACCATTAAAATAATTATACAGGACGAGTATAAAAGAATATCCCAACTTTGAAGGTCTATAATATCAAAACCAAACAACCTACAATCTTGATTGACCAATCAAATGAACCGTGGAACTGGGAAGTTTTGTTTACCATACATTCATAAATGTTCAATGTGACCACCATAAGCGGCCCGAACGACATCTACGTGATAATCAAACTCGTTCCACGCTCTTGTCAGCACGTCCAGTGTTACGGTTTAGATGGCGTTCGCAACTCTCAGTTTGAGGTGGTGAGGGGATAGCAAGCTCACATTTGACACGTCAATGTGAAGGGGACGGTCTGATATTTCCTTTATGTGCCGAGAGATGACACTAGGAGTGTCTGTCATCGCACTATGAGTGTGTGTTGTGTGTTAGTCCGCATCATGATGGCGACGGACCAACAGAAGGCATTCTGTGTTATTCAGTTTGCTATATGTGAATTGGTTATGACTGTTCAATGTGAATTCCGTCGCAAATACGGACGTCGTCCTCCCAATAGGTGGAGTATCGTACGTTGGTTTCGTCAGTTCCGTGACACAGGGTGCCTTTGCATAGGCAAATGTTCCAGGCGGCCGCGTGTCCGAAGAGAATGTGCAACCGATTCAACAAGCGTTCGTTCGCAGTCCGAGAAAATCAATTCGATAAGCTATCCGGGAAATGCAAATCCTTCAATCGATGGAATGGACAGTGTTGCGAAAGCGATTGCTGTACAAACCATACAGGTTACAGCTTGTACAGGCTCTTACTGAAAGAGANTACGGACGTCGTCCTCCCAATAGGTGGAGTATCGTACGTTGGTTTCGTCAGTTCCGTGACACAGGGTGCCTTTGCATAGGCAAAAGTTCCAGGCGGCCGCGTGTCCGAAGAGAATGTGCAACCGATTCAACAAGCGTTCGTTCGCAGTCCGAGAAAATCAATTCGATAAGCTATCCGGGAAATGCAAATCCTTCAATCGATGGTATGGACAGTGTTGCGTTTCGCTAACGACATGTTTGGTATGTCCAATGTCGAACATGTCCGAGATACTGAAAGAGATAAAGAACTGAGACGAGATTTCTGCACGTTCGTTCTTGCCCAGAACGAGGTAGACGATGCCTTCATGCCTAAGCTGGTTTTAGCGATGAAGCAACGTTCCTTACAAATGGTAAAGTGAAACTGCACAACATGCGGATATGGGGTCAGGAGCCTCCACGTGAAACAACCAAACACGAGCGTGCTTCCTCCAAAGTGAACGGGTTTTGTCCTGTATCCAAAGACACTGTTTTCTGCCCTTTCTTTTTTCACGAGCCCACTGTTACTGGAATCTCTTATTTGGACATACTTAGAGAGTGGTTGTTTCGTCAGTTAGAAGAGGTGGCGGGGGACTTCATTTTCCAGCAGTATGGTGCACCACCCCATTGGCACCTAGATGTTCATGGATACCTGAACAAGATGTTGCCGCAACGTTGGATTGATTGAGGAGCAGCTGGTGACCAGGCTCTTCATCACTGGCCCCCAAGAAGGCCGGATCTTACTCCAAGCGTTTTTTTTTCTATGGAGGTACACAAAGGATCAAGTGTTTCGTCCACCATTGCTGGCTAACATTGATGACCTCAAAACGAGAATTACGGACGCCATCCAAACCGTAACACTGGACATGCTGACAAGAGTGTGGAATGCGTTTGATTATCGCGTAGATGTCATTCGGGCTGCTCGTGGTGGTCACATTGAACATTTATGAATGTATAGTAAACAAACTTCACGGTTCCACAGAAGTAAACTAACCAGTTAGTTCCAACATCCAACAAACCAAAACTAATTATAGACCTTCAAAGTTGGAGTAGTCTTTTATACTCATCCTGTATTAATATTACATTATAGCAAATAGTGTTGTAATAGGACTTGGTGAACTTGATATAAATGAATATTTTAATTCCAGGTGGAACTGCAGAGAGTTACGTATTTATTTTTGTTTAGCAGTAGCATACCAGATACAAAATGTAGTTGTTTTAATTATATTTAGCAAGTAGTTGTAATAGTGAACTATCATGAATTGTTAATGGGACCATATACACACAAGTAAATACAGTAACCATGTATGCATTTGATGTGCAGACATTGTAGATATTTATAGCAGAACTCTCCAAACTTTACCTAGAATTTTATCTAAAAGAACAAACCTTTTAGACTGAAGGGTTTAGCTGCAAAATTCGAGATATATAATTTTTATGATTTGACTCTGCATTTTCATATGTTCTTTAACAGCCACATTGTCAAAGCCAGAACTTGGAAATTTCGTCACAGAACAGTATAGAGTAAATATGTGTAGTTTTTCCTTTAAACTTTTAAACACTGAGGCCGTGTCCGAAATGGCAGATTTTGTTGACAAAATAATCCCGTGACCCGATTTTGTATGCAAAAATGGTGATGTATTTGGTATTTTGTATCTAGCAGATGTTAGCAAAAATACNTCCCGTGACCCGATTTTGTATGCAAAAATGGTGATGTATTTGGTATTTTGTATCTAGCAGATGTTAGCAAAAATACGCAATGACAAAATCAGCACCATGTTGGTTTTGACCTTCAAAACACATACGCGAATGCATACTTAAAAGGTTTCGGAAAACTGTTTGTTAAATAAATTTCGCATGTTTTAAAAAGCAAGTAAGTGTGGTTTTGTTTATATATTTTGTAACACAAATAATTTTTAAGTTATTTCACAATTTATTATTTTCTTGATTATTAACACTTTCACAGCATTCCAGTGATAATTGTAGAAATATTACATCGGTTTGAAGCATTGAATTTAGATTTAAAAAATTGTTCACTGTTAATGTAAAAATGCGTTGTTGCGAGTGCTAAACAAGTGACTGTCGACAACGTTATACTTTATTCCAGATGTTTCTTCCCTTTCACGAGTTAATTCTGCGTATTTTGTGAACACATAATTTAGACTAGTTATAAGTTATTTTTTATATCTGCCTTCATAAATTAGTGGTTATTTCTTTTGANTGTGAACACATAATTTAGACTAGTTATAAGTTATTTTTTATATCTGCCTTCATAAATTAGTGGTTATTTCTTTTGACCATGATATGTTATTTTAGAATTTTCATTGCAGTAGACTACAATATTGTGTGGTTGTATGCCAACTTAATTAAAACCAGAACAAAATACCTTAGTTTGTTACCAATGGTAAGTGCAGTTTATCCTTTTTTTCTTCTTGATATGCCTAGTCAAGTAAAAGAAAATGATTAACCCTCGTTTATTTTTACTGTCTTTTACATAGTATTTACTTTATATTGCAGGTGTGAGCTGTTCAGTTAAGAACATGGGAAAGTGCAAACTTTATCATGAGTAGCTTGACAGAAGGGATAACAGAAGGGATATGAATGGTATCCTTATTAATAAATGTGGCAAAAAACACACAGTAAATTACATTTTTTTGCACAGTGTGCCATGTTGGGGTTATCATTTCTAAAGGGTTATAGGTTTTATCTCAACATGCAAGTTGTTCCTGTCACAAGAAACTGTGTCAGACAAACTTAAATCCTAGCCATCTAAAGCTAACTTCTATAAGTCCATCGTGTTCAAGCTCGATTGAAGTCACAGCACGGGGTGATACTGTTACACNCATCTAAAGCTAACTTCTATAAGTCCATCGTGTTCAAGCTCGATTGAAGTCACAGCACGGGGTGATACTGTTACACAGAAGACTCTGCAAATGTACAGTGTTTGTGACAGTGCTACAATTGCTGAACTTCTGTGGGTTTTGAAATGTGTTTTAGCTGCTAATTATTCTTTTTCATCATGTGGTGGTATCANTAATTATTATTTTTCATCATGTGGTGGTATCGGTGGACTGTTTCAGTGCATGTTTGGAGGTGAGGGTAATATGCAAGTGCCTAAAACATTGAGCCTGTCAAGCACAAAGGCAAGATATCCTCTTACTGATGCACTGTCACCATTTTTTCAAAAACTACTCTTAGAATATCTGGCTGGGGCATATTACGGTGTGTCTTACGATGAAACTACAAACAATGCTAACCAAAAAGGACTTCATGTAGCAGTCAAATATTTTTAGAAAAATTTAAGAGAGCTCGAACTCAACACCTCCAAACATATTTTATCGGATCTGTCACTGCTGAAGTTCTTGCTGAAAAGATGTCTTCTCTCAATGAAACTTCTCTATCACATCAAAAAATGTTGATGTTGGGTAGTGATGGTCCAAATGTAAATAAAAAAAGTAGAGCATCTAATCAATGGAGAGGTACTGTTGATAAGCAAGGGCTTTCTGAACATTGGAACGTGTAATATACATATATTACATAATGCATTTCTGAATGGCCTTGAAAAACTTGGTGAAGATGCATCTGATTTGGTATTTGCAGTTCATGATTTCTTTGCTAGCTGGCCTTGTAGATGTGAAGATTATTTTATGATCCAGACAGAACTGAGTATTCCCAATCACAGTTTCATGAAGCATGTCTCTTCAAGATCGTTGACTTGGAAGGAGCAGCAATGCGGCTGTTAGAGCAGTGGGAGGCTCTTTGTAAATATTTTTTTATCATTTGTCCTAAAGAAAAGAAGTGTCCTCATCAAAAGCAAGAACTTCAGAAAAATAGTTGATTTTCTGAAGAAACCAACAATAGAGGTGGAACTAATGTTTGTGTGTTCCAGTGCTCAGTTTTTTGCTAGTTTTAGTGGTGGTTTTCAAAAGGTGGAGCCCATGATTCATGTAATGTATGACAAACTTCATACTCTGACCAAGTTGTTGGCAGGGAAAGTTTGTAAGCCTTCTGTTATCAAGGAACTTGGAATGGAATATGTAAGACTGTAGTTGTAGCAGGAAACCTGTCCCTGTTCAAGTACAAGTCTCTGATTAGGTCTCAGAAGAACTATCCAAGGTGAGCTTTTCTTGTATTTACCTTAGTTTAGGGCACACAATTTTTTTTATTGATTTACAAGGGAACATAAAATAATAACCTAGTTAAATGTCTTTTTTTTTTTGCAAACCGCCAGTATACTGCAGGGCAGGTATAATTTAAAGGTTTAAAAATCTTGTGATTGTAATCAGTATTATGGTAACTGATACTGTATAATGTGATTTTTATTTGTACTTAGCCTGTTCCCCATGTTCCTCATGTTATTAGCTTTTTCACAACTTGGCAGATGCTCCTGTTGTTAGCTGTTTCTAATATTTTCATTAACTTGACAGATGAATTTATCCCCTCTAATCCAATATGTTTAATGTATTGCTGCTATGTAAGCATATAAATATGAGCTTGCCCATGAAGTAATTTAGTCTAAGTATAGACATGCATGTTGCTTGACACACGTTGTTTATTCATTTCAGTGACATGAAAGACATCCCCTGGAATTCCTAAGTGATACATAGAAAAATTTTGTTCGTGCCTGCCAGCATATTTTATCCAAATCTTCACTGATGTTAAAGTTGGTATTAAAACATTTCCATTTTCTCCAGCCAACAGAGAGGATCTCTGATCGTAGTTTTGCAGATTTGTTGCAGTAGCAAAGGCCCTACCAATGGATATCAACATGGATCAGCTTCAGGATGAGTGGAAGCTTCTTCAACAGGAAAACATTGTAGTACCAGTGATTGCATTGATGGTTACTGGGGACAATTTTTTCATCTTCAGGCTAGTCTGTGTGCTGTGAAGAATCCAAATGCTTCTTCAGTTATTAAGGTGGTAGTTTCTCTTTCTCTTGGCAATGCGGATGTAGATAGTGGCTTCTCAGTATCTAGCAAGTTCCTGAGTGAAGAAAAGGGGTCCATGGGAGAGCGAACATTAAATGCTGTATTGTGTGTGAAGTGAAAATGTTCAACATGAAGCCTCAATTGGTTCCAGTGACCAAAGAACTGTTGACGTTGGCTTGTAGTGCACACATCAGTTATCGGGTACACTTAGAAAACCAAAAAAAAAGTTCAATGAGGAGAAAATTAAGAAAAAAAGTAGAGACTGAAAAAAGTGCTCTAGAGGAATTAAAGAAGAGAAATGTGATTAAAGAACGGGCATCTATTGCAACTGACGAAGAGAAAATGAAGTGTCTGAGAAAAGAGGAGAAGAAAGGAGCACTGCAGATAAACTGTTTGAAAAGGCAAGTTTAAGATTACTAAACGCTATTGCTTAGAAGGACCTGGAAGAAATTAGAGTAGCATGAGGGTATGCGTAATGTGAGAATAGAAGAAGCTGAGAAGAAACATGCCATGGACAGTATGCAGCTTTCCATTGAAAAAGGAAAATCTAAAATTATATCAGGCAATTTTTCTAAAAAGTTGAAAAATAATTAAATTAAAGTGACCAATGCTTTTCTTTCTCCTAGTAAGCTCTACTTTTAATGTAATTCATGTCTACATTATCAATTATCTAGGCTATCTGGAATTTTGTGAAGCAAACCCAGTGTTATTTACAAAAACCGTGAAATTAATGAAAACAGCATTTTGGAACTTTATCAGTGTAGAATGTTGCAATGACTGCATGATATAGGCCAAGATTTTTAGACATACTTTGTGTAATTTATACAGTAATTTTACTGCCAAAGAAATGATTTAAACTACCTATGTTCTAGTAATGGTTTTGTTATTACTTTGCTAAATAACAATGTAGAAATGGAATTCTGATTATATTGACAAAGAAAGTCATAAATTAACTTTGTGTAAAAGAAAATAAGGCAAGTATTATACTTCATTATTTTACCATCCAGTTTGTGAGCTTATTGATTCAACTTGTGTGTTCTTTCACATGTATTTGTTATTGTTAGTAATATTTGTTGCATAAATTTGTGATGTTTTCATTATCACTTGTTAAGTTATGTAAGCCACTTTTGCAAATTGTAAAGTCCCTTTTTGGTCATTTTTGAGGGGAAAAAATCACTTTTTTCACTATTTTAGAGCCTCAGAGGCCTGCATACCAACAAGAGAGAGAATGAATTTACAGTTACATTACTATTGTGTATGTGACACCTCGAATTCGACAATGAATTCTTTGCAGCACTTAAGTTCTTTGCCGGTGATCAAATAAATTGCACGACACAGTTTCCATTTTCAGAAACTAAATCAAATAGTTTTTCTTAACCAGTCCACGGCAAAAGTAGTTTAGTTTCATTTATCATCTCACACTTGTGTTTCATTTCCACAGACTAAAACTGGTAAACTTGCAAACATACAACTCGCAAACTGTAAACAAGTCACAGCTGCCAAACCAACAGAATTGAATTTCTCTCTCATTATGCACATGGCTGTATTTTCTCTTAACTTTTTACAGAAAATACTTTAGTTTCATGAAAAAATTTCATTGTGAACTTAAATAGAAATGCAAAATATTGTTCCAGTTGATAGAAAACAGGAAAGAAGTCAGAACTTCGTACATATGGTAAAAAATAAACACAATCCACAATTGCTCCAAACAAAAAGGAACAAAATAAAGTGAACATGTTCATATGAATGTGTTCTTTCCAAACTCTGGCCAAAGCTATATATGTACTTGGAAATAATTTTATATCCAGGATCCTTGTTACTTAGTCTCATTTTCATAAAAGGGTGTGACAAAATTGTCAAATGTTCATTTACTGGTTTGTTGCTTTGTATGTGTTGATTTCTGTATTTTTTGTTTAGGAGCAGATTCAGCAAGAACAAAAGGAAAAGGAGCAAGCGAAGTCGCAAATATTGACGAAAGGATGGACTCCAAGCTTTTTACACAAATGAAAAGGAAACAGTATTTCACAATATGAAATTTAAATTATCATTTACAAGGAGAGATTGACTGATTTTTGCACTGGAAGAATTGCTGCATGTGTTACATTCTCTTCAGTGTGTTTTACAGTTGAATTTACAAATTTACTGCCATTGTTAAATGTTGCCCACAACAGACAAACTGCTACTNTGTTAAATGTTGCCCACAACAGTTGTGGAGAAGGATTTTATTTTAAGGATTATTTTATGTGATGCTATGTTTATTTCATGTTTAGTTAAACCTCCTTTCTTCATTTTCTCATACAGAGTTTCAATTTGAAGGATCACAATGAAATTTAATTTGTGTACAAGCTAATTTTGGACCAAAATGAGGTAATATGTATACATGTGTAAAGAAACAACTTGAATGTTGAATTATCGCAGAACATGGTGATGAGCATTGTTTTTGATATAATAAACTCCAGAAGAGAGCTGAGTTGTCAAAGGTAAGCATTGAAGTGAAAAATTACTTGTTTGTGTAATGGTTGGTTGTAAAACACGGTTGCTAACCAGGCAGATGAGTATTACTTATTACTGGTGACGTTGTCACTTGAAACTCTTAAATGTCTAATTTCTTTATAAATAAAGAAATGAACCATATTCTTGTATTTAATTTCCTCATCTATTATAAAAACTTATTTTTGATCAGACTCGTATTGCATATCTGTTAACTGGAAAAAATAGTACTCTGTTTTGTCAACTATAGTTTCTTTATTTGCTGTGTCCTTGCATAAAAATGTGATTTGATTGCCACTGTTCTTTAACCATTAACCCATTATGAATTTTTTTCCAAGTCCAGTCCGCTAACCCCTTTGGTGTCCACGCACACATTTTCCAGTGCTTGGCAAGGGCGTAGGCACACTGCACACACATGTGGGTCTGTGCCTTTTCCAGTGCTAATGTTACGATTCTCCCGGAATCCAACAGGTGTTTACAGTTACCGTTCCCCTGCACGCGGCCTCAGTGTTAGTGTTCCTGGCAGGTGAGAGAGTAAAACCAACAGAGTCCACGTGCACACTGTAACGCTCTATCTGGCACTCAGTCACTTTACTCACGTTTTGAGGCTTTTATTGAAGACAGCCACACATCGTTGGGTGCCACATTGCTATCGGTGTTAATAGGCGAAGCAGTGAATGGTTGCAGTAGTGATGCAATAGTAGTGTTCCCTGGGCACCAGGTTGTGATTTCGTGCATGGCCACGCGGTGAGCACATACTCTATCTAGGGCCGCGACGTAGTCCCTTGGCTTGTTTTTAACACAGATACATGCCTCTTCTGCTCTGTTGTTTACCACGGAGCATGCCAAACGCAAGTACAGGGGTAGGATGGCGGTTTCTACTTAAGGAATGAGCGTGACCACTTGTGTGTTAGATCCAGAGCCAGCCTTCATATATTGCAAAATAAGACAACATAAAAATGGGCAGGGTGCTACACGAACTCGAACGGAAAAGAATCAATACATTATTTTAAAACTGCAGCACAAAACACTTGTACGAGATCTCATCTGAACCAGCATGACAGCACATAAAGTTTAGTTACCAGTAAAAAGCTTGTAGGCGATAATAATTAGTTAAAACCCCTCCTAATCAATGGAAGGGTCAAGGCCAGCTGCGGGGGTAAAATGAAAAAAAGTTCTAGGTAATTAATTACAGTAGAACTACAGGCGGTAAAAGCAAAGATGAGACCCCTGCGGGCCACACGGTCGCTTGAGCTCCAACGAGAGACTGCAGAATGGCCGTCAGACCATGTGCATGGTTATGAAGCATGAGGTTGTAACCACAGTGATTACAAGAATGTGCACATTAGTGCACTGTAAAATTAATACATCAGCAACTTCTTACTAGTTTACAGAACATACACAGAAGTACACAGCAAAAAAAAAAACACAAGATCTTACATGCTAATAAAACCTTTCGCTGGTCACCTCAACCTTTGCTACTCAAAGACGTGTACAAGAGTGCGTGCCAACATATATGTCAAAACTTACCTACTAATTCACAGGGATGTGCACAGGAGTGCATTGCAAAACACTTACATAAAAAACCTTACCTCTAAAATGAACCCTTGTTTTGTTATCTTCGGCCACAGTCCACCACTGGTTCACTCGACACGCACATCACACGGCCCTGCACCTCGTGCACACGCGACCCATGATGGGCTTACACCAGCCAAGGGACGAGGTCAGATAACTATATATAACCTTTAGTGTTGTCTGTAGACAAGCAGAATACTTGTATTAGTATGCCATAAAAATATAGGGTTATCACCTGATTTTACGTTCAGGTAAGGCGTCAATAGAAAGACTGCATGCCAATTGACACCTTACTCATAGCTACAAAGAGGCAGGTGGTGAGTGAACAAGTCGGCGTGAAGCTCACACATTTTGACACCTCAAATGCGCAAAATAACTGTAAGTACGCAAAGTCCTATGTGGCAGGCAAGTGGCGTACAACATGTACAAATTTAAAACTACTTAAAGAATTTTAAAAAATGTTTTTAATTTTTTGGACTGCGGTTGGTTGAAATTACTGATGCCAAGTCGATGCATAATGCAGGCCTACTACAAAATTAATACGATTTGCCTCGACAAGCATACTTTAATGAAAATAATTGCTTTGATGCAAATTTTGCAAGATCCTTCCAGACGTGTAACTTTTACAGCTTTTACAATTTAGTGTTTACATCCTGCAGTCCATGTTATGACACCCACCAGTCAATAAATGCAAACACTCCTTGGGTGTAATCTGTAAAGCGCAAGGCGAGCTGCATTGATAGTGCGCCCAAACCAGCTGACAGAGGGGAGTCGCAAGCTGCCTGCCCTCCCCTCCAACCAGTGTGAGTATTTCCCAGCACAGCGCATATACAGCCTGTGAGACCTGTGTAATATACTTCTGATAATAAGTTGAAATGTCACTGATTTTCCCACATTAAGTCAATGAAAATGGACTTTGTGCTCACTAAAAGTTACACTCTGGCTGCATTTTTTGCTGACAAGGGGCAGTCCAATATAACCTTCTATGTTATTTTTGTAGATGTCTGCGTATTAAAATAATTTTATATTTAATTTTAAACAATTTGTTATTTTTGTGCCAGAGACGATTGTACTACATTGACTGCACATTTTGACGTTGTTGGAGTGGGTCAAAATCAATCCAAAATTTCCCAAACCCTTCATTAAGATGAGGGATGGATTGGTTCCATAATTTTTTTTAGTTTTCGGTTTGGTACCGGTTCTTAAAAATCGGTTCTAGAATATTTTTCCTGTTTTTAACTGCTACAAGTATAAATGTCAGATAACATATGACAACAGCTTCAAGTTATCCTTTCATATTAAGTGGCTAAGGTTTCAAAGGGAAATACAATGCCAACATGCAAAACAAATTAAAATTATTTTTCCATCCCTAAAAAAGTAACTGAATAATTATGTGGATGAGTTTATTAACTAGTAGAAGGTGCTTTAAAATCGGGCTACAGTTGATTTGGCACAGAACATAGCTCAGGCACAGAAAGTAGAATACATGTGCTATCATGACACACGCAACAATCATGCACAGCATACACACACACACACAGAAAAATAGCATGCGGGAAGCTGTATTCTATAATTCCTGTGTGTGTGTGCTGTGTGTAGCCAATAGAACGTGGATACCACCAAGTTAATGTGAAGATGAAAGTGTCTGGAAAAAGTAATGAATTTGACTAGTGGTTAAAGAGCTTGGTGCCATATAAACAGTAGTATGTTTTGATTGAGATTGTTATTTATGAGCGGTGTCAGTTAAGATGAACTGTATGGAGTGTTATACTTCTACAAATCACGACACAAGTAAAATATACTGAGCTGTCAAGAGCATGTACCCTTTTCCTTTGTTTTTTCCTCACAACCTTTCTCATATAGCACTTCATCTCCTCCTCCTCC
>NQII01001937.1:288762-324559 GCA_002778355.1 Clitarchus hookeri | reverse complement strand
TTAATTTACGCCTCTTTTTCCTTTTTCTTTTCCTCAACTTTTTTCTGTCTTAGTATGCCTCACCAAAATTTGCCCACCTCTGTTTTTTCCATTTTTCTTTAATTTTGCATGTGTGTGTTTCATTTTTACCCCTCCCCTCCCCCTTTTTTTTCTTTTACTTTTTTCCTTTTGCCCTTCTTGCTTTGTGTACCTCTGTTACCTTGTTACCTTTTTACCTTTGTCCATTCCTTTTCCTTACATTTTGTATTCGTTTTGAAATTTTGTCCCTGTTGTTATTTGATTTCCCCCCACCCATTTGTTTTCAATATTACTTTAACCCCGTTTCTTAATTTTATTGTTTCCTGATTATTTCCAAGAATTTTTCCCTTACCCTTTTACCAACTGTATTCTCATTTACAGACATTAAACCCTTATTATCTAATGATACAAAACCTGGTTCACACATTACATTATCTTTACAATTTACAATTCACTTCCCTATCCTGTGTATTTTTTCTAACCCTTCCTTATTGGTTAATTTTTGTGTCATCTAAAAGTTTATCCCATTCCTTATGCTTTTGCTCACTCATTTCCAGAACTTTTCTACATTATTAAAACATTTATATTTCTTTCCTTAGGATGTGTCTGTCTGTCTGCATTTCTATTTTTATGACCAATTGTTTGTCTTTTCTAAGGATGTCTGTAGTTGTTTGCATTTCTTTCTTAAGGTTTTCCTGCATTGTTTCAAATTTCTCTAATAACAAATCTAATTTGCCTTTCATATTAATTGTTTGTTTTTGATCAGTGATTTCCTGTTCAAAACCTATGAATTTTGATATTTCCTCTTCACTCTCACTCATTGCAAATCATAAAAACAAAATTTGTCACAATTGATTATTTACAGAATTTTCTCTTCTGTCATGCAAAACACACCAAAAAAAAAATTCTTCTTGCTTGAGCCCTTGTGCTTCCGGAATTCCACGACATACTGCGTTCAGGAAAATACGTATATCTTCTGTTACCGTTGTAATGACGCAGTATTATTAATTTTCGGAATACGCGGTTCATTTTCTTTCATTTAACGGGGTTTCGTAATATTTTATCGACATTCAAAATTAAAGCCGTTGTGGTTCGTTTATTGTGGTATAACATTATCGGGCATACGTTTGCTGTTTTGAAAGTCATAGTTTTTTGTTAAGCGTCAACATTAGATTAGAAACTTTCCGACTGCATCGACAGTAGTTTGATTATCTTGACGGCGCAGTTAAGCGTGCTACGCAGTTTGGATAGCCTTGGGAAGAGCGTGCGTGGTGACCTACGCCAGGCCCTTATCTGAGGAGAGGCGGCATTACACTGTATTTTTGAAGTTCTCAGCATACCTCAGGTTACCGTATTCCAGCTCGAATGACGTTTTCAATTGTAGCCGAAGATTCTTTCTAGGGTGCATTTCTTCCCTTTGCTGAGTTCACAACTTCTGAAGCTTAGAAGTTCCCGACGTTCTAGAAGTTCTCGAAGTTTTGTTTCAGCCACACGCTGGCCCACCAGTTGTTAACATTTCAGATAAATCACAAATGTACAATTATCGCGTTGGGCCCCGTTTGCAACATTTCAAATTAAATTCCAGTTGAATATTTTAAATCAATTAATATGTCTTCATTTTTATCTTTGAAATATTTTTTATTAAGTTTGTACTTCTTCCAACAAAATTAGCACAATTATTTATTCAATTCTTCTCAAATACAATAAAATTACTACTTATTATTATTTAATCATTACTTCTTCATCCTTCAAAACTGATTGTAACAATTATTTTATATTTTAAATCATTAAAATATTCTTTCTATACTACTCACGTCCATCATTGGAAGTGTTGAGAATTATTCTGCCAGAAAAAATTACTTCTATTTTACTTCTGCCTTACTTATGTTGTCTTCTGTCCTCCAATTGGCTGTCGTCTGACCATGACACATCTCTCCGCCAATTAGCAATGGCAAGACGAGAGACAACCAGGATGGTTTTATTTAGTACTTTTGTTTAATAAACATTTAATGCTGAACATCCTCTAGGAATGAAATGAGAAATATTTACACATTACCTCTGTATCAGGAAACTATTAAAATAGCCAAAGATAATACTGTTAACTCGTATCATAAAGCGTAATTTGGAAATTATATTAAAAGAAGTGACAACATAAGCAAGTACTCTGTAATCATATATAATCAAAATATCTATGATCAATGTTAAACATAACCCCTAAAAACTGCAATGTTATATAATTTTAACGACGAGCATTGAGCAGCTTGTATTACCAAGTGTAAAGTTAATTTTTAGTAACTTTTTGCAGGGAGATTGGAGGCTTTATATTAATTTATTTCAATAATAAGTTTCTTTTGAATAAACTGATATCCCGTAAGGGCCTATTCGACACCTTCTGTCATCTAATAATGCGTAAGCACCTAACCCAAGCACAGCGTAACTCGCGACAGGTGTAAGTGCATGGGGAAATCAGAGGACGAGATTTTGAATAATTAATTATTGAAGACTGTGAAGACATAAATTTTGATTGCCATATTTATTTATTTCTGTCTCAAAAATCACTCTTTCGGTTGTTCTCTGTGATACTTTCTCTCCTTACACAGCTGGCAGGGTGGGAGCTATGTAGTTGCATGGCGGTCTTGCGTCCTCCTTCTGGGAGTCTGAATAGTTTGGAAGGGGAGGAGCATATTGTTTCTCTTCTACTGCCGCTGAAGCTTCCTTGTCTGCGTCTCATCCGCCGTGAACACATTACTGGTCGATAACCTCTCGACGTGTTCTCCAGCTGATTTAGTTCATGCAGGATATTCAAAATTTGGCATGCATACAGTGTCATACTATTTTCATAAGGTTTGAAAGTTTTGGGTCGGCCTGCATTCGGTGTCTGATTACAATCAATTATATACAGTATTTTATGATGTTATATTCTTTATTTAAACAATTTGAGGTAAAATGTTTTTTAATGTATTATTTACAATAATACTAATACAGCAGTACTTCTTTTTAAAAATTCTCATTTTTATTGTGTATATCTGTGAATAAAGTTTAACTTATAATGTGCATTGTAACATATGATAAATCTGTAGTTATTTTATTTATTATTTTCATTATTTGAGATTGTGGTTTTTTTATACAACCTAAAAATCATGTGTGTATGCAGAAGGAATTATTTATTTATTTTATTGTAGGTTGTAAGGTTGTCTGCCATCAGAAATGTCAGTTCAATTTATTTACACATGATAGGAATTTAGTGTTAAGTAAGAATTTGTAAACAAATTAAAAGAAGAGCTAGCCATATTGGTTTTACGCTAGGACTGTGGTGAGCAAATAGAAGCCCGTGAACTTCTTGTGCAGGAAAAAATGTATCAAGAACAGAAGAGAGACCACTACAGCAGTGGAGATGATAGTTCCAGCTAAGTCTGAATTATTTCAACTGCGTGCAGCTTGTTTAAGTTTAAATTTTTTTATTCTGCACCACCTAATAATTAAACTTTTATACCATTTGCACAAAGTTGACACAAACTCCCTGAGTGATATTAAGAGATCTTAAGGCTTGAGACTGAGTAAAATTTTATTTAGAATATTTATTTGCAATCAAATTATTTTATGAGAAAACCCTCATTTGCCCTGCTCTGACGTATTTTGCTAGCTATAGTCAGCATCAGTCACCTGTATAATTTATTGAATTGCAAAACAAACCCTTATAAGATTGGTATCATTGGCACTATAATGTTATTCTTGAATTCCAAAATTTACACCTGAAAGATTGTCTGATCACACTATTATTCTTGAACTTTCTTCCATCCATTTTCTTTAATATTTGAGGGACTCTGAGCTGCCACTCTTTTTATTTCTAGTAGCTTATCAGTAGCTAGCTATTGTGTTTTGTTGTGAGTCTGTTAACTGATAGATTGCTGAGCAGAGGTTTAGAAGGTATCTGCCAGGGTGTACCAGCTGATAAGCTAAAAGGTGGTAAGTTCTAATTGGTGATTGTATACATTCTAGGTCCTTTATTCCTCTCGTCAGTCTGCAGTGTTAGCTGGGCAAGAAATACTATCTCATGAGATACGTACGAGATGTTACTCTCATCAGACATTAAAAATTATACATTACATAAACTACATTTCAACATCTCCATTATACTCAACATGAAGAAGTTTAATAAGGTTAGAAGTTGTATTTTATTGATGTCCATGTCAGAAACCTTATCTGCTGAAATCCCTGACTTATGGAAATTTTTTGACAGTCCCTTGAAAAATTGTATATCGGGAGTCCACTGGTATAAAGCTGTTTGTTCTGTGACTGCCTGACAGGATTTGTTTTAGACTTTCTTATGTTCACTGGTGTACAAACAAACATAGAAAACATTGCTATCATTGGTATTCCTGGCGCCACTCTCACAACACTTTTGGAACTTTACTTGGGGAAATCTCACATACTATTTTCAGACAACTGGTACTCTAGTTCCAAGTTATTTGAATATATTTTTTCTAAAGTAACTGGAGCTTGTGGAACTGCGTGCAAACAGGAAAGGTATGCCTAAATTTCCTTGCAAAGTGAATAAAGAGGACTGTTCCTTCTATCATACTGCCACCACCCTCGCAGAAAAATGGCATGATAAAAGGGATGTATGTATGCTAAGTACTGTACATTCTCATGAGTGGATTGAGACAAATCAACAGGCAGATACATCAAAAAAACACTCTGTATTAGGCTACAACAAAAATATGGGGTTTGTGGACAAGGCTGATGTGCAAATAGGCAACATGCAAATTTTGCAAATATATTTGAAAATTATACAAACACATTTGTATATGCGTATTAAAACAGAAAATTTCGCGGCCGCTGTCACGTGAATGCAGAATGCTCTCTCAGTGGTTTGACGTCACTAGTCATACGCCGGCGGCCGGCCCCGGCATGTTGCCAACAAGTAGCACTAAAATGGAAGGCAACTTTGTGAAAGCGCAGTCGGGCAATCTGCCACGAGCAGATACAGATATGCTACTTGATTACTTAAATTCCCATTGTTTTGGGGAATCTGAAATAAGAGGTGTAAAATTACAAAGGTAAGAATGTGTGTCTTATCGCACAGTCGTGATCTTCAAAGTAACCGTAGGCCTACATCACATGTTAAAACTTATTTGTTTGTACGTTTTATTGAGGTACATATTATTATTATCATCTGTGGTTATGTTTACGATTGCTAAGATTCAAAGTTGGAAATTAAAATATGGAATGGGTACTACATTCACAAGAATAACATAATTGTAATGAAGGCGACTGCAGAGAGTGTACAGTTGTCGCGCGCCATGCTTAATGTCTGTGATAAATTAACAACATTATTTAGAAATAAACCTTAATGTTTTGTTGAGAAAGAAACTTATGAATATTTCTGGATTCTAAACCACGTTTCAATATTCATAAAACACTTTTTTCACTTAAGAAATGTCAGATGAGTAGTATGGTCACAATAAGCCTAAAGCTAGCATGCTAGTCACTACCTGACACCATACGACTTCTCGCTAGCAGCTGGTGGCGGGCAGAACGCCGCGCTGCCGGCCGGCAAACCTGCATTTCCGCATTCCACCTCGTTTATAAACACTATATTGAAGCCTCAAATATAGTGTTTAGAAACTAAAAAATGATTTTAAAAATAACTTGCTTATCTTATTGTTTCTTATATTTTGTGTACCTAACATACCTTTTATTATTCTTATGTCATGATAGCTGTGTCTACACTTTCTTTTTAAACTTTAAGAACTGTACACATAAGCTGAAAATTTAGATATGGTAGTTTGAGAAACACTTAATACCTGAGATGAGATTAAATACAGCAAAGAAAATCTTAAGAATTTGTTTTATTCTCAAAAGCTGTTTTTATTCTGTTTATTTAAGGGAAAGGGTTATAAAAGCAACACAGCTCACTCNTGAGATGAGATTAAATACAGCAAAGAAAATCTTAAGAATTTGTTTTATTCTCAAAAGCTGTTTTTATTCTGTTTATTCAAGGGAAAAGGTTATAAAAGCAACACAGCTCTTGCATACACTATTTAGTGTCAATTTTGTGGATCTCGTCTCGTAATTGTTTGTAACGTCCATCTCAGTAACTTCAAAGAAAAGGGAAGGGCAAATATGAAAGTAAGATCATCCTTGATAAAACATTTCTAAAAACATGTATTTTAGTGTTTTGAAAGTAAAAATTAAGTTGCTATTTAACTTAAATTGTTAGTCTTATGAAAGCTAACTAGAGCCAAATCAAAACAACTTAAATTTATTAGAAATTGCTATTTTTGAAAAATATTGTATAATATGAACCAAACGTTTTGCAAGAGGGACTCTGAGCCCTACCCAAAAAAAGTAATGTTTAATTTTCATGGCTTAACATCTTGACCTGTTATTATTTAGGCATAAAATGTGAATATAGCTTTAATATGATAGCTGTGCTCTTGAAACGAATGTTTGAAGTTATATTAAATTATTAATAATTATATATACCAAATTTTGTATGTTAGGGCTAACTTGGAATGTATAAACTTACAAAATGTAAAATTTACATTGTGTGGCTAAATTTTTTGTAAACATATTTATATGCCTTTATTATTATGAAATACGTTGACATATTTTTTTATGCTCACATCTACATCACATACAAATTGTTAAACGCATTGTGGTGCGTATTAAACAATACCATAGTACCGTAAAGGTTAGGTCAGCTGTAAAAATAGTAGATATTAAGAAGTTCAGTGTTAAAACTACCTACATAGGGGAAACAAAAACCTTAAAAATAATTATGTGCGTCAAAATGGTCTTCGCAAACAAAAAGAACTGATTTTGGCTAAACATCTTTAATGTCTTGCCTAACTGTGTTAAACCACGTCTTCCTGTTTGTTCCATTATTTGTAACACAAATATTTTATCAGGTGTTTTGCAAGATATACTAGTACACTGCGGTACAATAAACCATTTAGATGATTCTGGCATACTTGACTGTTTACTTTCTCTTTTCATTATGGTACACCGGGGGAAGTGGAACCCAACAGGGTTCTATGAACATAGTTAAATATTGTGGTAACATCTAGTGGAATTTCTTTGAACTAACGCCATGTTGAATGAGACAGACTAGAGAGCGCCTGATGCGCAAGGAAGGCTAAGATGAGGTTACTTCCAGACAGTTCCAAATTTGAGTGCTTTGCAACCTGTTGATCTTTTATTCTCACTGCAGACCTCTACAATCTGAATTTCATCGCCATTTTTTCGGTAAGATTACTTTATTTGATGGTTTAGAATACCTAAGTGTTGTAATTTGGATATTTTGATATGAAATGTGGAATGTTGAGGTGTTTGCATATAGCCATGTGGCGTTTGTTGATGGGGTAAGTGGAACCCAATGATTTGGGGTAAATGGAGCCTATGGGTTCCACATAACCCCAATCATCGTTGAATTTTGTCAATATGACAAATATTGAGTAAAATTAAATTGTTAATATGTTACAGATATTGTTTGCAACTACTTACCAAAGAGGGCCCCTCCATCCTACTCAAAAGAAACACTCCTGGCAGCAATGGGAAAAGTCCCACATTATTCAAGAGAGTCAAAGGTCAGACGGGTGTCAAAAGCAAGAGTAATGGGAGACCACCGTCCATTCCTCTTGTTGAAGAGAAAGTAATTGCTGATTTCTTAAAGACAATGGAGCGTTGGGGTTTTGGTCTATCAAAGAAGGAGGTACTGGCAACTATAGGGCACTACGTGAGGGAAAACGATATTCCCACACCTTTCAAGGATGGCATTCCAGGAAATGATTATTTCATTTGCTTCAAAAAAGAGTTTAATCTAAGCATAAAAAAGCCTCAGAGAGTGGAAGTTGCCCGCAAAAAAAGTGTAGATACATTTGTAGTGTCAGATTATTTCAAGCGCTCTTGAAAGAGGTTACCACAAACGTTCTACCATCACAGATTTATAATCTCGATGAATCAAGTTTCTGTCTTGACCCGAAGAAGACCAAGGTATTTGGGGGAAAAGGACTTGCAGCTCATAGGGCGATTAGTGACTCTGGACAAGAAAACATTTCTGTATTATTGGGTGCAAATGCTGTTGGCGAGAAATTGCCGCCACTTGTGGTATTTAAAGGAAAATATGTATGGGATTCCTGGATCCCCAAAGATGTAGAATTACCCAACATGACATTCGCTGCCACAAAGAGTTGCTGGAAGGACACCATCACCTTCGAAAAATATTTCGTAAACAGCTTTCTAAAAAATCAGCCCCCTCAGAGACCAGTGGTTGTTGTTTATGATGGCCACAGTTCTCATGTTAGTGTTTCCCTGATAGAGGAAGCAGAACATAACCATATTAAAATTACCTCCACACACGACCCATGTACTGCAACCCATGTATCTCTGTGTTTTTAAACCCATAAATGATAAGTGGGACAAAGAACTTGTCAAATGGCAACGTAAAAATTATGGCAGCACATTGCCCAAGTCAATTTTTTTTATCAATGTTAGCAAAAATTTTGAAAACCCTGAGTCCTACTATAATTGAAAAGACGTGGTATTTTCCCTTTCAACGACAAAGTAATTCACAAGGATCGTTTTGACCCAGCTCAGTTCAGGAGATGGTGTGATGTTGAAGGAAAGAAGAGTACTACTGAGTTGGGACCAGGAACTTCTGTCACCAACCCATCACCTTGTGGAAATTCATCTTCACTATTAAGCATTCTACCTTTACAAAGTGAAATAGACCCAATACCCTCTACTTCTCAATCCTTACCTCCAGTCCGGAAAATCTCATTTGAGGAACTGCTCCTTGAGCAAGTGAAGCAAGTTTCCCGTTTGAACATAAAGCAAAAGTGAGTGTGTGGTGGGGCTGAAGTTATTACTTGGGAAGAGGTTCTGGTGAAGCCAAAAACTTCTTCAAACTATAAGAACATAAAAGGGATTTCTGCAAGAGCAGAGAAGGAAGGCATGAAGAAAATGGAAGCATATGATATTAGCGAAGACGATGAGGACATAGAACAGTTGATGTTGGTTGGTTCTGATTTGGATGAGTATGATTTTCAGGAAGAAAAAAGAGGGACAGAAGAAGAATCTAATTTTTTGTAGGTGGTCTCCAAAAACATTTCACAACCTGCAGTAAATGACTGGGTGCTCATCAAACGTGCAAGTGGCAATTCAGAGAAAATGTTTATCAGACAACTGATGGGAATTGAAGATTGTCTGGAAGCAAAATTTGCGAGACGCATTGAATCAACTTCCAAATTTTGGTGGCCAAATGTTGAAGACAAGAGCATAATCCTTGGCAACGAAATTGTCCACTTTTACCCCCTCCTGTGTTTGACAAGCGTGGGAAATTCAATTTCCCAATGTCCTTCACCTCTTACAAGATTGGCTGAAATATGGGCATCTCATAAGGATGTTTTTAGGTTCATTGTTATCTTGATGTAATTTTAAGTGGCCTTGTTATAAGTATAACCTTTTTCATAATTTTTTATAAAGTGTATCATTAAAAGACTGTTTTTTTTTTATGAAGCCTTTATTCATTTACACTTCTCCAGTCCACTTGGCAACAGTTTTTAATCAAAAAGAGCTAGCAGTTTCCATTTACTCCAGAGTCAGGTTTAAGTGGAACCCACAGACGACTAAATAAGAAAATTAACCTACAGAACACACAATTCAAGCTAACATCATTTAACTCAAATTACACCAACAAACCATTCCCAAGCCAACCGAGTCGAGGCATCACTCTCTGGTTGGCATCCTAGCGATGGCCCTTCAGGCCCTAGTCGGGGTACAGGCTTGTATATGTGTGTTTACTATTCAGGCAATAAACAGACATAATCCTAACTTGGTTGAGTTATCACTTGCAGCCGCTATTCTTAAACACATTGCTTCAGCTATCTCCTGTTTTATCCAAAGTATCTCAAACACTTGCAGGAGCAGGTATTTGACGATGCCAGATTCCATCCACATCTATTGGCAGCTCCATCTCTACGCGGCGGTGGTCCATAAGACTGTTGCATCCTTCTGTGAGTGCTTGGGTCTGCCATTGACTTCCCGCCCAACCAGCCCACTCACAGAGCGGCCAACAACCGCTCCTTAAGCAGCTCCGACACTACGAGATACATAGATCTATGGCGATTTCCCTCCTGGCATAACATGGGAGTGGTCGCTCCTACCCTGTTATTGTTACCTGCTGTTAAGTGTTTCTTTCTGCCTGCGACTTCCCACCTAGCCAAGTCACTTGCTGTGGACCAGTAGCCAGGCCTTCTACTGACAACTACCTGCCTTACACCCACTACCTTTCAGGTCGTGTCCGCCTCTACAGGACACCCACTGATTCGTTTCTACTCTATTACAACCTATGTCTCGCCACATAGCTGGGCGGGATAAAATGGCCCAAATAGGGGCTACCCCTGATTGGAAACCTGGTAGGGAAGTACAGGGTGCCAACCGGGTGTAATCCTGGTAATGTGATGAAGCAGCTCGGCAGAGGAGAAGTGCGTCCACTTCAGACAGTGGAAGTCGCACCCAGCATTATGGCCTCTTGTGGCATATCCGACGAGCAATTTCATCACTATCTCCCACACCACCAAAGAAGCCAGTAACAGACAAATGGCCTTCAGCCCCAGATCGTGTAATTCGCCGACTAGATATAAAGTCAACCTACACACCTACTCGTTTTCAAACTTGGTATGTGTCTCCCAGTGCACCTCCATGAGTGCAATTGGCTATTATAGGATTACCCAAGACAACCCGCCACACTCCCATTAAAAACCCCGGCAAGTTGACGATAAATATGGTCCAGCCATCTGGGAGAGAAAAGTATCCGATGTCGGTCAACACCACTAACTCTCGCTAAGGCGTGGCATCATGTTGACCAACACTGACTGATGACTCCATCTGACTCACCGCTGACGAATGACTGACCCCCGAGTAGTTCGATCCTAGAGCTTATATAGCGCCTAACTTGCATCACTGTAAGTGCCCTTCCGGCCCAGTAAGGCACCTCCTTGGCCATCCTGACTCATCAATGGCCGTCGTCCATGACTTCCGGCGTGTAACCCTCAGGATTAGTATTCAGTGGTGTCTGCGAGCGATTCTGTTGAGCGGAAGAGAGTCATCGCTGTCCTCAAAACATGGGGCATGTACAGCACCGATAATTAAAACATTTTATGTGAGGTTGTCATTAAGTCGCTTGCATATCCGGGGTGGCCTGCGTGCCGAATACATTAAGTCTAACTGTGAGGCCTTGGTGGCGAAACACTGCCTGGAGCCTCGTACGCAATCCTTACAGCATTGTTGTTTTGTGAAACTGGCACACAATATACTGCTAAATGTGAATGAAAGCACTCCCTCCTGAATTGTTAACTGACTCTAGCTTGCAGGCACCTGTCAGATGCTTGTGCAAAAGACATCTAAAGTTACAGTACCAATTAACGTATCTCACATGGTGTCTTCCTGAGCAGTGTTGCCAGATGGGGAAAATGCAGTTCTGGTTCCATGTGTGGTTCATTTCTGGTGCTCTAATAAAACTTACAATACATACCTAATGAACATGGGATAGAACAAGCCAGTGGTGTAATGCGAGGTGATGACATTTAACGTAACAATCAACTTCCCTGCCACCCTTTCAAGGTACAAAATAAAGAAAATTGTTTGAATCGGCAAATGTACTACATGGATTTTCTAATAAATGGCATTTCGTGAAGGCATTGAATTAATTACTTTTATCGACGTAAACACCAATATCGTTTTCAGGTGAACCGTTTCTGTCTCTAATTTCTGCAACTACTTCTGTTAAAATATTATAAGTCGAACCTGTCAACAACTGCACATTCAGTTTCCCTGAAATTCTATTGAGACGTAGATACTGTTGAATTTGTAGTTGAAAAAGAATCTGGAGTCTTCACATGTTTAGCAAAGAAAGAGTCGAAAGGTCGAGATAATCGTCGCTTTCCGTCAGTGCATGTACTACAGCCCCCAGTACCATCATCACTACCACCTGCCCCTTCGACTATCCTGTACAAAACCAACGCCATATTCTGAATAAATGTTATTTAAAATTATAGTACATTATGTTAATATAAACACACAAGTATTTATAAATCTATACGGTTTTATAAAAAAAATGTTTATTATGTCGTCTGATTTAGTGCACAAAAGGTCAAGGATGGTTGTGTTGTAGCAGTAGCTATAAAAACTATTGTTCGGCTTGGTAGAAAACACTTTTTCGTAAATAATGACTATTTATACATTAGTCATACTTTTTTTAATAACATAGCTAATAATATAATATTAATTCTGAAAGCAACATAATAAAAATCAAACCAAATGCAAAAGACGAAGAGGTGATATTAGCAAAATATCTCATAAGAAAATTCGCAACTTATAAAGAAGACACTGTATAATGCAGTACAGTAGAGCTCCCCTTAAGCGGAATTCCCTCGAACGGAACTCCCCTTATCAGGAACTAATTTTCCAAAAAAAAATTCCAACGTCGCAAAGTTGTGCCATGACTTTCCCGCGTTCGCAAGAGGTATTTCGTTGCTCACACCAGACTGTACATGCACGTTAGGTGGTAAACAAGTTGCAGCATGATGAAGAGACAGCAGGCCCAAGTGGCACAGTTACAGCTATGCTGCATAATGACACAAGTGACAGTGACTAATGGCAATGTGCGACACATGCCATTTTAGCGGTGCGACTTTCAGAATTTAGTATTCTAACGTGTTAGAGTACACGTGCCGTATTTTGACGTGTATAGAGCGCACCAGAAGTTTTTAATGAAAAATTAAGGATAATTAATATTTCAAGTATAGGCCGCACTGAATTTTTGTATTCCCGTAAATATTGCCGGGCCTCATCGTGCTAGTGCGGCAACAGCAAAATATGGCAACGTCAAACTAATAAATTAGCCATTCAATGTTATCGTTGCCACGCCGCCTGCTGAAAAGTAGCAACAGCACAGTATTCTGCGTAAATAAAACTTTTGTATTTATGTCAAAATGCCTTAACACTGCGTTTAAATTGCGGAGCATGTGCGGCGTGCGTAGCCTGCCAGCTAGGCTGGCTGTTGCCCGGCAGGTAAATAGTATGGTGCATGTGTGTGTGCAGCGTCACACACATACAGCTACTGCTGGCTGACTCATTTAACCAGAGAGAGAGAGAGAGAGACAAACAAACAAAAAAGAGGTTGAAGGAGGGAGAAAGAAAAGAAAGGGACCGGGCAAGCTTGCTTGGTGCTGGATGGCTGTTGTTTTGGCAGAGGGAAGGAGGTGGTGGTGAAAAGGAAGGATGCCAAGTGAGAGGGTGAAAGAAAAAAGAGAAAATAAATGCCAAGCTAAATGGCGGCTAGAGGTAATACAAAGCAGAACAGTCCGAAGACAGCCAGGCTGAAGTATGCTGAGACCCGTACACGTTAAAACACACGTGATGAGCTATTCATTTCTTATTATTTTTTTGACTTCCTTAGCAACTAAGTTAAAACATCGGAACGTATTGTCCGTTGACAAATTTCTGAACATGATTAGGGGGGAAAATTTTTTTATGACAATTTCTCGTAAATAACACGCACCACGTCAACACAAATTGTAACATGATATCCAGATCTAGCTTACTTAGGTAGACACGTGCCCCGCGAAGAGATAAGAATCCCCCCTAGAAGTTTGAGAATGAAGGTCATTAACGCAGCACCAGGAGTTTTATGACTCACATTTCATAAACAGAACGTCGTGTTTTTTTAAAAATGGTTTTGTAACTTTAAGGATATAACTAATAATTTACACTTATCGATTTCTTAAGTTAAAATTATGTGCCACATATACACGAGTTCAGAATAAAAATGTGTTATTTTTCACACCATCCCACCCTCTTTTCCCTTAACCGGAATTTTCCCTCAACCGGAATAGCCCTTCCCCCGACGATTCCGGTTGAGGGGTGCTCTACTGTACTACACAAAAACTATAAATATGTTTCTATTGTTTGCACACTGAAAAACGTAATTCCCCATGGAAAGTCAAATTATTAAAAAAAATTTACTTTTTTTAAGTTGCAATTTTTACATATTTTCACGTAATTTTACTTTTGTTGACGCACAATGCCAATTTAACCTGCTGTGGATCTGTGTTAGCTTAGAGTTGATTGAGCAATATATACAGTTATCTGGTGACGTGAACCATGTGTCCACGAGCTGCTTGTACCTACTCTAACTGCCGCAGTCACAACCACTACACCAGCTACACCAGGTCACATTAACTACATCAGGCGAAGAGTTCGTAGTGCAGGTCAACAAGAACGGAATTTGTCGACCTTCTGCCGACAAGGATGACACAACTGAAGAGACCGCCGTACTCATTTATTATAATAGGTAACTCTTTTAATAAATGAGTAGGTAATCCGAAACTGTGTTTAACCTAAAGCCACAGTCGTTGGACGCACTGGCAATTGGCTGTTGCTTCATGGCAGCTCGCGCAGTGACCTATGACGTAACGCACCACCGGCTTATGTCAACTGGCTTGTAAACCGAAGCTGAAGTGATAGGTCCCTCCAAAGTGTCATCTAGTAGTGTGCAGCATTTTTACAAATATATTAAACACAGTCACTGCATTCACAACTACAGTCAGGGGTGTGTTTTAGCAATCAAGCATGGCATTCCACACCCCTTTACGCAGGTAGACTCATCAATCCCTTCACGAGACAGCCACCTGGCAACACTGTAGCCAGTGAAATGCAAATGCATCATAGCATGTGAAATGCAAACACTTTTCACAATAAAACATAATACTATAATAATGTTAATTTATATAACATCATATAACGTCAACTTCACAACTTCAATCTGAATAAACATTTGTTAATAAACGGGGATGTCACCAATGTGTTTCATTTAATTTATATACTTTTTCACCATTACAATCAAATCAGAGTGCTCATGTTATGTTTCATTATTCTCCGTTTAACTTCGGTTCTGGTCATTTGTGACAAAAAACCAAGGCCACTCGTTCAGTTTGTCACAGCACTCGGACCAGACCGGCGATGTTTGTCGCCTACTCCACGAGCCCCTTCGGTCCAATCATTTAGGGAATGGGAACTCAAACTGTGGCCCACGTGCCCATTCTTTATGGCCCTGGCTCGCCAGCTTCAGTAGATACAAGTTACCAAATTCTTATTTTTATGGTGTCTGTTACAAAAATAAAAAAACAATACATAATACGAATTTATTAAAAGTTAAAGTCACTAATGAAACGAGACGATATTTTCCATTATTTTATCAGTCAGGTGACTTCTGTAAATATTTTTGATGGACTACCTCACCCTGCCATCACCGTATCGAACAAATAAACAAACAACTTGCAAGACAAAACACGACACTCTGAATTTTAAATGTCATCGAATTACCTACATAATTTTAGTTCACCTGCAGCAGTCTTAGTTTTTCTTAATATAGCCCCCTAAAAGAAAGTCTGAGTGCCACTGATTTATGCTGTAATCATTTCACTACAATAGTAATAAAAATTAATCCACCAGATCATTTGTTATCTTTATTAACTGTACCGAGGGGAGAGATGCCCACCCTCTCACCAGACAGCTTAAAGCAATAGTGTATCAACATTTTACCACATTAATTTCTCGTAGTCACCGGCAGGCCGTAAGTGCTGAGTCCATTTCATATATTATTCACTTTGGTCAGAACAGTGAATAAACTGCTTTACCAAGTTAACTGTTTCAAATCATTGTACGGTACTACGCCCTCTGTAGTATCACCCACAGTTTCATACTATATTTCAGGCATATGAGACGGTCTACAGTCTCGTCATTAGCGATAAATAGCGCAACAGTAAGTACGTGACGACATCATCAACAAACTGACGGAGATATCCAAGGCCCCTTGGGCCTACGACCGAACGACCCTTATTATTAACTCTCTACTGGATTATGGCGCTGGGCATATCATCACTCAGCCAGCCTTAGGTAACCTCGACGTCACCGATAGGCTAGGCAAATTAGGAATAATAGGGGAATGTTTAGGTGTAGTCATAATCGTTGTCATTCCTTATGTTTTTTGGGTCGTTGAACACGAATCTGAGGTTTTCTGACAGAATTTTTGCCCAGAACATTGCATTTTTTTTTTTTTACAAAAAACCTCGAAATTTTGGCACTTTTTTTGGTTTTCTGCCTATATCTTGGGAACTATGCCTTTTTTTGAAAAGACCATTCCGTGCAAAATTAACGTAGACAAAATTGCCTACATTGTTTGTCCATAACATTTGTTTCTACGACCAACCGTTCCGCCGCTAGGACGCGCCAAAAAATGGGCAAAATTCCCAAAATCGCAAAAATGCCATATTTCAACTTTCTACGTCCGATGTCCGTGGAAACGACTCATGTTACGATAGTTTTAACGATGTACGGTATTGAACTTGATGAAATACACTTAAAATAAATGTTGGACCCAATTGTTTTCAAAGTATTGTCTAAAATCAAATTGAAAGAAGGGAGACAAATTAGTGAAAAAAGTTATACTTAGCTATTGTTACATTTACATTAAAATTACTTAATACTAATAATAAATTGCGTAATTTCAGGTATAAGACAGTTTTTAAGAATTATGAAACTAAAACAGCTATTTGTATGTACAGGTCCAGTCCATTTGTTGGGTATTTTCCTGTGGGTGGGGCATTCATTCATCTGGTACAGACAGGATAAGTGTGTATTAGTGGTTATTAGTTGGTAATATTGGTAAGGAATATGCTGTAGGTAGGTACCTATGTACTTTATAAATACTTACTTTAACGCTTCCTCCTCAGTTCGCAATAGAATCCCAAGTTCGACTTGAAGTTCCCAATCTTCGACCTTGTCCTCATCGTCGCTTCGGGGCACCACTGTGTTGTTGCATGATCTGTGCACACAGTGGATGCACAGATCAGTGCACTTTACCCCCCTCCCTTTTCTCCAGCCATTCAGGCAGCTGCAGTTCCGTGCACAGGTCTTGGTGCACTTTCACATTACCAACTTTAGCAGTTCGGGGGGAGCGGGGGCTAGAAGAGTCGTGATTGGTTCGAGCCCGTTGCTGGTCCTCTTCCAACCCCAATCCTCAGCTCGTTTCTCGACCTCCATCCATTGCTGCCCTTGAAGGTACACCCTGTAACTGTGGTGTGCCGCTGCAGCTGCTGAAGGTGGTAGAGCAGTTATTTTCGACGAAGACTTTAATGCTGCCTTCTTGTAATTAAGGAAGCTCAGGTGGATCAGAGAGGGTGGAGTCCTCCCACTGTATGAATGTGGTGTTGCAATGTGACCCACAATCTAGAAATGCCCTTATAGACAAGGAAAGAGTGTACGTGGGATATGACAGCTGTAGAGTTAAAGACTATGTCTCACCGTCACATTGTTATAAATGCCAACAATGGGGCCATATTGCTGGCAGATGCAGAGAAGTACGGTACACCTGCTCGTGCTGTGGTGACCAGGGTCATGAATTCAAGAACTGCCCTAAGAAACAGGAAACCACTTTCACAGATGTATGTGCCAATTGTCGCAAAAAGGGTTAACAGCACGATCACAGAGTGGACTCCAGTGATTGTGCAGCATACCAGAGAGTCCTGTCCGTGTAACTCTCTCAAATAGACTATAGTGTCTAAAAACGTCCTAAGGTGTGGACAACTAAGAATGCAGCAGTCAGCAGCCGTCGCAGCTGAATTGAACAGGATTGTCTTGGAGCAAGAACTTGACATTGTAATGTTCCAGGAACCATATGTTCCTTTTGACGATGTTGTGGGCCTGCGGGGCGACGTGTTTATTGTTGGTACACGCCCCCGGGCTGTGATATTGAGGGTCAATAAAGACGTGGAAATAATGCTTATGATGAGTGTCTCGAACACTCACCACGTATGTGCACAAATAACCAAAGGCACAACACAGTGTTGGATGGTATCCTTGTATTTCCAGTTCGGGGACGACACTCAAATTCATCTTGATCACTGGGATATCATAATCGACATTTTAAATGGGAAACCTCTGATCTTAAGTGCAGATGTAAATGCTAAGTCAGAGTTATGGCATTCACCAATCGATGGTGGAGCAGGAGAAACGAAGATCCATTCGGTATTGTGTACAAGTTTGCCTCAAACAAGACCAAGAGGACGGTGCCACCACCTTGCGTGAGAGTAAATGGCAATCTGTTAATGGATCAAAGAGAATCCATGGAAGTCCTGCTCCAGGTACTCCTGCCTGATGACTCCATGGTGGAAGAGGGGGAGGAGCCCGCTGTAAAGAGACAGACAATGGAAGTAATTCCAGATGTGCAAGATGCACCGGAATTTGAAATGGATGGATTGAAGAAAACAGTGTACAACATGAAGAATGGGAAGGCACCAGGGATAATCACGTCCGAAATACTGAAAATATGTTACTCACGAGTAAAGAGCATTCTTCTGGATATATGTAAAGACTGTCTCCAAGCTGGTGTGTTTCCTTTCCCTTGGAAACTGGGATGCCTAAGAATTCTGAAAAAGGAGAATAAGAGAGAACTGGAAGACCCAAAATCGTACAGGCCTTTGAGATTGCTTCCGGTGCTAGGCAAAGTGTATGAAAAACTTATAAATCAAAGCTTAATAATGGCCCTGGAAGCAGAGGGTACATTAAACGAACGCCAGTATGGCTTCAGGAGAGGAACCGGTACTGACTTTGCACTTTATGATGTAATGGAGAATATCAGGGGTTCCTTTGCCAAATAAATGATGGCAATAAACCTGGACATATTTGGAGCGTTCGACAATGCCTGGTGGCCGGAGGTAATGCATCGGCTAAAGAACAATAAATGCCCAGCCAATTTGTACAGGGTCATCTTGGATTTCTTCCATGAAAGATGGAGTATTTACTCATCCAGGACAGCTCAGGTGAAAAAGGAGCTTACGAAGGGATGCCCCCAGAGATCGATTCTCGGACCAATCCTATGGAACGTCCTCTTCAACAGATTTCTGGAGTTGGGTCCTAATCTCAGAAAATTCAAGACGAGAACTAGAGATAAAATCAAGCAAGATCATGAAAAAAGCCTGGAATTGGTCGAAAACTGTAAAGTTGGAATTCTCAATAGAGAAAACCAAAATCATGTTGGTGAAACGGAAACTAAAGCGTAATCCGACCGTGTATTTCGGAGGGAGCCCAGTCCAATATGTGAAGGAATATAGGTATATCGGAGTCATCATGGATGAGAATATGGCACATCGAATATGTGTCGCGGAAGGCAGTCATGGTGTTCCAGAAACTCCGAAGAATTGGCATTTCAAATTAGGGGGCCTTAATTATTGCACATTAATGACAATATACAAGGCAGTATTTGAAGCCATCATAACATATGGAGCAGTAATGTGGTATCACCGGGCTGCACTTTCGTGGAACAGGAGAAAACTGATAAGTGCTCAAAGAGTGGCGCTGCTGACTGTAACTGGTGCATATAAAACTGTGTCAAATGAGTTACTCCCAGTGATAACTTGTGTTCTCCCGGCTGAACTGCTGATAAAATACAGACGACTCACGGAGGACAGGGCGCGGGCCGGTGGGCTGACTAAGGAATACAAAGATATGGTAAAGGTTGATATCCTGGAAGAATGGCAAAACACCTGGACTAACTCGGAAAAAGGTAGGCTGACCTTTGAGTTGTTACCAGATATCAAAGCAAGGATTAGCTGTAAGTGGATCACTATGAACCACTTCAGCATGCAACTCACAACTTGACATGGCAATTTCAAGGCGAAGTTAAACAGCCTACGACTCGTGCAATCTCCGCTGTGCGATGTATGTGGTGTTGATGCCACAGTACAACATGTACTAGAAGACTGTCTCAAGACAGAGGACTTACGAGTTTGGCTTGAGGAACAAACTCGAATAAAGGGCATTCACTAGAGATCTGTAGATGTGATGGTTAACAAAGATCTCCATAAGATATGGAACGATTTCGCAACTCTGATTGGCAAAAGATTAGAGGAATTCGATAAGTGGTATCACCAAATTTCTGATGGCCCATAACGGGGCACTCAGGTGCAAATTAGAGGACCCCTGATTGGCGAGGAGGACAGGTTTTTAAGTTAGAAAATCGGTAAATACCAGTTACAGGTACAAAGAATGTGAAATGCCCTAAGAAATGGACAGAAAAAGTGTAGCGCACTGTTTTACTCTTAGGAGTACAGTTACAGTGTGGGACTTTGGAGGGTGTGCTGGCCTTCGGGCCTTAAAAAACATGTAGCCGTATACTTCGACCAAAAATCGTTCTCCGGCTGCTGCAATAGTCTGGGGAGTGGTGTTGCTGTCTTTGAAAACACTGACGAGGTCAGCAAGGTCACGATTTTTAGTGAGTGCTTTTACAAACTTCAATTTCCCCTGGTTGAATGGTGCTGACGTTTGTGTCACAGCCATTCATAGCATGTAAGAACAGAATGTTCTTTGCAACAGTCTTTTTCTTTACATCGAGGAGTGGAGAGTATTTTGTTAATGGAGTTTTGTCTTTTCCTGGCTTTAAGAAGAAAACGTGGTTTTCCTTGCACAAACCAATGAGAATCACCAACAGGTCTACATCTTCTACCACCACGACCACACTCTCATTGGATTTAGCCAGTGACAGCGCTTCTGTGACTATCAGCGTGTCCGCATCTTCTGGTGCTTGTTTCGCCGGGTACTCGCTAACATCATAAACCTGTGATCTGACTTCATCGCAAATTAGTTTTGCAGCTGCTTCCACTACACAAAACTTCTCTTCTGCTTCAGACTTACACTTCTGCTGATACTATGCATCGTTCAGTATCTTCTTCCCAATATTAAAAAAAAAACAACAGTCTTCTTTTTCTTATTGGTCGTGAACATTATATCCTCCCCATATTTATCTTTAAGTCTGGCCTTGCCTGTTTTTGCATCTGGCACATAGTCTCCTTTTATCTGTTCAATTAGTTCATCTAACAAGAACTGGCATTCATCATTGCTGCTTTCAAGGTGTATATATATGTATTCCATTGCAACATCAATTTCAAGTGCAAATGGACCATGCCTTGTGAATACTACTTTCGGTTTTCTTGCTTTAGCAGACAGTTTTGTACGACAGATTTTGTGGTATTGCGCATCGTATGCAACCAAGTCGGGAACATGCTCAGTCCGGCGAAGTATAACCGGTCCAAATTCATCATTTGCGTCTTGGGCATCCTTCATAATACTGCTTCTCAAGCTTTGAGTTATGTCACGAACATGGTACACAACATCCCGCTCATTTGGCGGTTTTTTGGATTATGCAGCCAAAAACACAGCAGTAATTTCCAATCCACATATGAAACAGTTAGTTCTGAATTAAAAATTAGTGACTGCTGATCGGGTTCGTTGAGCAGTACTGACGTCTCGTTTTTTCAGGAAAGCAACTATGGATCGATCATCTGTGTATGATTTCTTACACTTTTCAGGAACTTTGACAGATGTTTGTCCCCTCAAACTACCGCCCTTCCCATCTTTCTTTCTTTTACAGGCTTCAATAAACGATGCAACTCCTTTCTCTTTCACTGTTGCTATTGTCCCTCCATCTTCTAGCGGCAAGTCACAGATAAAATACACCGACATCGCGACATTCACGTTAGCACAGTAAATCAAACTTGTAAAACCGGACACATATATGAACAGTGGAATATCTGAACAGCAACTGACGAGCTGGTGGCTTGGTCGGGGCCCTCAGGGACAAGTGCAACTGTTCCTGATGAGGAGGGGCCCTCCTCAGGTAGCGACCATCTGCCACAAAAAAAGGAAGGGTCTTCAACGGCTCACTGAGATAAGACGCACAACCCCACATTCCAACACTCAAAAATTCATTCCAATATTCATTTATCATCTTTCCGTGAGTTTGTGGCGCGCAGCAGGCCGGATGATTTTTACTATTTTTCACTAATTTGTCTCCTTTCTTTCAATTTGATTTTAGACAATTCTTTGAAAACAATCGGACCCAATGTTTATTTCAAGTGTATTTCAGCGGACCCCGTATTTATTTTTAAGTGTATTTCATCAATTTCAATACCATGCATGGTTAAAACTATATTAACATAAGTAGTTTCCACGGTCATCGTGTGTAAAAAGTCGAAATATGGCATTTTTCAATTTTTGGGAATTTTGCCCATTTTTTGGCGTGCTCTAGCAGCGGAACGATTGGTCGTAGAAAAAATATTATGGACGCAAAATGTAGGCAATGTTGTCTGCGTTAAATTTGTATTGAATGCTCGTTTCGAAAAGAGCATAGTTCCCAAGATATAGGCAGAAAACTAAAAAAAGTGCCGAAATTTGGAGGTTTTTTGCAAAAAAAAAAAACAGTGTTCTGGGCAAAAATTCTGTCAGCAAACCTCAGATTCATGTTCAGCGACCCAAAAAACTAAAGGATTGACACGATTACGACTATGCCTAAACTTTCCACTAAAGGCCCTTTTTTTTCCTAATTTACCTAGCCAATGGTAAGACTTTTTGAACATGAGTAAACTTTGATAAGGTGAGTTTTCGAACGAGCACAGTAATTGTTTTACCCAACTTGGTTAACCCGGTGAGTTTTCGTAAACGCCTTTATATTTCTACTTCTTCATCGAAATCGTGCAATATTTTCGTTGCTTTGGAGAAAAACCCATACAGCCAGCAAAATTTAAATTGCGATTACAAGAAACGTCAAAAACAAGGAAGAACATAAGGAAACATGGCAGCAAAAACCTCAAAACTCGAGAGATCCATCAATCGATATTGCATCGCACTCGCCATAACGACAAACTGCACACACATGCAAAGGGACGTTGCAACCACGACGCCGATGTTCAAAAATCTTAACCCTTACCGACGGTGGCTACAGAAGAACTTCAACACCTTAACACAACAGGAGATACATGGAAACAAGATATAATTAATTACATATTTACAACTTATACAATACTATATATTTTGGGGTGGAATGACAACTGGCCGACACATCAACTAGCCGATCTGTTTGCTCGCCTAAAACTTCCTTTAGCCGGCACTGTAGAGTTCATGCAGGGTATCACATGTAGAGGTGAAAATTTTATTAATACCATGAATTTGCCAGTTCTTAGTTTCACTATGTATCCAGCAGGCCTAAGATTATGTTAGAACTTTTGGAGGAAGTTTTCAGATAAACTATGTTGCTTCCATTTATTATGTAAATATTGTAATATATATAATTATAAATAAGGATGACATACCAAGAAATCAAAAGTTCATTTTCTTCTGAAACATGATGTTTGTTAATTAATTTTTTGAATTTAGTTTAGTTCATTGCATTTGGGGCTCCTGAGAGTGTATTTATTGTGTAAAGACTTAGGACAAATCAAGTTATACATACTTTACAATAAGCACATAGGTATTGTATTTAATTATTTCTTGCTGGTTCTTCGGCACGACTTGTGCTTTGTCTCAGCAATCCCCTCAACCTGTTAAGAGGAAGAAATCAGAAAACACAGGGATACATTTCATGATAATTATCGAGAATAGTGTCTGTTCCGAAAACAAAAAATATATTCTGGAAAATTATATAAATCGACATTACTTATCACACAGAAGACGAATTTGCTAAGGAAATCACTACATCTGCAGTACATGTTGGTAAATGTGGTAGTGAGGAGGACCATAAAGATGAGGGAAATAGTGGAGTAAAACACATAAAATGTATGTAAATTACATGTCATTTTGGTTCTCTAATACATGTTAAATTGAAATTAGAAACCACACTGAACACTAATTTACAAGGGGGAACACGTTCTTCGCAGTACATGTTACCAAATGCAATAGTGGAGAGGGCTATGTATATCAGAGAAATTTTGGGGTAAAAAACACAAATTTATATAAATGGCATTGTATTCTGGTTTTCTCAAGCATGTTAAATGCCAGAAGACCAAACAAAATGTGCCTTAACTTCACGACATGTGATAACAGGGGGAGATTGTGCTGCCATGAAATGTGTGTTAGGAAAGGTGTCATAAGTAAGGTCTCGTTGGTCCATCTACCCCCCTTTGATTCACCTATCATGATGGTAGTATTAATCTAGTTAGGTAATAAGCATTTTACATGGCTGGTAGCAGCAGTACATAAGTCCTTCAATGCAATACTACACAGTAAATTTCACTACACTTTCTTTCCACACAAAAACTACACAATAAATTACGTTACTCACCAATGTTTGGAGTAAATATAGCTCCTTAGTGATGCATTGCTAATAATCACTTACAGGACATGTTTACAGTCTATTCTAATGTGTTGAAACTCCACTCCACACTCGTATTTTCGTACAATAATTAGATTTATTATATCACATGGAAATTATCGTAATGAAACATACTTAATATCACACGTAAATCACAAATCTTTGTAGTGTCAAATTCACAAGGTATACTGTACTTCCTCATGCTTCCAGCATATAGCCATCACGTGAAATAGGTAAAACTTAAACCGGAAGACCGCAATATATACACATTTTTATCCTGTCTCTATGCATCGTTGTACAACAAATGTGTCAGGGCGATAAACGTAAATCTCTCGTAAACACCTGGGAATGACTTTTTTGTATGAAATACTATATGTATGTTTTTTTTCTGTTACTTTCACTTTACCTCGTACAATCCTCTCGTGAATCAAGAGAAGGTAAGCTTTGAAGTATTTAATGGAATTAAATTATATACCGGCACTATTGATAACTATCATTTATAACTGTATAACCTTAGCGTGTCAGTATAAATATACCCTGTGAATCACATTTTGTAAATAAAGGTATGGTATTCAGATGTGTTTTCGCATTTAAAGCGATTCAGCGACGCTATAGACATACATTTCACATAAACTTTATGTGTTTTTCCACATAAACATCCCGATCTTCATAACCCTCCTCACTTCCGAATTTCATGGTTTATAATGCAAAATATGTGAAGCCCCAATTTAACTCCCATTAAGTGTGATTATTTATGATCATCTACACTATTTGCAGGTATTGTTTTCCCCTTTTTTAGTCAAGCCCATATTCTGGATAATTACCTAATTTCTTATTTCTTGTGTTATGCTTATGAAAAGAGTCATGTTTTGAAATAAAGGGCAGTTTTTTGGATAAAAACATAAGTGAAGAATAATTGTGTATGGGTACTTTTTGTTCAATTGAGCAGTAATACAATTCTATATGAACTCATCAATACGAAAAGAATATGTATGTTAATATCTGCATGCTAGCAGTAAAGTACAGATCTACAAAACTTTTGACTGTTTTTGTCAAATATGGTGCTGGTAAATCAGTGCGGCCCCACACGATTGCTATTGCTTGTGCTTCGGAAAGCAGAGTGGAATGATTTTTGTATGAAAACACAGTTCTGTAACTATATTTTGGGACGACAGTAGGGTAGGGAAATTTTAATAAACTGCAAAATGTAATAGTTAACACTTTTGAAAAACAGTGACTTATTGTACTCTAATTTTAGTGGCACATGCAACTATTTGGTGGCAGAGGAAAGTGGTGCACACACGATTTTTTCGTCGGGAAACCAAAGCCGTAACTTGAAATTCTCTAGGTAGGCCTACCCAGCAATGTGCAAATAAGATAAGCATCCAGATAACATCCTCTGCATATCTGAATTGAATCACTCCATACTTAAATCCTAATTATTCATGCGGTAATACATTAAAAATACATATTGTGAATAGAAAAAACTTTGTTGCTTAGGCCTACTGCATTACCTTTTATCCAGTTGCTACCTGAGCTGATATTTTCTACTCTAATAGTAGATGCTAAGCAACATACTGTTTCTTTTATCACTACACTTTATAACCATTCCTGCAGGGCCAAGGGTAGCAACATGACATATTGTGTAAACAAGGATGCGTACCTGCTTGTACTATTGCGTACTTAGTTTCTTTCCTAGTATAGCAAGCAAGTTATTTCAGAAATAAGTTATTTCCAGGTGAAATCATGTCACAAAGAATGGAGTGGAGAAGTTTAGGTAGCTCTTAACAGTGAGGTTTTGAGAGCCGATGAGGGTGAAGTGTAGGTCAGGATGGAGCAGCGCCAGAATGCGAGGGCGGAGGATATAGGAGATCCCCAAGGAAACCTGCCGACCAGTGACGTCGTCCGACACAATTCCCACATGCAAAAATCCTGGAGCGACTTCGTTGCGATTCAAACCAGGTTCGCAGAGGTGGCAGGTGAGTAGTCTGACAACCGCACTACCATGGCCTCGTGTTAGATAGAAGTAAATTGTTTAGCTCTGCAGTGGTGCAGGTGTTGTTATGCATGCTGGGCATACTAGGTATTATGATATCTTGGCACAACAAAATGCAGTGGGCAGTAGATATTGCATGCTACGCTCTCGTCAATGATGTCCCAGTATGTGAACTCATCCCAGAAAAAGTGGGATAAGTACCTGCCACTAGTCACACTCACCTATAACATTTTCGTCAGGAAACCAGACATGTTTACCAATTTATGTTGCATGTGAGAGAATCTATTTACTTTTAGAAGTGGATATTAATCAAAAGAGTCGATCGAAGGGACAGCAATCAGTTGAGAGCCAAGTGGAAGCAAATCCTGTGGCAAGTTCTGTAAAATCTGAGCAGACAACAGCAGAAGACCCAGAAGATAAAAATGTTGTAACGAATTAACACTACTAAAAATAAAATTACCACTAAAGGACTATACAAAGAATTTCAATGGGAAAACGACTGACTGGTCGTAGCTGCATATGTGACTCTGCTTACTGCCATGATGTCCAAAATGGAACTGGTCTCTCCGTCCTGCAGCTCTGGACCACCTAACCTTGAGACAGCAATGACACTTGATGTATGTGCACCAATTTGGGTGCACGGGCAATTGAAGCTAGTTCCTGCATAGATATTAAGAGGACAGTAAAAATATATCAACACAAAGTTGTCATGAAATTAACACAAATCTAAAATTCTGCCAGCTTTGTATTAACATGGCCACCTAGGTCCAAACAGAGACTGTAAAAGTGTTTACTTTCAGCTTAACCAAAAAAGAATACATGAGGTATGAAGTTATCCTCCCTTTTTAATTAGAATTATTATATTTAATGACTTCTCACTACTAGGTATTCAGGTAATATGAGAGCATTAGGAACAAAGTAATAAGCCCACATTAACCTGCTGAGGTGTTTCATTAGTGCACACATATAATTTAATTTGGATTTATTATTTTCAGCTGTTTGGCTTTATGATTTTCTCATTGTTCCCAAAGTACGACACTAATATTAAGGTTTCAAGAGCACAGGTGCTACGCACATAGGTTAATGGATGTACATTTCCAGTAAAAAATGCACATACTCCGAACATCTGAACGGGTAACAGCATTAACTAACATCAAGAAACACTTACTATAGATCTGTACTTGCTAACCATGTTTAATGCATGATACCTCACCAGTGATGTTGTTGCAATGCTTCTTCCCCACCTCCCTTCTTTCACCACCTCAAGAACCCAATAATCTCAGTGAGCTCCATTTTTAGGGTTGTGGTGTGGGTTGGGAGGTACTTAGATGATCTTCCTCTCAGACTGGAGGAGAGCCATGACAGGAGTTAATCCATTGGTGTTGTGTACTGGATGGATGGGTGAAGTGGAGGCAAAAGGGGAAATGTGATGCTGAGAGCAACAGCAGTGGTGGTGGCAGGTCGAGGGGCGAGACGGCTGTACTTGAGCAGGGTATGAGGAAATGGCAAGATGGTCTGAGAGCCTCAGAAACAGTTCAGAATGTACCTGAGGGTGATGCCTGGGCAGTTGCTTGGTGCTCCATCTGTATGTTCGCCATCTGGTATGCAGCTTGTTCTCTCTTTGTGGTGTACACCTTCTAGGCACGGAGTGTCTGCTCCACATCCTGCCAAACCTGGTCAGTGGCTATTTTCTCCATCTTCAATCTATCAACATGGTTTTGGGGCATGTGACATGTTAAGACAGACCCATGAATGGTAAGCAGATGCTAAACAGGACCTTCATGTTTNTATATATATATATATATATATATATATATATATATATATATTCTAATGCCAGGGGTGCATCCCACACTCCAGAGGTAGTCTTTCTCTCTTCATCTACTCCATCAGAGGACCCAAGAGAAATTGCATCACCAACTAGTGACCAAGACTCTGGGAAACTGCAAGTAGCAATTCACATTCCAAGTCTCAATGGTGCCCACTTGAAGCAGCACTACCAGCTAGTCCCCAGGCACCCAGCTGAACTAGAGAGCTGTCCCTTGTGTTGACTAAATGGATGAATGGTGGGAGGAGTATACCATACCTGGGCTTGAAAGAGATTAGGAGGTGGAAATGAGCGTACAATAGCGCTGGGATAATAAGCCACCAATGTAGCTAAGCAGATAGCATGAGGTACAACTGCAGCAGACTATCATGAGTAATTTTTTTGTAACTTTCCCTAATCTAAGTGTTATATGTTCCTCTGGGGAAGGGACAGGATCTAAGTGTGTCTTAAAGATGGGCTATAAAACATGTGAGGTAGGGAAGTCATTTAAGGAGGCTTGCATCACAGTACAGAGGGATTGGCCAGCCTTGAGTGTACCTATAGTTAACCTGTGACTAAGAAGGGAGAGTGAAAACCGAGTACAGGCACTGTAAAATTCCTCTTTACAAGATAGAAGAAAATTAAGTGAGCTTGCAAGCTAGTGATGGCTGGTGTCTCCACTGGCTGTCATTAATTATTCTAGAGTACAATATTTATTAATTAATATCTCAAATTAATAAGGAGCTAACTCCATGAGGCTCAGTTGTGTGTGTGTGTGTTGGTGTGTCAAATTAAAATTACGTCTCGCATCAGACAAGCCACTGTGCCTAATGGCTGTAACTGTGTATTTTTCCACCTTTATGATGAATGCCCATCTCTTCGGCCGTGCTGCTTTACTGTGAGGCAACATTGTGTTTCACACTAGAGTGGTTGCAGTATTCAGTAAGGTGTGACTACCCTGACGCCCCACCTAAGATTCAGACATTGGTTAGCATCGAAGCCATCCCCCCTCGTGGCCCCCAAAAAACCACATAGATGACTAGGAAGCAGGCGTCGTTCTCTTGACAGATTTTTTTCTGGGAGCACAATTGATTGTCTTTGTCAGTTATATAATGGTTACTGGGCACAGGGAGGGACTCTAGGTAGAGTTGGCTGGGTTTGAATTTGGTTATATGTGTAGCTTGCTAGAAGAACCACCTTGTCTGTTGCTGAGGGTTGGTTATAAGCTACTGGTTTCTTAGGTGGCATAGGAGGCAGTGCAAGACGGCATGGGGGACGTGCCAAAGTAACTCGTAGTGTAGATTTCGGCTTCCACTGGTCGAGCTGGTCGATGTATCCCTCTGCTGAGCTGCTTCCTCTCTCTTTCTGGAATACACCCGGTTGGAACTCTGTCTTCTACTATGCCTCCAACCAGGACTAGACCCTGTTGGCAGCTTTATCCTTCCCAGCCCTGTGGCTAGGCAAACAGGATAAGATAACATAAAGAGGAAGACAGTGGATGTTAAATATGGACAGGCATGGTCTGAGAGGAAGAAGGCATAGGTAGATGGGTAAAATTGGTAGGCCCTACTACTGGCATCCAACAAGTGTGTTGGTGAATTGGAAGTCACTGGCAGACACAAACACTTACAGAATGCTGGAACAGTCGAGAGGGCCACCAATCAGCAGAGACGGGGCTCCCTATATGCAAGGATAGAATATGTGGGCGGCGGTACATGCCTGATCCTGCGAGAGTATTAGAAGTTCTCCTGGACGAAGCAGGAAACAATAGGAGGCAAGTAACTGCAAGTAATAAATCAGCAAAATTGGTTTATGTCTGTTTCTTGCTGAAACAGTAAACACACACAACTTGACTGTACCCTGACTAGGGCCTGAAGGGCCGATGCTAGGTTGCCAACCGGAGTGATGCCTAGTCCCGGAAAACGGGGTGTGTTGGGGGTGAGGGTAGCCCCAGAAGTCGGAACTCTGACTAGTAAGCTCTATGTGCGTGGTTGGCTAGGTAGCCGAGAAGCACAGGTGGCTTTGGTGAGATCTCGATCAGTGTGACGTTTTACAACTGGTGCTGACTAGCTGGTAGATGGTAGATGAAGTTGTACACAGCCAGGCAGAGTGACAGTCTGGAACTGCTCTGTGGGTTGTACTTATACATGGAAATCAGGACTAACAGACTTCACTCTGGCAATTCACCTCAGCACTTGAGCCAGAATAGCAGAGTTGGTCCCCCGCTCCGCGAGCCCCCTCGGTACCATCATTTAGGTTGTTATCACTTCATTGCAATAGTTACTTATTTAACTGGAATATTGGTTTTCTTTGCCGTAACCTAGGGGAGAACCACCCGCACATCGCCAGAGAGCTTAACGCTGCTGCATATCCACATAACACCACGCTCATTTTTGCACTAAGGTCACCGGTAGGCCGTAAGTGCTGGGTCCGTTTTCTTTCATTATTCACATGTAATCAAGCACATTGAGTAACGCACTTTACAAAGTTCAACGTGTGTTGATATATTGTCCTCCGGTATGCGTAGGGCGCTACACCCTTTGTTGTACCACCCATAATCTTCTAGCATATTTCAGGCATACGAGACAGCCTACAGTCTCGTCATAAGGTGTAAATAGTAAGTATATGACATCATCTGCAATCTGACGGAGGACTTAGAGGCTCCCTGGGCTGTTGACCGAACGACCCATATCACTAACTCTCCCTTGGATTATGGCACAGCGCAATTCTACACTCAACCACCCATGGGTCACCTCGAACACATCATATTTTGCTTAAATTAAATTTTTTTGTGTATATAATTACATCACAAAAAGAAGACAGTAATCACAAGTTCTCACAGTGCGGTTCTCACGAATAGAAACACACACACAGGAGTTGGACACGTTGTCGCAATGTTTTACTGACTAGGCCAGCTAACTCAGGTGGCAACTGGTGGCACACTGCAGTCTGTTGAACGGTGGTTGGCAATCAGTGAAACTATCTGCGAGAAAACGAACTAGGTTGAGGCGGGAAATTTGAAATGTGGCCGGGTGTTTTCTTGTGTTTAATCCATATGTCTGTCAGGATTTGGTGATGTATTTGTGGGCAAGTTCCCAGAATCGCAGTTCTTCACTGCTATAAGAAGGTGATAGGGCACTCACTACTCTGGTTGTGTAACAGTAGTAAACGTTCTGGTTGTGAGATACTGCCTGTGCTGAAACTGGCTTCTCCTGCAAATTTACATTTGCCCCAGCAATGGCTTGTTAGGTGTTTGCTCCATGGCCATTCATTCTCTGCTGAGAGTGTTTGTAGTAATGTCTATGTACACTGCATTGCACTGAATGCACTGTTGAGGTTTTCTGTCCCACAGTTGTAGCTGCCCTGAATATGATAAGTATGGTTGGTGAGCCTTGTAGTAAGGGAAGTGGAAGATTGAAGAATAGAAAAAGAGCTGCATAGCGGGTTATTGCAAGGATGAGACCCCTGGGGTCTATTGACTGTGGCATTTTTTGGCAGTATGCTAAGGACACCACACCTGAGGTAAATTTTAATTTAAAGTAGAAGCCAGTTGCAGCACATGCAGCACCTCACAACTAGAACTTTGACTTCTGTTACATAACCTGAGTGTTGAGGGCCCTACCACTTGACAGTAATTGTGCAGTACTGCGATGCTGGGAATTGGCCCATCAATACATCACCAAATCCACACAGACACCTGGCCTTAATGTAAGAAATCCCCTCCACCACATTTAAAATTTTTCGCCTCACCCTAGTTCGCCTCCTGGTTGTTAGGTTCACTGTTTGCCAACCACAGCTCAATAAACTGCAGTGTGTCACCACTCGCCTCCTGAAGAAGCTCATGCCACGTATCCATGCGAAAAAGGTGTTTGTTTGAATTGTGTGTGTGCGTATTTGAGCGTGTATCTCTCCTAGAGTACCACCCTCTGAGTACTTGTGTTTTGTCTCTTTTTTATAATTTAATTATTTGAATAGTGGCTTATTCCCGCTATTACTTGTTATGTATATAATTTCACATTGAATACCAGTCACACTTATAAAACCCCAAAAGTTGTTTTTGTAAATTAATTTGGTAGGCATTGCAAACACTTCAAAATTAGTGAAATATGTACTGTACACATTGCACACACCTGTCTCATACTCTTCAAGTATGCATGTATTTCCAACTAGCTTTTCCAAGTGGTTTCATGAAGAGTTCTTGAGCACTTAACTTATTTCTCTATGGGAGTTTGAAAAAGTTGTCCACCTGTGAGGTAGACGCGATGTCGACGGTACTCTCTGTGCTATATAGTAGACTTGGTAGCTGCAGGCGGACTACAGATCTCTTTCTCAGTGCTGCCTTTGGTATGTGATGGTTTCCTCTTCACCCGCGCTCGCTCTGTGCCATCCTACGAACTCTCCAGATAGTGGTAATTCTCGACCTTGCAGTATTGGGGCTGGTGATTAGCCCATAGCTAGATTAATGCACCGTCTGTTGGTGAAAATGGCCACTGGCAGGTGTTCAGCCCGGGTTGCGTAATACTTTCCTAGATGCATGTGCAACTGGCTCTTGAGGTTCTGGCTTCGACGCTCTGTCGGGTTGGCCCATGGATGGTAAATGACCATGGTGTGGTGTGTTACCTTTCACCTAGTACACAGGTCACACCACTGCCTCACTGTAAACTGTGTACCATTGTCTGTGAGGAGTGTTCTGGGGTAACCCTAGCGGGGATAGAATTCGGTCTCCAACACACATGCGATGTTATGTGCACATGAACTGGAAACGGGATAGTCTTTTGTGTACCTGGAAAACGAGTCGCTTACGAATAAAATGAAACATTTTCCGAGTGCTGGGTGGGTGTAAGGACCCATAAAGTCTAACGAGATCGTCTCTAATGGTTCGTTAGGCACTCGTGGTTGTTGTTTCATCACTCCACTAGCACAGCAGCTTTTGAAGTGGTTACATATCTCGCACTTACGTACTTTTCTGCGTACATCCCGTGTGGCCCCTGGCCAGTGAAAGAGCTTGCACATTTCGTGTTGTTTGCAGTGTTACAGGATGATCTTCAAACCAGTTGACATGCGCATGATGTAACACATGCTGATGTGTGTCTCCTGCGAAGGTAGAGATGCCATGGCACGTCCGTTTGGCGTGGCCTGGTTTCCACATGTTCTATTGCCACTCGCCACCATACTCCGTTGCTTTGTGTTATTTCCACTAGTTGGTGTTGGGTATCTGGGCACTGTTGTTGTGTGGCTAACACGTGGGCCTGGCTTTCGTCCAGCCTGCATTCGACTCCCCACCATTGTCCCGATGTTGTTGCAGCAGCTAACTACGCCCTCGCTAGGTGTTCGGCGGGTGACTGCTGTACGGTGGCAGTAGGTCATCCCATTTATCTTCATCCACTGCTACTATTTCGCCAGGCATGCGTGATTGCTCATCAGCCAACTGGTTTTCAGCCCTGGGAATGTGTTGCACTTTACAGATGTATGACTGGAGAAGTAATGCCCACCGTACTAATTTGCTATTGGCTTCCTTCATGGAGTAGAGGCACACTAAACAGCGATAGTCTGTTCTTATTTTGAAGTTCTGAAATTCGAGGTAGGCTCGGTACCTCTTGATGGGCCATATTACCGCACGTGCATAGCACGTGCTTTCATTTGCTCGTAATTTTGCATTATTGAACTCTATTATATGCTGCTCCTGATTATTCCCGAGTTGGAATAGAAATGCTCCCAATCCCTTTTCACTCACGTATGTTTGTAGGTACAGGTGTTTACACGGGTAGTGACAGGTTAGTTTGATGCACTGCCGGAACCTGGCTTTCAACTCCGCAAAACAGGTATCGATATCTGCGGCCAACTGGTATTTCTGGTGTCTATCAGTTGTGCTGTGACTATGGCTAAGTCGCAGAGATTTTCTCGCAGCCAGTTTACCAATCCAAAGAATTTGCGCAATCGTTTACACGCGTGTGGCACCGTGTAGTCATTGATGAGTGACAGCTGTTCAGGAGTTGGTCGGTTGCCATTTTCGTCCACCAAATGTCCGAGAAATTGAATGCACTGTTTTCCTATGCAGCACTTTCGGTTGGCACAGGTCAGTTTGTTTATGGCTAGTCGTTCTAAAACTGGTGACAGATGCTAGACATGGTCCTCCCTTATCTCTGACCATACCACTATGTAATCCATGTATGCAAGGGCAAAGTCACCTGTCGAGTACTCGGACGGTCATAATCTGAAAGTTTGCTGGCACACATTTAAGCCCGAAAGGCATTATACAGAATTGATTTCTTGCCCATCTGGTGCGGTAAAAGCTGTTTTGTGGTTGTCCTTTGTTTTGATTGGTGCTAGGCAATACCCACTTCGGAGGGACATTGACATAATGATTTTGCTTTTGCTGAGTGTATGTAATGTGTCTTTGACCCTGATGTAGGGTGACGATGCGCTCTTGGTTATTATATTTATGGGCCTAAAGTCTCCACAAAAATCACCACCTCCCATCCTTTTTTGTGTTAGTGTTATGGCACTATTGTAATGGCTGTGGACAGGTACTATCATACCCTCAGCAAGAATTTATTTGATTTGTTCCTTTATGATCGTGCATTCGTGTAGCTGGTGACTACGCGGAGTACTGTAGATGGTAGCTCTTCTTTCATAGATTTTTCGTGTTTGGCTACTGTGGTGCGACGAAATGGGTCGGCTGCAGCAAATACATCGCGCTGCTCATGTAGTGATAATTGCAAGGTGTTGCGAAACTTCTGTAGTACAACATGATCAGTTCGTCCAGCAGGACTTCGAGTGTGCAACTTGGGGGTCCAGGTTCGAGGTCGTAAACAGTTCGTCGCACTTTTTGACCGAAATGGATTGTATGTGCTGCTGGTTCTACAATGGTGTTTTCTTTTATGTGAGCCAGGGAATACCTCGTATGACATTATCACATAGATAAACTGACACGAGGGCTGTGGTGGTGGTCTTCACATCGCATATTCGGACAGTTATTGTTGCCTATCCGGTGGTTTCCCTCGTGTGCTACTGTGTAGTGATCTGTAGTACTTGTGTTGTCTGCTTAAAATAACTTACGTCGACGAACCCAACACGCACAAAGTTGTGTAATGATGCTGTGTCGACCAAGGCATGACATGTCTGGTTGTTCAAAGTGACTGGTATTTTGATCATTTGGTGATTTCTCTTAGTGATTTATTGTAGCAAGATATGTTTAGGTGACGGTGTTATGTTTTCGACTGTGACCCAAGGACATTGAATGTCGTATTCTCCTACCCCGAAGAGTTGTTTCCCATCGGTAGGTCTTTATTGTCTAATGTTGTGTCTGCCTTGGTATTGTACTTTGGGCATTTGCTGTGCCAGTGGAACTGGCACCCCTCGCAATATCTGTACACGTGTACAATTTTGGCCCCTCGCTGCTCGCTGTGGCCTCGTCTGGCATGGTTAGGCTCTTGGTTATATGTGCGACTGCGTGGTTGTGGTCAGGGTCTTTGCTGGTCGGTGGATTTGATGACCCGATTACGATACGATCAGCATATAGTTGCTTGACCCTGCTATCATGCTTTCGGTCATGCAAACAGCACTCGTTTATGTCGTGGAATGTCCTGTTCCCAAGTGGTTGGATATAGTTTTGTGACTGATCGCATGAAGGCTTCAATAGTGCCATTAATTAAGGGGACAAAGAGCCTGTCTATTTTCCTCTCTCACCGCCAATAAGTAATTCTTCCACAGTTCTCACATTTCACTGTGTCCGAATTACCGTGTTTGCACATGTCCTGGTGACAAT
>NQII01001937.1:263349-284410 GCA_002778355.1 Clitarchus hookeri | reverse complement strand
TTTCACACTAAACTACGAATTTAGGATTTTAGGGATTTAAAGGAACGTAAAACCCACACAAATAATATAAATGCACTCACCAATGTAGGCGGGTTGTACATACTCTTGTCAACGGCCCATTGAACGTCAGATCACTCGATGAAATCACAGTTTTCACGAAGCACCACATACGCGAATATAACGCACTGAAACACTCATTTACAGCCGAATATATATACAGAAGCACTCGTTAATAGGCTAATATAACGCAGAAACGTAGTCTTGCTTGCTTTTTTTCCGTCTTAAATCACGAACGAAGCACCATCGAACTGACCACGACCGCTGCCTGCATGCATACTAACGTAAGGCCGGCGATGACATCTAACGCCGGTAGATTGCGTGAAATCTGCACTGCGTAGCCATTAATAATGGCGGCACACGTTAGTCAACGTAAACATCAGTTACTCGTACATGTAGCGAGTATTTTTTATATGTTATACTTATTTTAACAGTACGGCCGCTTCAATATCAACTAGGTAAGCTATGCTGAATTCATTAAAACAACTTTTGTTGACATAAAACGTTTCGTTCAAAACGTAAACAAACTGTCAGAAACAGTCACCTCACAAACTTGNCATAAAACGTTTCGTTCAAAACGTAAACAAACTGTCAGAAACAGTCACCTCACAAACTTGTTCAATTTTTTAAAATATGTTGTACTTATTTTAAAGCTATGCCCCCAATATATTCGTGTTCTACGTTATTAGTAGAGTCGAAATATACAACTTTCTGGAGTTTTTTTTATTATTTTCAGAAAAGCCTCTAATCTAGAAAATTACCAAAAACTCCTAAAAGTGGCATATTTCCACTCTACTAATTACGCAGAACACGAATATACTAGGGTAATTAACGTATGACTAATTTCGTAATATGTGCCCACTTAACCTAATAGAACGTAACCCCACGATGAGTGAATCACTATTTTACATTTTCAAACTAACCTACGATTGTAGGGTTTTAATTTACCCTAGAGGTAATTATTAAGTTTAGGGGCTTTTCTGAAAAACACAAAAAAAAATTCAAAATTATGATATATTTCTACTCTACTAAACTCGTAGAACACGCATATACTAGGAGCATAGCTTTAAAATAACTACGACATATTTTTAAAAAATTGAACAAAATTGTAAGTTGACAGTTTGTTTACAATCCTGAACGAAACGTCCTAGACCAACAAAAGTTGCATTAATGGGTTCTGCACAGCTTTACCTTGTTCATATTCAAGAGGGTGTAATGTTAAAATAAGTAGAACATATTTAAAAAACTTGCAAAATATGTTTGTTTACATCTATTAAAGAGGAATTAAACCAGCCGCCTACCTAGGTGAGTCAATTTACATTCTTTTGGTGTGTTTTATGTTTCCTTTAAAACCCAACAATCCGAGGTTAGTTTAAAAATGTAAAATAGTAATTCACCCATCGTGGGGTTAGGTTCTGTTAGGTTAGGTGGGCACATATTACGAAATTAGTCGGACGTTAATGCCCCTAGTATATTCATATTCTGCATCATTAGTAGAGTGGAAATATACCATATTCTGTGAATTATTTTTATTTTTACAGAAAAGCCCCTAAATTTAATAATTACAGATGTTGTGATTAACGGTTAAGTGGATGGCTCGAGACTGTGATTTATTACACAAACTGTCGCTACTAGGCCACCTGAGTTATACAGGTTGGTGGCTAGTAGGTTACATAGTTAAATAACTTTGGTGCAGACTAAGGGCACCTGTGGTTGTTGCGTTAGGGGTAATCAAATACTCGTATTCTCTGTTATTTATCACACCAGTATTTTATTTGTCTGAAGGTAACATAGGTATTCACACACACTGGCGAGACTGAGCCCCCCTGCAAGTCGTAGGGCTGGTGGGATGAATACTATGCGTCTGGGAAGGTTGTTGAAGGGAGACGTTTCTCTACTTATCTGTGACTGCGGCTTTTGGTTAGTTGTCTTCGTTGGTAGCTGAGGCATGGTGAGTTGGGTGGCCCATTGTCAGGCCCTCGGACTGGCTCTCTTTGGCGTGCTGTACTCAGCTGGCTTCTTCCTGCGGCTTTGACTGACCCTCTCGGAAGTCCGGGATGGTTTCCCGGGGACTTGGAGTGTGCCTGTGACTTTGGCTGGCGTTCCTTGTTGGAGAGCGCATCTCCTAGTCTACGTCGACGTCCGCAACTGTCCGGCTCGCGTTTCTGACTTCCCCACCTCGGAAACTGCCACTACATTTTCGGAAATGAACTCATAAGTTCTCAGCACTTTTACTGGGTTTATCTCGAGAATTTACACATGAAGTTTCAGCTGTTCCTGGGTTCTCTCCCCGGTGATGTCATTATTGACTCGCTGACTTACTGACTGACTGCTTGTCTCGTCGCCATCCGGCGCATGACTACGTCTTCTCGGGGAATGGCGTCTCTCGGCATGGGGCTGCCGCTCGTTTCCGGGAATTTTACTCAGGTTCTTGGCACTGTTCTCGTCACATGACTGATTACTCCCATGTCTGATTCGCCTCCCGTTTCGGCGGAACACCTAACTCGTCCCGCGCCTGTACCGCCGAACAACTCCCGTCTTGGCTGGCGATAATTGACTCAGCCGGGATCCGAACTCCGGCCTGGTGATACGACTGCCTCTCGCACTAACTGCCTTCTCCGTCTCGCATTGCGGCTGCCGAACAACTCCTTCCCATCTCGGCTGAACATTTGATTGTCAACAACTGATCCCCCTTCCTCGGCTCCTCGTGAATTTAACCGGTCTTCCGCTATATTCAAGCTAGCTGTCAGCAGTTTCTCGAGAGAGAAATCTGGAAATCCCTTGTTTTTTGTGTAGGATTTCGTGTCCCGTCAGCTGCTTGTGCGCTCCAACTGTTGCAGAGGGGGGAGGGGTGCAGCAGACGTCTCGGGGATTCCTGTGAGCTGAGTCTGCACTAATTCTCGTCGGGGGTATCCCCTGCATCCTTCGTCGAGGGCTTATATCAGCTATTTCTAGGGACTTGCCCTGTTTCTCGCGACTTCGGTTCTTCCTCGAGTGTCCTTATACGTCGGGACATCCCCGAGGGTGTTTCCCCGGAAGTTTCGTAGTCACCTGCATGCCCTGGTTGACTGGCTGCCTGCCCAGGATAACTATAGCAGGGTGTGAAAACAGTGCAATGCCTATCCCATGTACCCGTCACACGTCAAAATTATACAAATATTGTTCATTTTCTTTTACATTTTACGCCCAAAATGTGTCCACTGAGTTTGTCGTCACGGAATACCCTAATAGTGTATCCAAAAATCTCTTGTGTGGGAGGAAGTTCTATTCAGCCATATTTGCATAATGTAATTTGTGTAAAATGCAACTGTTTGAAAAAGGTTTAGTACTATAACAAGTACAAATTCAGAATTCTAACTAATTAACAAAGCCATATAACAATTGTTCTTCAAGGATAGTTGTGACAGAAAACTATAAACCTTGTCACCTCCATGGGCTTAGTTAAACATGGAGGTGACAGCTACTCCATGAAGGCGAAAACTCTGTGAGTAAATGTTTATTTTATTGACCAAGATAAAACAACGGGCTTTAGAATGCCGTATAAAGTGCTAAATAATATGATACAACATACCCTGGTTAATTGTGGCATGGTGTGTGTCTATATCTATACTAATATTATAAATGAGAAAGTATGTTTGTTTGTTTGTCCTTCTTTCGTGTTACAACGGATCATGATTTTTTGCACAGAGGTAGTTGGAGGGCCGGGAAGTGACATAGGCTACTTTTTATCCCGAGAAAATATCTCATTCCCTCAGGGAAATTCTTGTTGGAAAATGAAAAAATACACAAACGAATAACAATGCAACGTCACAACCGAGCAACAGATCTACGTAATTTCTTGCACAGAAATAGTTGGAGGGCTGAAAGGTTATAGTGGCTACTTTTTACCACAAGAAAATATCTCAAAAAAATTTACTCAATATGTAATTTCCTTTCATCATTCTATGTTAAACGACATACCAATTGTAGTTTTAAAAATTGACAATAGCTGTCTTTCAAATAGTTTCAATTGATTGCATTTGCTTTTGGTTTCCTTTGATTCACTTTTTGGTATGGTTTTGTTGTTTAGGAATATTCGAATATTGTTCAATTTATTAGACTGGATTGACCTTTGGCACTGATTTGCACTTTGAATTGGATTTGTTGGTATTGCATTGGTTTTTGTTTACTTTTTCGACTGTTTTTGTTTTGTTGTTTAGTTTTTCATAGTCTGTTAAATAAATATTGCCTCTGAAACGAAAATCAAGTCTTTTCAAAGGTCCGTGTACTCAACAGTGTTGAAGAAACAAAAAAAGTTGATTTTTAAATTTAATCTTCTGCGGATTATATAATCCCACTTCATTCTGAATGTTATTAACATCAGAGTGACAAGGGGTGCTACACTGGGCAATGCAATGTAAAAAAATTTAAAAATCCTCAATTTTGCAACTACATAAATAAAATAAATAAACGCTTACCTGCTGTACTGTAATTTGAAAATTAACTTAAGAAAAATCAAAGGTAAAATTCTTGTCAACATTTCGCTTGGAGTTCCGCGTTTGCAATTTTTCTCGCCTGTGACTGATCAGCAATTGATGCCCTAAACCGAGCTCTACAGGTTATACGAAACAATACAGACATTATGGGAGGAATGGTTGTATTACTGGCTGGTGACTTCCGCCAAACTCTACCAGTGATTCAGAGGGGCACAACTGCAGATGAAATCAAAGCCTGTCTCGTCGTAAAGCTTGTGGGCAAATGTCAAGAAATTCAGTTTGACGAAAAATATGAGAGTGCACCTCTACAATGACGTTGATACAGAACATTATGCTCATACACTATTGAAAATTGGAGATGGGCAGTTAGAAAGAGATGCCGAGGGTTTTGTGTCACTAATGGGGGATTTTATTTATTTGGTGCAGAGTGATACGGAACCGATTGCTAGCGTTTACCCAGATCTACAAAGAAATATAAATTACGACCAGTGGCTATGTAAAAGAGCAATTCTAGCACCAAAAAATGACATCGTTAATAAAATTAATACTAACATTTTGAAAGAGGTACAAGAAGAAGCAACGGAATATTTGTCAGTATATACAGAACATAGCACTTCATACCTGTAGAGTTCCTGAATTCTCTAGAGTTGTGAGGTGTGCCCTCACATAAGCTCCAATTAAAATTAAGTGTACCAGTCATGCTTGTGTGAAGTTTAGATGCACCGTGATTATGTAACGGGATGAGGCTTCGCGTCACACAACTTGGGCGGAACATAATTGGTGCCACTATTCTGACTGGAGTCGGAAAGGGCGAGAACAAGATCATCCCCCAGATCCCTATAATCTCCACGGACCTCCCGTTCCAATTCGAAAGGTGGCAATTCCCTCTCAAGCTTAGTTTTGCTATTACAATAAACAAAGGGCAAGGGCAAACATTACAGGTAGCGGGGGTGCACTTGGAAAAACTGTGCTTCTCTCATGGCCAGCTCTGTCACATGTTAACGTGTGCCCAATGCCCAAAATCTCCACATCTTAGCGCCAGATGGAAAGACTTACAACATTGTGTACAGTAGCGTCGCAAGTAAAAGCTTGTGTGTGTGTGTGCGCACATGTGTGTGTGTCTATATATATATATATATATAATGATACAGTTAATTCTGAAAAACAATCACTGCTGATGTAAAGCAACTGAACATTGTTCCAAAGATGATTTGAACTACCATATCACTATTTAAAATATCAAAATGTCATAAATGTAGAACCACCTGGAATATTTTTGTTGTATTGATACTCAACTAAAACTACAGCAGCATTCCTGATCTACAGCATTACTTAATCTGTTCACAGAGTTTGAAAGTTGCACCACACAAGAAAGGACCTCAGAAAGACACAAGTCAAGTAAAAGATTTAATATCATCTAAAGCAATGGCGTCCAACCATTTTTACTCAAAGGGCTGCAACCATTATTGTGGACTTGTCCGTGGGCCGCGAGCGCAAAACTCACAATAACCTCAAATATATAGATTTAAAAAAATACGTATGATCCAGTTTTTTACTAATATAACACAATATTTAATCACATTAAGCATATTAATTACAGAAAATTCCATACATATCAAGAGGTATTAATCTTTCTTTTGATACCTGGAATGGTATTTATATTAGACAAATAAGTTCACGGGCAGTATGACATGAAATGGCGGGCTGCATGCGTGCCGCGTGTTGGATGCCCCTCTTCTAAAGCAAACAAACAATGCAAATTTCTAAAAAGAGGATAAGAAACTAGACGAATAAAGAGAGTAGCAGAACAAAGAAGAATAGACAGAATTAAGTATGATTTTACATTATATGAAGAAATTAAAAGGAGGGAAAAGGGCATAGGGAAAGATTTGGGTCGAGAGAACAAGGGAATGCTGTGAAAAAAAGAAAAAGGGAAAAAACTTTGTAACAAGTCTTACTTAATGGAACTCCACCTGACAATGGAAATGAAAATCCTGATGCAAATATACTACTGGAAAATCAAAAAACAACACCTTGAGGGACGCTTTTCAAGAGATCCAAATTTTATTCCCATACAATACAGGTAGTTTAAAAGTCACTGTCACAAGGATATCCGTTGGAAAATAATGTCTTCAGAGGTGTGCTAACAGATAGTTCAGTACATGGAGTGTGCTTTCCTTGAGCAGCAATGCAGGCAGAAATTCTTGCATATAAACAAGAGGTATAAATATCGTCCTGCAGAATGGAATTGTACGCACATTGCACTTGGTGGCACAGTTGGGCAAGAGTCGTCAATGGTGCAGGAGATCAGGCCAGACAACGTGCAACTCAGTCCCCCACATGCTCAGGATTAGGTGATAGGGCTGGCCAGGGAAGTTGACAAACACTTTGAAGAGCATGTTAGGTTGTGCAGGCGGAATGTGGATGGGCATTGTCTTGCTGAAGTAGTGCATCACCCTGCCCCTGCAAAAATGGTGGCAAAACTGGTTGAATGATGTTCTGGATGTATGGTGCACTGGTCAGTGATTCTTTATATTGACGCTAGAGGTGAATGGCCAACATAGGATATGGCTCCCTAAACCATTATCCCAAGAGTTGGTCCTTAGTGTCGCCGTATACACTGGAAGGTGCCACTCACCAGGCAGTTGCCAAATATGCACTTAACTATCATTAGTCCCAAGGCAGAATCGGAACTCATCACCGAACACAACGTTTTACCATTTTTCCCTCCAGGTGCTCCTTTCTCTAAACCACCAGAGGTGGGCTGCACGATGCTGAGGTGTGAGAAGTCTGGCTTATGACACACATGACCAGCTTCATGTAAACAATTGCAGATGGTCCTTGCAGACACTTCTTGGGCGACATTATGTCTAATCTGTTCTGCTATTCATTATGGCCACTTGTACGATGTGATGGTCTTGGCATGGATCCATATTTCGCTGATTTCTGGAACCAGATTTATGGGTTTGTGCAGCTTCCTCTGACCAACTGCACCACCATCGATGCACTGCTGACACTTCTTATCCAACATGTTCCACAGTTCTCCGGTATGATCATCCAGTTTCCCGGGGTTTAACTATTTGACCCTGTTCAAACTCAGTTAGCTGTACAAATGGAGCTCGCCTTCACCATCTTGGCATGCTAACAATGTCCAAACGACCTCTGGATTACAGTGAAGCCCTTGCAACTACACGCTTCTCCCATTGCTAAACTGGTTACATCTGTGTACTTTGGCTGTCCCACTTCAACTCCACCATCTTCCCCAGCACTGTGCTTACGATCACTTCATGTACTGCCCTTTAGTAATGCTTTATGCTAATTTTCTCGTTCTCAACCATTTTCATCATAGTGTTAATTTCATTTTCCAGTAGTGTATTTTAAATAATCAAAATGACACTCTCTCACCTGACATCATGTTAGATAGGACAGGTTCAAGTACGAAGAAATGTGGATGGAAGGTAGTGAAGAATCACATATTTAAGTGATGTTGCGAAATGAAACTAAAAAAAGAGCCAGGAGAATAAAAACAAGAAAATATTACATCAATTATTTTTATCAAAGTCAAAAATGGTGCAGCTTCCACTTTTTTTTTTTTATTTGATGATTTCATATGGAATTACTCCAAAACGATGAACCAGCAAAGCGATGAGAGTAACCAGAATTTAACCTGGCCATCTTGGATTTTAATACATGAATATTCTCCCCAAATACATAAATCAAAATATATTTTTAGAAAAAATTATTTTGTTGGGTTTTAATGTAATTAATTTTGAAATTTTGAAATAAACACTTTTTTTTGGCTAGCACAAATGTTTTCAATCTTGAATTACTCTGGTTGTATAAGTCCTAGTGAACTTTTTAACCCCTCATTTTAAAGGGAATTTCAGAAGGTTTTATTTTATATGCCACATAATCATGTTTTAAATTGTTTTAATTCAAAATTATTTTTATTAAAAAAATTTAGTTAATGTTTTTTGTTAAATTTAAAGGGAAAAAATGAGTTTTTTTTTGTAAGGTTAGAAGCTATTAACCCGGAAAATTTTAGAGTGGGATCTCATTGGTATTAGGAGTTCTGAAGAAAAAAGTATGGTAATGAATAAGAATAATACATTAAAATCGTAAAAATTTTGGTCATCTACAAAGTGTTGCATGACAAAGAGTGACTTGCAAAACCTACATATTAAACTAATGTATTGTAACAACTTTCTCTCAAAGTCAGTGGGCTAAACCAGGTTTGTTAAGAGATGGAGGTCTTAATTATCTTATGATTTCCTAATTTTATTTATATTAACTACAATCAAAATTCTCTCTACCCAAATTCTTACAATAAATTAATATCACTTGCTGTTACAATTAATGAATTCAATCAATACAATTTACAATTACCTCAAAGAAATTAATGTAATTAAATAATTAAAACTCCGTCACAATAAACAGTGTATCAAAACCTATTCAAATATTTTATAAATTATGTCCATATTTACAGTTCCAATATTTGCAATAAAATCTGCATTATATGTTGATTTAGTCCCACCTTAGTTTATTCCAGGTTCCCTCAGTCCACAATGTTCTAGAGTTTTCCGTGCTCCCTCACGCACAGTATTCTTTACTCGTCTGATATTGCGTCCTCTCTCCATTCACTCCACAAACACCTCATCCGCTGTCGCCTCGTAATCTCCGGTTGTCATTCGTCCTCTTCGCCGATGTCCCACGCCGCACTCGTCTTGCGTGGATACCGCACTCAGCCAATTGGCGTCCACAGAAAGACTGCACACAGTCCAGCTGTGGCTTGCATTTATAGTGTCGTAGGCCATCGCCCAGAAATCTCTCTAAATGCTGCGTTGCGCCAAGGGTCCTAGTTCCCAGAATATTCTTGCACGTCCTCTAAACTCATTGACTTTTCCAGCAGAGGGAAGGAGGAGGGCCTGTGATGCCAGCTAGGCCACCGCTGTCAATCATTCTCCGGCTGCCCAGGAGGCGACGAGGCGGCAAGCGGGTCTGCCTGGGGAAGAGGAGGGTTGAGATGGGTCACCCCCCATATAGCCGACTGCGCATAACAGGGGCTCGTGACCGGTGCGAGCTACAGTGTGTAACACTGCCCCCTTCTTAAGCCTGTTCGGACTATCCAACATCTGGACCTTCGTAGAGCACCAGTCGGGCAATGTGTACAACTTAAGACTTTTCTTTCAAGGAGTCCCGGCGACAGATCTGGAAGGAAGTATCGTTCATTCGCTTCAAAATTTGATAAAGGCCTTCCCAACATTCTTGGCACTTAGATGTGTTACATTGAAGATGTTTCCTTTCATACAGCCACACTAGCCATCCTTCCTTGAATGCATCGTCTGCAACTCTCAGACCAGATTGAATGTTTCTCTTGATGCCCGTAGACACTTGGATATACTCGTCTCTTGCCCCCTGGCTGCCTTCCTTCTCCCGAAGACGCATATGTGCAGCTTTGTCTGTAGACTGGACTTCTCTTGTTTCCTTGTCTGCATTAACTGTTACGTGGTCCGACTCCAATATCCTTGTTCTTCTTACAACCATATAGCTATCTTCCTTCGTTCCCTCAGATAGGATGTTGCCAGTAGTTTCGATGGGACTTTGATTTGGATAGGCATTACTATGGCTGTCAGTTTCTATTGTACGTGCAGTTGTCCTTTGGCCGGTTCCTCGATAACTAGTCTTGTGTCCCTGGACACCAGGCTCGTAAGTGCCCCACCTTTCTACAGTTCCAGCATTCTTGGTACCTCCGTCGACGAGGGATAGGTGTTTCACCCCTACAGAGTTAAAAAATTCCCCTACCGCCGTCTCCAATCTTCTTAACAAACTCTCAGTTATACTTACGTCTGACCGCCAGGTCCTGCAGTTCCTTTGTGGGCTGTGGATTCTCAAGTGTCCTGTCTGACCACACTCCCAACATTCTCGATGCCTAGGTGGACAAAAGCTGGGTTTCGTAGCACAGACTCTGGCAGCAATGTTTTTCATTGTGGTCTCTAACTTCTGGAAGACGTCCAGGATGCTATCCATTATCGTCATTGCATGGGGTAGCTGCCTGTATTGCTTGCCAGAACATCTGCTCCTGCTACGTGGTGATGACAGGCGTACAGCTCGGCGCACATCCGTATTGGTAATAGCATCCACAAAAAAGTTGATTGCGAGGACGTCGTGTGCCTCCGTAGGGCACCCCTCCAGAGACAGGTGAGAGAGCCGCATTATGTCCTGTCACAACTCCTGCAGTGGTTCCCCTGGCTGCTGGATGCGGTAGTTGGGCATGGTGGGCGTGTTGCAGGTATCGGTCGCCGAATCGCAGCTGCAAGGCAGACACCATTTTGGGGTATTCCAGTCGATGTCGTTCTGGCAGGGACTGCAATATGCTCAGCGCAGGTTCCCTCAGTACAGCCGACAGGTAGTACGCCCGTTGCTCGCCAGTCCAGCCATTCATGGCGGCAACATTCTCTAACTGGTGCCGGTATTCGCGCCAAGGTGTCTGTCCATCGTAGGGGGCAGGCTTTATTGTAACACCTTTACCCACCTTTGGCTCAGACTTAACCACACTGCAGAATGGCTGGACATTTCCTGCAATGGCTGCATTGGCGGGGACTACTACTTTCTCCTTGCTGCCCACATTTGTCGACTCAGTGGTGGTCGATCTCAGCTCCTCTTCAGCCACTGCATGTCTTCTCTCCTGCTGCTGCAGGAATTCTTGTGTGTATGTGTGTGTGCATGCATGCGTGTGTGTGTATGTGTGTGTTTAATTACTATAGTTAATTCCTGTAAATCCCTAACACATTGGCACACATCCCTTGTGATTCAGGTATCATGAATTTAGGTTTAGTTTTATTATGTCTTCTTGCTTTTAACGCAGTTAAGCAACCCAACTGACACATTAAACATACATTTGATGTGTTTTACCTCACAATTTCTCTCATTTTCATAGCCCTCCCCACTATTGCGTTTCATTGTGTATAAAATGAATAATGTAATGTCCCCATGAAATTCTTATTAAGTGTGATTAACAATGTCTGTATACACCATTTTTATTGTTGTTTTCACGTTTTCCGTAAAAGCAGTGCTTCGTAACAATTACAGCATTCTGACCAGCGTCTCCACTCTTTGCTATTCCTAGGGAGCTTCACCCCTACTCCTTCATCATTAAGTTTGGTCTAAAATTTCTTTCATCCTCACCTTTACGCCTCTACCTTCCCCATTTACTCTTAACCCACCTCCCTGCCCTTTTTTTGGACCTTCTCCAGCTCCCACACCTCCTCTTCTACATATGGATCCTAGACCGCAGCTGCATATTATATTATCCACCTAATCATAGCTTTTTCAGCCTTCTCCTTCCTCTCCCCACTAACCCCCTTCAGAACTTTACCCAGCATTCCCAAAGCCCTCCTTCCTTTTGATAACACTCTCTGTACTTCCTTTTTCTTCCTAAGATCACTCTGAATCACCACCTCAAAGTAATTATACTTTGAAGATTCTTTTATCTCCTGCCCTTGCCATTTGTGTCTTCAATACCTTCCCCTCTTTGTACCTCTTCCTAGTAATTTTTCTGTTCTGTCCACCTCGTTATTTGTATGTCATCCTGCAACTTATTCTCCCCACCCACCTCTGCATACAGCATACAATAATCTGCAAACAGCATCTCTTTGCCACCCACCATTATCCTCAGGTCATTAACCATAATGGCGAACAAAGGGGTCAGCACACTATTCTGCGAAACCCCTCATGTAACTTCACCTTCCTCCTACAAGGATTGCCCCTTTTTCACCATCTGTTTTCTNATAGCTCATCCACTTTTTCATCAAAACCAGTGGGGCACCTTATCAAAGGCCTTCTCAAAGTCAATGAATTAGACATCCATTTGTGTCTCATCTACTGCCTGCACCAAATCCTCCAACTGCTGACTATGTGAGGGCTTTGTAACATTTGTAGCCTTCAAAAAGTTTTTAGTTTACATTTTCAACCTAGGTCTGTGTATTATGTCTGATTACAATATCTAAATTATAAAGTTAATTTTGTGTTTTTTTCTTTTTTTCAGGATGTTTGTCAACTATTAATGCCACTAATTTTTATTATTTTGAGTAATGAGTATGTTTTCGTCGTGATGAAGTAATAACGACAAGTTAGGCGTGTATACAGTTTTGTGTTCCTAGAATTTTCATAAAAATTTGTCTCAATAATTAACCTGTCTTCGGAAATGTGTGACACCGAAGATTCGTCAGCGCAGATATCTGTAAAATCAGAAGTAATTGAGAAGGAGGAGGAGGAAAATGTTGCGAAGGACCCACCAGAAGTATGCATTAAAGTTGAAACTACAGCCACTGAAGACGATGCTTCAGATTTATCCTTGTTACGTACAGAGAATAATGCTGATAACGTTTCAGTGGTTACTCCATCTGAAGAAATTGAAAAATCGGTAGATAATGGTGAAGATGAAACTAAGGTGAGTTTTAATTGTGAGTAACTTGAAGACAAAATGCAACTTTGGGTCTTGTTAAAAATTATTATTTAAACATTTAAAGCCTGCATTGTTACACTAAGGTAAGGTAATTTAATTTATTACGTACCTATTATGCTGAGTTACAATAATAGTGGTCCAGCATAAAATCTGTGTTGGCTATTCTTGAATCACCACAAGCCTGCAGAGACTGTTTTCTAATTACAAGTCTGTACAGAGAATTGTGCTTCCTAATTGCAAATGTTTATTGTTGAACTGCTTATGCTTATAGATTCATGCCACGGACACAAGTTTGAAGCTAAGATGTAGGTACTTGCAGTTTCCTAGCTGTGGCTAGTGTTGGCACTTGGATCACATGGTTTTCAGATTAAACTAGTGGCTTTTTCGAGTAATGGGGGTAGAGGATAAGTAGGGCTTACAAGTGACTGTGCAGCAGCAACTTCAGATTTACTGTAACAAACAAAGTCTTCATCCTAAATCCAACATAGTTTATGCTATTGCTATGTTTCCATTTAGTTTTTTTAAACGTTTTCAGTACTTTCCGTAGTTACACCTGACACCCATTTCCATGAAATCTTTGGATCCAAATTGAGATTGATTTAAAAACCGGGGCTAATTTGCATGTTTATTTTTGCAAAACGGAAGTTTTGTTGGATACAATGAAAGGACAATACTACTGACGTAAAATTAATTTTAAGTAGTCCTATTTCCTTTTATTTCACCAAAATATTTATACTAAAATTCTGTATTTATTATGAATTGTGTCTTTTTTGAAGGGAACGTTCAACAGCTATGAAAACTGTACATTTTATTTTTGTAAGTCTTGCCTTGTTGAAATTTTGTGTGTGTGGGGGAGGGGGGGGTTGTAATACGTCCCGATGAAATAGTACAGAAAATATAAATATTGTACGAGTGAGTCATAGCAAGGAGGTTATGTACAGAATACATCTGGAAAGGCCCTGCTGCTGGACTGCATGTATGGTCTGTTTCATATAAGTTGGCGAGATTTCGACAGTTCGACGAATATAGCACTAATGTGTAGTTTTTGTTTATGTATCCTTTCGCCATCAGCTGGTGCGTCGAGTGGCAGCTGTATATTAATTTTATTAACACACTGTGAGATAATCCACTGTCCATTGTAATGCTAAACAAATTTTTAGGTATTTATAGGCTCACATCTGTCTAAAAAATGTGTAGGTTTCAAAAGTAAAAACAGAAAACCATGCAAAAAATAAAATATTTGCTAACTCTTTTTTTTAATTTGTCCGAGACAGCAAATTTGGGTTAATATTTGCGAGACAGTAGTTGTAGCTATTATCACACTTTGGACGTCATAGCTAATATAACTGGAACTAAAGGTAATTGGGGCAACTTTATTGACAACTCACTTTTATTCGCCAACAACTCACCGATGACTATTGATTGCAAAGCAGTAATTTTGTTATTACTGATAATAAACAGTTTGAGTTGAAAATATGTGATGTGGAATAACGTAAGAATTGCTTAAAAACTATTCACGCGCGTCCCACTTTATTTGTTTTATTTATACAATATAGTAACAACACAAAAACAAAGAAATGGGATTTTGGGGAAACAATATGGCATATAATTACGTAGACGAACGATTACCGGCCAAATAGAAATTACTAGTACTCAAAATCGCTGTACACAAAATATATGTTATTCTAAAAATTCTGCAGAGCTCACGGAAAAATAAAACTATCGGTATCTGTTCGTAAATTTGTTATATATTGCACACAAAAGCTATTCTTTTCTGCCTGGTAATGTTTCAGGAAAGAGCGAACAGATGATGCACCCAGCATGACACGGCGAGGTGTGAGCCGCTTGTGTTACTCAACAGATCGCAGCACTGCCTGCCTCGTTATCCCGTGTTTTTAAAAGTTGACTGTTCTTCTATTACTGGCTCAGAACAACACAAATTTGAAATAAATTTCATCAAATTATTATAAAAATAAATTAACTATATTATGCAATATTTCTGTATGATTTTGGAATTAATAACAAGCACGTATGGAAAGCATGGTTGGAGACGTGAGAAAGGTTTTGAAGTTGTGTTTTATTGTGCATTTCATTTTGAACACCTATACATTACTACTTTATCACGAAGTTTAGTTTGTATTACTAACAACCACTGTTTTGTGACCACGTAAAATAAAATGTATTAATTAATCTAGGAACTCTTTCTTATCGCGTATATTCTGCTTCTCTAATGTGTGTTGGCATTGCACCCGGAATAGCCAACTTAATATTAACTTTTGTTCGTTCGTGCATCAGCTGATACAGGATTTTGTAAGTGGCACTTTGCTTCGTATATGTCAAGTTGCCACTCACTGACTGTCAGAATCTCGCCAACTTAGATGAAACAGACCATAGTGCCAACTGAAGCCAAGGGGTGGAACTTATTCCCAACTGGGAATTGATGCACAGTTTCTTCCTTGCCACTACAAACTGGTTGCTTTTTAGAAGTAATTTACGACGAAAAATATGTATATATATTTACTAAACATTTGTGCAAAATTCTGAAAAAATTTCAGCGTGAAAAGTAAGATGATTTAAAGTTTTTTGTTTGAAGAGATAGATCGGTGATGAAAATGTACCTATAAAATGTAGATAAGGAACAAAATTTTATGTGAAATTGTGAGTAGCCTGGTTTTCACATAATGGACTGATAATTATCAAGCATCAATTTTAAACAGTATATCAAACTTGATGTATATCTTCAACATTTGGCTCATACAAAAGAAAAGTGAATGTCTGTACCCTCTTTTTGTTCCAAAATTACCAGTCAAACAATTTATACTGTCGCAATCAGTTGTCATGGATTTAGTTCTCTGCAGGGACTTGAATTTTAAAAATGGTCCAGTGATTGGACTGAACCTGTTTGTAGTCTAGCTATAATGTAAGCATCTAAGCATATATTTTGATAGCTGCAATATTTTGAGTGGTTAAATGTAGTATAATAAATTTTTTATTTTCTGGTATCCTGTTGACTAATTTTTAACAAATAAGTGTAACAAAATTTATATTAAAAATTGTAATATTATGGCAAAATATACTAATATAACCGTGTAATCTACAATATGAATTGGCTTTTACACAGAAGAAAGTAGGGATGGGTTGAATCCAATTTTTGGCCAAATTCAAATCCATAGTCATATGCTTTAAAATGTTCTTGAATCTCAAACCCATATCTGATTCCATGTTACGAAAAAAGTTGGTCTCTTTAAAATATTTTATTTTCAATTGGAATAAATTGGGAACACAGTTACAGATAATTCTAATAGTGAATGCTCAGACTTACCAAAGAAATTACTACATGGACTAATGACATGCAGGGTAAAAGACTGAAAGGTAATCATTAAGTTTAGGGGCTTTGCTGAAAAATACAAAATTATGATATATTTCTACTCTACTAGTCACGTAGAACACGAATATATTAGAGGCGTAGCTTTAAAATAAGTACAACATATTAAAAAAAATTGAACAAAATTGCAAAATGACTGTTCAGCCAGTTTGTTTATGTTTCTGAACGAAACGTCCTAGACCAACAAAAGTTGCATTAATGGGTTCTGCACAGCTTACCTTGTTCATATTCAAGAGGGCGTAATGTTAAAATAAGTAGGACATATTTAAAAAAGTGCGAAATTCGTTTGTTTACGTCTAGTAACGTCTACTGCCATTAATAATGGCTGCACATTGCTAATTCCACCCTACCTAGCAGCCACAAATGTCTTTACAGGCATTTTAACTGTAAATTTTTAACCTGGTCAGTCAGCATCGCTCCTTTGCCTGTATGATTCTTGTTGTCCTAATCTGACGGATTTAAAAACGGAGAAAGCAATAACGAGTGCTTCTGTGCGTTACATTTTATGGTAATTATTAAGTTTAGGGGCTATTCTGAAAAAACAACAAAAATTCAAAACTATGGTATATTTCTACTCTACTAATCATGTAGAACATGAATATACTAGGGGCGTAACTTTGACGCATTCTGCGTCCCTATATTTTATTCGTCAGAACACGCGCTCTGGCGAAGCTCGCAGGCGGACGACCGCAATAAGGATTAAGGGTTTGGCGGACGTGATGGGAGAATGGCGCCAGGACGGCACGGCGGAACGACCACGTGCGGAGGAAGGCGGATGCAGCTGCATCTCGCAGCTGCCGGGGACGCGGAGCCCACACCAGCAGCTGCGCCTGTCCCAGGCTAGCTACCGCCATAAACATTGAAAGCTTTTGGCAGGCGTGCTGGGATAATAACGACATGATATCCGGAGGCATAAGAACAACACGTGCGCCGAACCAAAAAGGCCACCCAAGAGTTCCCGCACGTGCAGAACGGAACAATAAACTTCCATACCAGAGTCGAGGGGTGATGCCAGGCCCACGTGCGGGTAGCTAGTGCACCGAACACGTGTTTACGACCAGGGGACCCACCAAGTAGCACGTGCAGGGTGAAGCACTAAAACTTCTAGACCAGAACTGAGGGACAACGCCGGACCCACGCGCGCCGGAGTGCCGCCCACGTGTTTTACGACTCGGGGGGACGTGGTGGCCGCCCCGGACATGTGCAGAGATGGTGCAAGTTGAATATGGCGATCGAGCCTACAAAACCACAAGGAGGAGGATCGAGGGATCAGTCAGTCGGGGGACCTGAAGCAAGGCGTCCGGGTCGGAGCCGGACGAAGCCAGTGCAAGGATCGATCAGTCAGTCAGACGTCGTCGAGCGAGCAGTGCGGAGAGAGCCGGGAGTTCAAGAGGGCGTCAAGACGCCAACGCCGATAGAGAGAGAGTGTCGCAGCCTAGACGTTCCAGTCTACCTACCGAGAGATGAAGCAGTCCCGAGATCACCGGCTGAGAGAAGACCAGCGCCGCAAGTCAGATAAGTAGAGTTCTACACCAAGTGTGAAGAATCTTGCCCCCCCACGACGCAAAATCGTCGCGTCAAGCCATACGTAGCCCACATAGGAAGAGGGGAGGGGAGAGTTGTCTCGTGAGTTCATGTACCAGTTAACCTGTTAAGCAACAATAAAACTCGATTATGTGAACTCGCAAAGGAAGTGTATTGATTTGGTAAATTAGCACTAGGGACAATATGTAGACATATTCCTACGCCCTAACACGGAGGGCCAGCATCAATCGCTAGCACCTCACACCGAGAGCAGATTCAATACCTACTTATAAACCATAGCATTGGGCAGGTATCAACTTTAAAATAAGTACAACATATTAAAAAAAATTTAAACAAATTTCTATTATGTGCGAGCCCTTCGGCCGGTGTGTTTATGTCGCCGCTTAATAATTACCTTATAAACTTGTAACACTATGGAATCTTAATTTTTTTCAGAATACCTAGAAAAATCTTAAAATTGGTTTTAAGGTTTAGACAAGTTTCTGAATCATTCTTATGTAGAAACAATTTTTAATTTAAATGTAGGCATTTATTGTGTCTATTAATGTTTATTTTACAGTATGGTTAAGTTATGTACATTCAGTACATTGTGGTGTATACCTGTAAGTATAGTTGATTGGGTTAAAGAAGTTTAAATTTAATTTAAGTTACTAGTACTATCTGATTGTATTAGCTAAAGTAATAAATTAGCATATGTTCAGTGATAATGACAAATTATGAACTTATCATTGGTGATATATGGTGATATACCTGATAATCAATCTTAATAACTTAAGGCTACATAAATACCAATATTTAAATGGGATTTTTTTAATGAGAGAATATGGTAATAAGATTTTATTCAAAAGGAATTTAACATTGATAGTATGATTCTCATCCCAGGATTCCAAAACCAGTAATAAAATAATGTTGTATCTGATTATTATTAAAATAAAAATATTTTATATTTTTCTTAGTTTTGTTTTTAAAGTCATGAATTAAATATTTTACTTTCAACTCACAGTTCTGAATATAGTTCATTAATATTAATCTCAAGTTTGTGGTGGTGTCTAAGTTAAAATTAAACTTGGTGACTTGCTTCGGTGTTCACATTCTTCTTCGGCAATAGACATGTCCGAGAATTGTAACTCTTTCTGGTGCGCAATTCATGATATATCTTGGGTATCTGATTTGACCCTTGTACTATTCCATCAGTACCAAACTTAAGATCATCTTCAATTTAAACGTTCAGCTAAAATGTCAAAATAAAATTTATGTTAGTCACCACAGAACGGAATTGAAGACGGTTTAGTATTATATATTTTAAATACTGAAGTAACAATTTGTCTTGGATTGCATTATTTTTTTTAAAATTCTCTTATTTATTGCTGTGTAAAAATTTGTCTTTTGTTATGCTTAAAAAGCACATAAATTAGGATGTTGTTATACTCCAGACCAGCTGGCCAGAGTGCACAGAAGAGCAGGATAGCAGGCACGACACAGTTGTCCCAGCCTTCTGCTGGCCAGCTCCGATGAAATACTCCTGTAATCCTTACCTGTTCACTTTGTGGTAAAAAAAAAATTTTGTAAAGACATTACAAATTTTGATAAAGTTATAAAGACAAAGACTAGATATTTTGTTAATTTAATGTTAATTAATTTTCATTTGTTCATGTTACAGTCGGTACAGAAAACACCTTCAATGATTCACGGCCGAATTTTACTGCGAGGCACTTGCCAAGTTGTTAAAATTGCACCACCAAATCACTACATTATTTTTAACTGAGCTGATGAAAATTATGTCCTGTCATGCACATGCATACTGTACGAGCTAGAGCGTGAGTTTCTAGCTAAGGTCTTGCTGCTACCTCATGCAAATCTCTTAATTTAAATGTTTAAATACATTTTTCTGTAGGTTAACTTTCCAAATGGTTAGAAAACTTTCTCGGTGCAGCCTTCAATCTGTGCAAGTTAAGTTTGTCTCCCCGTTCACATTATTTTAAAAATTACACTGAACCTTCGCTACGACAATCTTCCCTTCTAACATACTGAAGATAACTATTGGGCAGGACCTGGCACCGGGCACCCACACCGATGAACAATCTACCTCTGATTGAGCCCGCTCACCTGATGTATCATCCCACCAACGACCTAATTATGTGCCGCCTCCAATTTCGCCAACATTACATTTTTGCCCACCTACACAGCAAAACAAAATTAAAGCCTCAGCTGAATAATATCATTATACATGCATTTCCGAATTAATATAAAAGTTGCACTGCACAATACTGAACAGCCTAAGTTATTTCACAAGTACAAAAACTTCTTACATTACACTTTACATAGATTATATCTGGAAATTACCTCCGATATTCTATACAACCACAGCAGGATATGTTCTCATCAATGAACTGCTCAGTAGTCTGTTGTCAACCCACTGTGCTACCCACTTATTGTGAAATTGTCATTATAGGCAGATGTCAACGAAACTTTGTCAGATGTTTGGGTCTAATTGAGCCAGCAGAGAAAGGTTGCATCCTGCCAGGCAGTGTCATTGTAGCAAGGACTTTGGTCTCTTAAAATTCTGACAGTTTGCCAGTTAGAATGATTAATTTATCTGGTAGTGCCATTCATCTTGAGGAGGGGGCATGTTATGAGGTTGCAAAACAGGTCACACAGGTACTTCCAAATGTTCCAGAAGATTCTAGAATAAAACAAATTGAATGTCCTCTACCAGAAGCACTGGCGGCACTGCTAGTAAGAATAAGAGAAAACCTCAACTGACGACAGGAAAAGGCTATCTCTGAATCACTGCAGAGAAATAGGGACTCCTTTTCATGTCACCAAATGACCTTGGAAGGACTAATGTGACCTGCCACCACATTGATACAGGAGACGCCAAACCTATAAAGCAGCCACCAACATGACTGCCACTAGTTTTGAATGAGACAGTTTAGGGAATTCTGAAGGAAATGAAGTTATGTGTGCTAAAACCATCGGTTAGTCCGTGATCTGCCCCATTGTACTTGTTAAGAATAAAGACGGCTCTCTGAGGTTTTTTGTGGATTATCACCATCTTAATAATGTGACAAAGAAAGTCTTATCAATTTCCAAGGATATAGATGAGAGACTAAATAGCCTAGCAGGTTGGGCCCT